>OY757026.1:54338591-54663591 GCA_963580285.1 Lucinisca nassula | reverse complement strand
GGCATATTTAATGATCAAAGTTTTAACGATACGTTAACTAACAATGTCGTTAGTTTTGAACAACGAACCAGTGTAGGTACTGATCAGACACTGCATTCTGTGACAAGGCAGATAAAAATTTGCAATCAGAAAAATGGCTGTTTTTCAGTGTATTTTGATTATGTATCTCACAATGTCAGTACTTCTCAAAATGTTTCACAGAGACCAAGTCCTTCCGTCGTAAACTTCTTAGTTTATATAAAGTATATAACGGTACTCGCTGAATAATTGGAATGAATACCATTGTAAACCCCACTTTATAATGTGGGGTTTACAAGGGTAAGCATCATTTTCCTTATTTCTGCTCAAAAACAGATTGTTGGTACATGTTATAACCACCTCAAAGTGGTTGTTCTAATGAGCACTCCTGATCTATAATAGTTTAACCCTTAAACTGCCAAGCAAACTGCATCTTAAAATGTTGTCTGTTTTTGTCATCTGTTGGATCTCCTTGCAAACTTTCCAAGAATATTTTAGCATACAGTCAAACAATGTGGACCCTGATCGAACTGCTTTGGGTCCACACTGTTTGCAAAACTGACTTTTAATCCATAAAATGCCAGTCACGACAATTGTCGTCTGCTTTGCCATCTGCTGATTACCATAAAAGTATTTTTTGCAAACAGTGGTGTCCCAGATCAGACTGCTCCTAGAGGATCCTCTGATCCGGGCCAACACTGTTCGCCTGTATGCAAAAATTATTTCAAAAAGTTTGCAAAAACAATCAGCAGACGACAAAGGCAGACGACATTTTCAGATGTAGTTTTCTTCAGTGACTTAAGTGTTAAGCTGCCGAGAAAACTGCATCTTAAAATGTTGTCTGCTTTTGTCGTCTGCTGGGTCTCTCTGCAAACTTTCCAAGAATATTTTAGCATACAGGCAAACAGTGTGAACTCTGATCAGACCGCTCCAGATCTGGGTTCACTTTGTTTACAAAACTGACTTTTAAAGTTATCAACAGACAACAAAGCAGACGACAATTGTCATGATTGGCATCCTGCTGGTTAAATAATATTTTCATCAGAATCTTGTCATTGTTTGAGCAACGAAAGATTGCAATATGGTAGACGAGTTTGTTATCCTGATATTGTTACCAGGAACTATGGGAAGACTTCATAATTGGCTTACCCCTTACCATGCTGAATTTTTCAATTGTCACTTCACTCCTCCCTGATTTTCAGCCATTTGTATTACAAAATTTCAATTTTTACCCCAGATTCAAAAGCAGAATGGAAAACAGTATAGATCATGATCAGCTGGCTTCTCCAAAGCCAGCTGATCTGGATCTACACTATTTTCAAAAAAGATATTCATCATGAAAACATGTCTATATAATTCTTACCCCCTACAACCCTTTTTTTGATATAATAAAACTTGGGTTTACAGGAGTATAGCTTAATTTTTATTATTTCTTCTCAAAATCATAGATTGTGGGTACTCGTTAGAGCTGCCTCACAGAGGCCGGTGAGGTGGTTCTAATGAGTGCCTCCAATCTATGTTTTGAGCAGATGTATGAAGTATATCAGAATTTTTATATGAAAATTTTCATTTTTACTTTGGGTAAAGGTTTCGACATATTTAGGTGTGTTTTCATTATGTCCTGGTTCAACATGGTGGGTGGTAGGAAATAGTTTGAAATAGCCTTGGTAAATGAACCTTTATTATTTGAGCCATTGAAATTCCACTATATTATGTTGTGTCTGTGTGTGTGTGAGTTTGTCTTTTTAATCACTCTAGCAGCTATATATATAAGGCACGAGGATACACTCATATTTTATCAAAGAGTCAAAATAGTACACCATTTTTGTTGATAGAACAAAAAACAAAAAAGCGACGATCACCATCCCCTCCACCAAAAGCTGCACCACCAAAGTCCCCACCCAGATCTCCACCCAGGCCCAAAGACGTAAGCCCAGAGCCACAGCGGGAACCATCACCTGAACAAGAGCCTAAAAGACCAACTTCTGTGACTTTCAAGGATGAAAATGAAGGTGGAAGCTCTCTTTTGATTGGCTAATGCATGCTTATTAATTACAGTTGATTGGCTAATACATATCAGTAAATGGCTGCTGTCAGATTGGCTAATATATGCTGGGGAATGAGTATTGATTGGGTAATTTATGCTTGTGAATGACTTATATCGTTGCGAATGAACTAGCTTGCCTGTGAACCTGCTTGCTTAACCATTATCAATACAAAAACACGCCTATACAGATACATGTACATTGTAAAAACGAAAATTTTAAGATGAAAAATTGTGATATTTTTCTTATTTCTGCTCAAAATATACATTATGGGTGCTTGTTACAATCGCCTCATCGAGGCTGTTCTAACGAATACCCACAATCTATATTTTAGAGTAGAAATAAGAAAAAATAAAGTTTACCCCTGTAAACCCCAGTTTTACTACATAAAACAGGGGTTTAAGGGAGTCAAAATTATATAGGCGTGTTTTTTTCCTGATGTAAAATCTCCGTCATGTTAACAAGTCTGTGTAATCGTTGCGATAACACAATCGTGTGACATAGTGCATTTTTTCACATCTCCAAAATGGCTGCTTTGCTGATGCTAATCCGTTTCCTTATTTATTCTCCAAACACAAGTTGTCGGTGCTCATTAGAACCGCCTCCTTGAGGTGGTTCTAACGAGTATCTACAACATATATCTTGGAGCAGAAATAAGAAAAATAATGACTACCCCTGTAAACCCCAGTTTTCTCTATATAAAGTGGGGTTTAGAGGGGTGTTCATTTCACAGACTTGTTAACATGATGTGAACAGCCCTCTAAATCCCACTTTATATTATATATAGAAAACTGGGCTTTACAGGGATATACATTATTTTTTCTTACTTTTGTCCGAAGACATGGGTATGGTACTCGTTAGAATGACCTAGCACATTAAGGCATTTCTTACGAAAACCTACAGCATATGTAGGAGTATAAATAAGTAAAATTTCGCAACTTTAAGTCAGAAAAAGAACTTTTTTGGTGATTTGAAAGAATGCACTATGTTTTGCAATGAAATGAAGTTGCCAAAGATTGTCTATTGTGCAGAGTAACTTTTTGTGGGTGAGCTGTTGCATTTCAGTCTTGAAGGTTGCTGAGGAGTGCTATGTTTTCCTGATAAACAAATAGTATGCTTATATGTTTGTGGTTTCTGGCTAATATTGTCTGTCTCTAATATTATTATAGGTGGTGTTTGTTTGCTTGTTTGTATTGGAGTTTAAAGGCCCAGTCAACACTATTTTAGGTCATTTTTGAGCCGGTCAGTTTACTTATCCACACTTTTCCTGGGCAGGCTTATACCTAAGCTGTTAACAAGTACAGTGCACATTCTTTCACCAGAAACTGACAACTGCCCTTCTTGAATCAACAGAAGGGAGAGAATGACCGTAGAAAAGATTCCATGATCAATCTCCACAAAAGAATGTTGCCGACCCCAGCAGGTTTCGAACCCACGTCCTCCTGATCACCAGTCAGATGTGCATCTGACTGAGCTACTGAGGCCGGCCTTAAAAGTGGTGTGGCTTGACTATCTTTTCATTAGCTCACCAGAGCCGAAGGCTCCGGGGGAGCTTATAGGATAGGCAGTTGTCCGTTGTCGTCGTATGTCTGGTGTCAACACTTTTAAACGACTTCTCCTCTAAAGCCACTGTGCCGATTTGGCTCAAATTTCATCTGGAGCATCCTTGGGCTGGGGGATTGAAAGTTTGTGTTTTTTATGAAAATCAGCTCTTTAGTTTGGTTGCTATGGCAACTTAGATTTTCCATAGACTTATAATGGGGAAAATTGAAAATTGGCATTTACTGCCAAGTCATTGCAGATATTTTGACAAAACTTTTATGGAAAAGTTTCTTGAGAAAACTACTCTCAGCCATATGCTTTTATGCCAACCTGAGGGTCCTGGGTTTGTGCTGGGGCCCTGCCCCACCCCTCCACTTCATAAAAGGCCATATATCTCTGGAACCATTCAGACCCCTAAACCATTTATATTCTTGTTCCTTATGATAAGACACATTCATTGACACCAACCTGGGGGCCCCGGGGATGCACCGGGGCCTTGCCACACCCCTCCCCTAGTATCTCTGAAACCTTACAGATCCCCACCCCTAAACCATATATATTATTGTTCCTTATAATAAGACACATTCAATGACACCAACCTGGGGGCCCCCTGGCATGGGCCGGGGCCCTGCCCTACCCCCTCCACTTCATAAAAGGCCATATATTTCAGAAACCATTCAGATCCCCACCCCTAAACCATATATATCCTTGTGGACGCATTCAGTGACTCCAACCTGGGGGCCCCTGAGATGCGCCGGGGCATTGCCCCACCCCCTCCACTTCATAAAAAGGCTCAATATTTCCTTACAACCTTACAGATTCCCGCCCCTAAACCATATATACTCTTCTTCCTTATGATAAGACACATTCAGTGACACCAACCTCAGGGTCTGTCAGGGTGTGGCAGGGCCTTAAGTTGTCCCACCCCTCCGCTTCACAAAAGGCCATATATCTGAGAATGTTCAGAGCCCCACCCCTAAACCCTATATGTTCATGGTTCTTTTGATTAAGGACATTCAGTGACATCAACATGGGGATGCCCTGGGCCTTGCCCCAACCCTCCACTTCATAAAAGGCCCAATATCTCGGAAACCTTACAGATCCACACCCCTAAACCAACAGGGTTTTTTTATTATTATTGAAATTTGGCTCTTAGTTTGGTTGCTTTTTTTTTGTAATTGAAAATTCGGCTGTTAGTTTGGTTGCTATGGCAACATAGTTTCCATTGAGGTAAAATGGGGAAAATTTGAAAATGGTATTCACCGCCAAGCTTTTGCAGATATTTTGACAAAACTTCCATAGTAATATTCTTTAAACTAGTATCTATTTGCCATATGATTTTAGGCTACTTGTTCACTTTTAGTGGTTGCCATGGAAACCAAAATTCCCCCAAAAACAGAAAAAAAAAATCATCTCCTCAGAAACCATATGCTCTATAAGGCTGAGAATTTATGCAAATATTCACCATATTTGCCTTTACAGGTTTTGTGTTTTATTGAAATTTGGCTCTTTAGTTTGGTTACTATGGCAAGTTAAGCATTTCCTTAGACCTGAAAAATGGAAAAATTACATTTACGCCTTTCAAGATATTTTGTCAAACTTTTATGGAAGTATTCCTGAAACGATGGTCTATCTGCCAGAATTTAAGGCCTATTGATTGCCACATTTGGGCAGTATGTTGTCTTGCAACAGCACATTCAAGCAACATCAGTCCTCTGAAGCCACTAGGCTCATTGGGTCCAAATTTCATTGGCTTCCATGGTTTATTAGCTCACCTGTCACGTGGTGACAAGGTGAGCTTTTGTGGTCACTTTTTGTCCGTCGTCCGTCGTGCGTGCATCCGTTCGTGCATCTGTGCATGCGTGCGTCCGTAAACAATTTCAAATAAGTATATCTCTAATACCCCACGGTCAATCTTGATCAAATTTCATGAGAAGCATCACCAGGTAGGGGGAAAGGCTGCATAAGGTTTATGGGCTGATCAGATTGGAATTCTGGTTGCTATGGCAACATACAGCTCCCATAGACTTACAATGGGAAAAAATTAAAATATCTTCTTCTCTGAAACGACAGGGCCCAGAGCTAAGATATTTAGCATGTAGCAATGGCCAGTGGTCACCTACATAATTCCTGCCAATCATGCCCCTGGGGTCCACATTGGCCACGCCCCAAGGCCCCTTCGCTCCCATAGACTCACAATGGAACAAAAAGCTTCAAAAATCTTCTTCTCGGAAACCACAGGACCCAGAGCTTAGATATTTAGCATATAGCAAGGGCAAGTGGTCACCTACATAATTCCTGCCAATCATGCCCCTGGGTTCCAAACGGGCCACGCCCCGGGGCCCTTTAGCTCCTATAGACTCATAATGGAAAAAAGCTTCAAAAATCTTCTTCTCTGAAACCACTGGGCCCAGAGCTGCGATATTTGGCATGTAGCAACGGCAAGTGGTCACCTACATAATTCCTGCCAATCATGCCCCTGGGGTCCAAACGGGCCACACCCCGGGGCCCCTTAGCTCCCATAAACTCATAATGGAAAAAAAGCTATAAAACCTTCTTCTCTGAAACCACAGGGCCCAGAGCTTAGATATTTAGCATGTAGCAAAGGCCAGTGGCCACCTGCATAATTCCTGCCAATCATGCCCCTGGGTTCCAAATGGGTGACGCCCTGGGGCCCCTTCGCTCCCATAGACTCATAATGGAACAAAAAGCTTCAAAAATCTTCTTCTCGGAAACCACAGGGCCCAGAGCTAAGATATTTAGCATGTAGCAACAGCAAGTGGTCACCTACATAATTCCTGCCAATCATGCCCCTGGGGTACAAATTGGCCACGCCCCAGGGCCCCTTCGCTCCCATAGACTCACAATGGAACAAAAAGCTTCAAAAATCTTCTCGGAAACCACAGGACCAAGAGCTTAGATATTTAGCATATAGCAAGGGCAAGTGGTCACCTACATAATTCCTGCCAATCATGCCCCTGGGTTCCAAACGGGCCACGCCCCGGGGCCCTTTAGCTCCTATAGACTCATAATGGAAAAAAGCTTCAAAAATCTTCTTCTCTGAAACCACAGGGCCCAGAGCTGCAATATTTGGCATGTAGCAACGGCAAGTGGTCACCTACATAATTCCTGCCAATCATGCCCCTGGGTTCCAAATGGGCGACGCCCTGGGGCCCCTTCGCTCCCATAGACTCATAATGGAACAAAAAGTTTCAAAAATCTTCTTCTCGGAAACCACAGGGCCCAGAGCTTAGATATTTAGCATGTAGCAATGGCAAGTGGTCACATACATAATTCCTGCCAATCATGCCCCTCGGGTCCAAACGGGCCACGCCTTGGGGCCCTTTAGCTCCTATAGACTCATAATGGAAAAAAGCTTCAAAAATCTTCTTCTCTGAAACCACAGGGCCCAGAGCTGAGATATTTGGCATGTAGCAAGGGCAAGTGGTCACCTACATAATTCCTGCCAATGTCCCTAGGTTCCAAATGGGCGACGCCCTGGGGCCCTTTAGCTCCTATAGACTCATAGTGGTAAAAAAAGCTTCAAAAATCTTCTTTTCTGAAACCACAGGGCCCAGAGTTTAGATATTTAGCATGTAGGAACACCAATTGTTCACCTACATGATTCCTGCCAATCATGCCCCTGGGTTCCAAATGGGCCACGCCCCGGGGCCCCTTCACTCCCATAGACTCATAATTGAAAAAAAGCTTCACAAATCTTCTTCTCTGAAACCACAGGGCCCAGAGCTTAGATATTTAGCATGTAGCAACGGCAAGTGGTCACATACAAAATTCCTGCCAATCATGCCCCTGGGGTCCAAACGGGCCACGCCCCGGGGCCTTTTAGCTCCTATAGACTCATAATGGAAAAAAGCTTCAAAAATCTTCTTCTCTGAAACCACAGGGCCCAGAGCTTAGATATTTAGCATGTAGCAATGACAAGTGGTCAACTACATAAATCCTGCCAATCATGCCCGTGGGGTCCAAATGGGCCACACCCTGGGACCCCCATAGCTCCCAAAGACGCATAATGAAAAAAAAACTTCCAAAATCGTCTTCTCTGAAAACACAGAGTCCAGAGCTTAGATATTTAGCATATAGCAACTGCAAGTGGTCTCCTACATATTTCCTGCTAATCATGCCCCTGGGGTCCAAATGGGCCACGCCGCAGGGCCCCCTTAGCTCCCATAGACTCATAATGAAAAAGAGCTTCAAAAATCTTCTCAGAAACTGTGAAGCGCAGAACTTAGATATTTAGTGTCTAGCAACATAAAATAGCCAGCTACATAAATCCTGCTTACCCTGCCCCTGGGGTCAAAATTGGCCACGCCCGAGCTCATCACCTCCAATAGACTTATAATGGAAAAAAACTTAAACAATCTTCTTCTATGAAACCATAAGGCCCAGAGCTTAGATTTTTAGTATGTAGCAACTTCAAGTGGCCACCTACATAAATCCTGCCAGTTATGCCCCTGGGATCCAAATTAGCCACACCCCAGGGGTCTTTAGCTTCCATAGACTTACAATTGGAGAAACTTCAAAAATCTTCTCCTCTGAAACCACAGGGCCCTTATAATGAAAAAAAAAAAAAACTTAAAATGGGGAAAAAAATCTTCAAAAATCTTCTTCTCTGAAACCATAAGTCCCAGAGCTTAGGTATTTAGCATGTAGCAATGTCGAGTGGTCGCCTACATGAATCCTGCCAATCATGTCTTGGGGTCCAAATCCTGTGGCCCCTTAACTCCAATAAACTTATAATGGAAAAAAAGCTTCAAAATTCTTTGAAACCATGAAGTACAGACCTTAGATATTTAGTATATAGCAACACAAAATGGTCACCTACATAAATCCTGCCAACCGTGCCCTTTGGGTCAAAATTGGCCAAGCCCCAGGGCTCATTAGCTCCTATAGACTTATACTGGAAAAAATCTTTTTCTCCAAAACCATAAGGCACAGATTTTGTTTGATTTGAGGTTTTACATCCCACTCAACACTGTATAAGTCATTTTGGAGATGTCTCTTCCAATTTTGTGAGACTTTTACCCGACATTGAGATGAAATTACATCTCAAGCCCTGTTGCCCAATGAAACCAGTAGGGTTTATAAGCATGGACACCGCTTTGCCTGAGCTTAGATATTTAGTATATAGCAATGTCAAGTCACTTGAAGTGGTCTCCTACACGAATGATTTTCTGGTACACAGGTGAGCGATATAGGGCCATTGGGCCCTCTTGTTAAAAAACATGGCTGCCAGTGGGCAGTGCCCCGCTATGCTCTGGTGAGCATAGTGGCCTATTGGCCTTAAGTTTACATTTTAGTATAGATAAGTTTTGAGTGTGTTTCAGAAGCTAGCTGTTAAGAGAAATAGGTATTCTTGCACGCGAGATAAGGAAATCCATAGTTTAGCTGAGTATAGAAATACTGTTCTAACCCTGGTGTTCTTATCAAGGGACAGGGTAAAATTCGAATATTCTCAAGTGTTTGATAAATACACTGGTTGAATACAACCTCATATGCCCCGTTGTTAAGGTTGATGTCACAACAAGTTAAATGACGTCTCTAAACATCCGTCTATTGGGACCTCTGTCCGGCATCACTCGGCAAGCCTCGTGATGCCGGACAGTGACCCTCAGGATGGATTTTTCCATTCACCCGTCACACCCATATAAGATTCTTATAATCTTTCAGTTTGGGGACATTTACTTTATCAAACTTGTATATATTTTTTATACCCCCGGCATACGAAGTATGCTATGGGGGTATATAGTTTTCGTCCTGCCGTTCGTCCGTCTGTGTTTCCATCCTTCTGTCTGTCCGGGCAGACTAGAGGTACCTAGTGGGGTTAGGATTCTGCCCAATTCAACTTAATGAGGTTTATTCCGTAAGGCACAGTAACTTTTCAGTTAGTGGGGTTAAAAATTTCGTATGTGGGGTTAAAACTCTGTACAGTGGTGCTTTATGGGGTTAAAGTCTCCATAGACTTTACATTAGTAACCCCACAAGGTACCTCTACTAAGAACGTTTGTCCGTTAACATTTTGGTTAAAGTTTTGCGTTAAAGTTTCTAAGAGGTTGTATCTTCTTAACCCTTTGATAGATTCAGTTGATACTTACACGGAAGTTACATACTGGTCTAAAGATTTCATTGATGCCTGTACTGCCCCCCACAGTGACCTTGAGGTCAAGGTCACAGACTTAGAAATTTTACATTTTGGTTAAAGTTTTGCGTTAAAGTTTCTAAGAGGTTGTATCTTCTGAACCCTTTGATAGATTCAGTTGATACTTACACTGAAGTTACATACTGGTCTAAAGATTTCATTGATGCATATCCCACCCCCCACAGTGACCTTGAGGTCAAGGTCACAGACTTAGAAATATTACATCTTGGTTAAAGTTTTGCGTTAAAGTTTCTAAGAGGTTGTATCTTCTGAACCTTTTGATAGATTTAGTTGATACTTACACTGAAGTTACATACAGGTCTAAAGATTTCATTGATGTATGTCCCACCCCCCACAATGACCTTGAGGTCAAGGTCACAGACTTAGAAATTTTACGTTGGTTAAAGTTTTATGACAAAGTTTATAGATGCCTGTATGTTGTAAACTCTAGGACAAATTCAGTTGATTCTTGCATCAATGTTGCATCACAGTCCAAAGATTTTGAGATGCATGTCGCTTCCCCACCCACAGTGACCTAGACCTCAGGGTCATTGACTTAGAAACTTTACATTTGGTTAAAGTTTTATGACAAAGTTTATAGATGCCTGTTACATAATGTTCTAAACTCTAAGACAAATTCAATTGATACTTGCTTTAATGTTGCATACCACTTCCAAGATTTCATTGATACATACCCCACCCTGCTGCTTCAGTAACATTGATGCCCCCACCCCTTCAGTAACTTTGATGCTCTCACTCCCTTGGTCCATTTAGAAAGATTATGTTTGGTTTAGATTTTATAAGCAGATTATAGATTCTTATAGCTTCTTGACTTCTTCATTCATGTTACATACATGCTCGAAAGATATATCAGAGGGTGGCACTGGCCGGGGGTATACTGTGACCCACTGGTCGCTTTCTCTAGTTTTTGTTCCTTTTATCATAAGGAGGCTTATGGGAGAAAATGTGTTAAGCTATCTAATGTCTCCATTCTTTCATAAAGGGCAATTTTACACCACACCCTCTACATATCATTGTTGTTGGGGGCCAAAGCAGCTCTGTATTAATGTTAAACTGTTATAGTTAAACAGCTTCCATGTACCAAAACAAAATAAAAAGATTAAAATGTAAAAATGACCATAAATTTCTGTTAAGCATGTACATTTTTGAAATCCATCCATTAACAGTGTGTGATCGGCCCTTGCCCATCGGGGCTTGAAGAAATAGATGGGCTGCATGATGCTTCCACGCAGAGCTGAAACAGACCGCACACAAGTACTTGTAAACTGCTCAGAGGATCTAAGCCTGCCCAGGCAAAGCAGTGCATGTCAGACCGTCCATTCTTATAAACCCTATTGGTTTCATTGGGAGACAGGGATTGAGATTTCATTTCATCTCAATGTCGGGTAAAAGTTCATCACACCAACTTGTAGACATGAAGATTTAACTTATACATTTTAGGCCGGCCCCCGCCTATCGAGGCTTGAAGAAATAGATGGGCTGCATGATGCTTCCACTCAGAGCTGAAACGGACTGCACACGAGTACTGGTAAACCGCTTAGAGGATCTAAGCCTGCCCAGGCAAAGCGGTGCGAGTCGTACTGTCCATGCTTATTAACCCTATTGGTTTCATTGGGCGACAGGCTTGAGATGTCATTTCATCTCGATGTCGGGTAAAAGTCCCACAAAATTGGAAGCAACATCTCAAAAATGACCTATACAGTGTTGACGGGGATGTTAAACCTCAAATCAAACAAACAAACAGTGTTTTATCTCCAAAACCATGTCATAATGAACGTTGATTTAAAGAGATTGTGTAGAAAGTTTTTGAAGTTTCTTTCAGGTTAGATGCAGGATGATGTTCTTTCCCCACTTGTATAATCAACTGCATGCTTCTGCTATTTTCCTCCTGATTGTATTTTCTTTCCTGCTTGTAAAATCAACAGCCATAGGGGCTTGGAGAAATAGATTGGAATGCATGTTGCTTCCATACAGAGCTGTATCTGACCACACACAAGTACTGGTAAACAGCTTAGAAGGACTAAACCTGCCCAGGCAAAGTAGTGTGAGTCAGATCGTCCAATGCATAATATAAGCCTTCTGGTTTCATTGGGCGGCATGGCTTGAGGTGTCATTTCACCTCAATGTCGGGTAAAAGTCCCACAAAATTGGAAGCAACATCTCCAAAATGACCTAACTAGTGTTGATGGGGACATTAAACCCCAATTTAAACAAAACAAACAAACAAACAAAAGTAAATAGCCCCAGTATATACCATCGGAAATCCAACGTCATCATGAAAAGTCACTTTTCATTCATTGGTTGGTATTTGGTTTTATGCAACTCAACATTGAGCTTGCTGTTTAGGGCAAAAAGAACACATTTAACCCTTTTTGTACCAAGTGGAATCTTCCTCCTTATAGTCTATGAATTAAAAATCACTCTTTTTCAAATTTTCGGCCCTTGGCCTTCTTCAGGAATCTATTAATTCATCGAACAACTAAGTGACATCCATCTTGTGATGCTGACAGGAAGAAAGTAATCTTTGGTAGAGATTACCAAAGATTACCAAAGATCTTTGGTAGATCTTTGTAGATTACTTTGATCTTTGTAGATTACCAAAGATTATCAAAGTAATCTTTGGTAATCTATAAAGTAATCTACCAAAGATTACTTTGGTAGAATCTTTGGTAGATTACTTTCTTCCTGTCAGCATCACAAGATGGATGTCACTTAGTTGTTCAATGAATTAATAGATTCCTGAAGAAGGCCAAGGGCCGAAAATTTGAAAAAGAGTGATTTTTAATTCATAGACTATTTGTTATTTTCCCTGCGGAAATATAATTTAGAAGAATTTGTGTTCCTCCTTATATATAGCAGGAGTCCATTTCAAAATTTAGGGGTGTGAGGTTGTATTTTCTTCAAAATTTATTTGGAAAATGGCTTAATTTTCGGCAAATAGTGTAGGCCTGATCAGATGGCGCATTCTGCGGCATCTGATCTGGGCCTGCACTGTTTGCCAATTGCGCATTTTGGGGTTTCTGGTACAAAAAGGGTTAAACAAGATAAGTGACTAGGTGGATTAGAATGGGGATCATCTGTATAGAAAATTGTCATTTGGGGAAGTTAATCATCGGTTTCATGGTCGCAAATTCCATTTTATAGCTCCGCTAAATGAATTTTGAGACCGTATAACTACTGATTTACCTCCCCAAATGACAATTTTAAATACAGTTATCCCTGAAACTTATTGTGTTTTAATAGCCGTATATGCTCCTTTTGGCAACTTTGGACATGTTTGATTCAACTGTAGGGACATATTTTGGAGCATACAGTTTCATGCACCTGACCGTGCTCTAAGTGCCTTAATCATCACAAAAACATGCATGTATAATTTTGACACCCTTTAATCCCACTTTAATACAGTAAAACTGATGTTTACATAGGTATTCGCTATTTTTAGCTCACCTGAGCCTTTAGGCTCATAGGTGAGCTTATAGTATAGCCATGGTCCGTCGTCCGTCCGTCCGTCCACCATTTTCAAAGATCTTCTTCTCCTATACTGCAGGGCCAATCAAAGCCAAATTTCATATGGAGCCTCAGTGGGATGGGGGAACGAAAGTTTGTTCGCGGGGTCTGGATCACATGACCAAGATGGCCACCATGCCCATCAGGTAAAGTAACTGAATACATGAAGATCTATGGGTGATAAAGGTCATGGTCATTCATTGGCCTTAGACCCAAGATGGCCGCCATGCCCATATATGGTAAAAAACCTTCAAAAATCTTCTTCTCCAGAACCATAAGGCCATAGGCCTTGAAACTTGGCATGTAGCATATGGTACGGGCCCATCATGGTTTGTACAAATGGTGACCCTGGGTTGACCTTGACCTATTTTACAGCAATGTCAAATTTGCCGACTTAGGCTTTTGCATGGGGCAAAGTGAAAATAATTGATTTATAGGAAACCATTGAAGACAGTGTCACCAAAATTGGTAGATCAGGTAAAGTAACTGAATACATGAAGATCTGTGGGTGAGAAAGGTCAAGGTCATTCATTGGCCTTAGACCCAAGATGGCCGCCATGCCCATATATGGTAAAAAGCCTTCAAAAATCTTCTTCTCCAGAACCATAACGCCAGTTGCCTTGAAACTTGGCATGTGGCATATGGTACTCAGGCCCATCACGGTTTGTACAACTGGTGACCCTGGGTTGACCTTGACCTATTTTACAGCAATGTCAAATTTGCCGACTTAGGCTTTCGCATGGGGCAAAGTGAAAATAATGGATTTATAGGAAACCATTGAAGACAATGTCACCAAAATTTGTAGATCAGGTAAAGTAACTGAATACATGAAGATCTATGGGTGAGAAAGGTCAAGGTCATTCATTGGCCTTAGACCAAGGTCATTCAGGATCCATATTTCAGATATTTTTTTCTCCAAAACTGCTGAGCCAATTTAAGTGAAATTTAATATGGAGCCTTTGTGAGTTGAACAAATGAAAAAATTGCTGATCTAAGTAGGAAAATTGTCACCAGACAGGTGAGCGGTTCAGGACCACTGGTCCTCTGGTTCTTATTTCTGCTCAAAAACATAGATTGTGGGAACACATTTGAGATCACAATCTATGTTTTGAGCAGAAATATGAAAAATAGCAGAATCTTTTATCTGAAAAGTTTTATGTTTGGGTGGTAAAATTTTCAATATATTTGAATAGGCCTGATTCCGTAATGGAAGAACTTTCAAAGGCTTGTTTTCATAATTAAAATGAAATGCCTATTAGTGCTTTGTACTCTTATTCTGGTGGGTCAGTATGGCTTTTAATTACATGTATCTGAAAGTAGCTATATGCATGTTTTAATTAATATACAGTGTTTCATGTTATAGTAAATGCATGTGCATGTAAATTCATAATTTTCATACTATTTACTGTGTAAATATTAACTTTCACAATGCTGAATTTTTCAAAATGCTTCACTCCTTTCTGATTTTCAGCTATTTGTTTTTGCAAACTGGTCATTTCACTTTTTATAACCCACCACATGATAGTGGTGGGGTATTATGATATACCGTCGAGTGTCTGTCCGTCCATCCAACCGCACCATTTCTGATCGATAACTGGAGTAATTTTCCACAGATTTTTTTCAAATTTTGCATACATGTTTATACCATGAATGAGTGGTATGGGATTGTTAATGGGCAAAATCTGTTAACATTTGACAGAGTTACGACCCTTTTGAGTTCAAAATAAGGGTTTTTTTTTTGGCGTTTCTGATCAATAACTTGAACATTTTTTCACGGATTTTCTTCAAATTTTGTATATACATTGGTATTGGGTATGAGTGGATTTGGAAATGTTAATGGGCAAAATATATTAACATTTAATGGAGTTATGGCCCTTAACAATTCCCATTAAATAGATTCCTTTACTAAATGGAATATATGTATGAAGCTTCACTGATATATAGACCACCATAAGAAGCAGGTTTTGGATTGTTTATTGGCAGAATGTGTTAACATTTGACAGAGTTATTGCCATTAACAATTTCCATTTAATGATTTTTGGACTCTTATTCGTTTATTTTAAGGACTAATTGGATGAAATTTTGTATATATATTTGTATTGGGAATGTGTGGTTTGGGAATCGCTCATGGCATAAATATGTTAACATTTGATAGAGTTATTGTCGTTAACAATTTCCATTAAATGGTTTTTGATCACTTATTCCATTACTGAATACTTATTCCATTACTAAATGGAATATATGGTTGAAAATTCACAGATATATAGACCACTATAGGAGTGGCAAAATATGTTAACATATTAGACAGTTATGGCTGTGTACAAGTCCCATTAAATGCTTTTGGGGCTCTTATTCCTTAACTTAATGGAATATATGGATGAAATTTCACACATATGTACTATTAAAGGAAGCATGTTTGGGATTATTGATTGGCAAATGCGTTAACATCTTTGTCAGAGTTATGGTCATAAACAATTCTCATTATTTTTTTTTTTTTTATTCCTTTACTTAATGGAATATTTGGATAAAACTGCATGCAACTTAAGAAATTTTCAGGATATATGTATTTTTAGCAATTACCATATTCCTCAATTTAAGTGCCCTGCTCCTATAAGTAACCCCTCTCTGTTTTTCCAAGAACAAAATAATAAGCACCCGTTCTGCTGTCAGAGGAAAAAAATATTTTGGCTCACCTAAAGTAAAGATTTCAGTCTTTCAATCATCACTGTAGCTACTGTAAATCGTGCAAAGTATTTCCTTAACCTGGCCTGTCTGTGTTGACCACTTGGTTCTTTACATACGATTCCACCATATTCTAATGGAAAATTACCACTTGAAATGGGTTTTAAACTCTCTGTTCTGATAAGATTTTTGTCTCTAATAAGCGTTCCCTCTTTTTCCAATTTTGTAAGCGCCCGGGCCGCTAAATAGGAGGAATAGGGTAACCGTAGACAAAAAATGCTAAGTTGTGGGTATATTATGTGTAACGTTACAGGGTATCTAACTATTGTGCATATTTGATTCACTTGTGGATTACGTGATTTATTACATGGCCTTATTACAATCTCAGATGCGATGTCATATGATAGACTGATTATAACTACTTATGTGTAAGGCTTCCAAGGAAAAGTGGTTTATAAATGTCATTTGAGGTATCACCTGTAACAATCATTACGAAAACACGCCTATACAAATGTAGTGTAAATTTTTCCGCAAAAAAAAAAAATAAAAAATTTTAAGATGAAAAATTGCGATATGTTTCTTATTTCTGCTCAAAACATAGATTGTGGGCACTCGTTAGAACCGCCTCATCAAGGTGGTTCTAACAAGTACCCACAATCTATGTTTTAGAGCAGAAATAAGAAAAATAAAGGCTTACCCCTGTAAACCCCAGTTTTACTATATAAAACTGGGGTTCAAGGCGGTCAAAATTGTATAGGCATGTTTTCTTGATGTTTTGAAGTAAATTGCCTGGCTCGACAAGACCTAAATAGTGTTTGCTGAGTGGTTAGACTCAAAACAAAACAAAACAAACAAAAAAACAGTGCTCCAAATACAGATTTTAGGTTCTCATTGAGGTCTTAGGCAAAATATGCAGAGGTCTGTAATGCATAGACATGTTTTTGCATATTACGCAGGTAAATTTAAGTTCTGAATTCCAGAAGTTATTGTGATATAGAGTGAGCTCTGTATTCTGTACATTGTTTGATATGAGGTTTTACGTCCCCATCAACACTATTTAGGTCACTTTGGAGACATTGAAATTCTGTATATTACCCCTCCTATTAATAGTCAACAACATTGATATTGGGTTACTGCCATAATGCTTTAATATCTGGGTTTCTGAAGTGGAATATGCCATCTTTGAATTTAGATAGGTTCATTATAAGGATACAAGCTTATTTGTTAGTAGCAATAATGTTAACCCATTTCAGACTGGAAACCCCTAAACGCGTACCCTGGCAAACAGTGCAGGCCCAGATCAGACGCCGCAGAACACAGCGTCTGATCAGGACCTACATTGTTTGCAAAATTTTCAGCAATTTTCCGGATAGATTTTGAAGAAAACACAACCTGACACTCCTAATTTTTTAAATGGACTCCTGCTATATATAAGGTGGAAAATTCCATTTGGTACAAAATGGGTTAACATTTTTGCAGTTACAGCATCTGATGCAGTTTTATTTTTTACTGGTTTACAAAAACTCTTCACATGTTTCTGCCAAAAATATATTAGTATATTTGCTATATGAAATGATCAAAGTTTTAACAATACAAATGTACTTTAACTAAACCTGACGTGAAAATGAATGTGTCACTACTGTCAGATTTGATGTTTCACCGCATATTGTAGATCAACTGCCAACTGATCAGGAAACTTCTCACTCTACAAAGGAAGAAAGTGAACAAGGTTATCCTTTGTCATAACAGCATCTCTATACAATCCTTTGTCATAACAGCAGCTCTGTATGATCCTTTGTCATAACAGCATCTCTGTATGATCCTTTGTCATAGCATCTATGTATGATCCTTTGTCATAACACATCTCTGTATGATCCTTTTTATAGCATCTATGTATGATCCTTTGTCATAGCAGCTATGTATGATCCTTTGTCATAACACATCTCTGTATGATCCTTTGTCTTGACAACATTTTTGTATAACCCTTTGTAATATCAGTATCTCTGCATGATGCTTTGTCATATTGGCATCCCTGTAAGCCTTTGTATTAACAGCATCTTTGTATAATCCTTTGTCATGACAGCATCTCTATACAATCCTTTGTTATAACAGCATCTCTGTATAATCCTTGTCTTGACAGCATCTCTGTATGATCCTTTGTCATATAATCATCTCTGTATAATCCTTTGTCATATCAGTATCTCTGTATAATCCTTTGTCATATCACCATCTCTGTATAATCCTTTGTCTTAACAGCATCTTTGTATAATCCTTTGTCATATCACCATCTCTATATAAATCCTTTGTTTGTTTGTTTAAATTGAGGTTTAACATCCCCGTCATATCAAGCCCTGCAGCCCTATGAAACCAAAAGGCTTATATCCATTGGACGGTCTGAGTCACACCACATTGCCTGTTTAGACTGTTTAGACATTCCAAGCAGTTTACCAGTAACCATGTGTGGTCAGTTCCAGCTCTGCCGGGAAGCACCATGCAGCCCAATCTATTTCTCCAAGTCCCGATGTGCATGGGTGAATAAACCCTTTGTCATGGCAGCATCTCTGTATAATCCTTTGTCATGATGGCATCTCAGTGTATGAGCAGGCCAGCTTTTGTCATAACTGGTTTTCCCATGACAGGGCTTTTATCACTTTGTAGTTCACTGTGATATGACATGAAACATAATGATTTTCAGTGAAGATGTTATCGATTTTCAGTGTAATGGAAATGATCATATACATAGAATCTTACACTCATGGTCATTATCAGCATATATGTGTATGTCCTGATCGTTTCTTTTGACATCATTTTGCATGTAGCTGTAACAGACTGAAATCTCAATGGTTAACCCTTATCCAGCTGTTCACAACAACCACTACCTTTGCAAATGATGTAGATCCTGATCAGATGGCTTCTGAAGACGCCATCTGATCATGATCTACACTGTTTGTCTTTCAGTCCGTGAATTTGAAAGAAAACATTGTATTGTGTAATTTGATTGGCTGAAAGTCAGAAATGGGTGTAGCTAATTGTATCATTCAGCAGGATGAGGGTAAAGACCCAATGCAGAATTGCAAACCAGATGACATATTGTAATATGTATTCATAGTTCAGACGAAACCAGGCTGAACATTTCATGAGAAAATTATGATAAGGATTAAGATTTTATGTGAATCATCTGCCGACCAGATGAAATCTTAACCCATATTTTCTCTAAGCAGATGAGTTACATGAAATTTTCAATTCCCTTTTTCTGCAAATTAAGGCAACAATATATTTAAAATGTTGTCTAGGACAGTTGTGATTTAAGGGTTAGTAATGTGTTTCTGAAGCAGCACTTGCTGCAGCATTTTTCTATTTTTTTTTCTGATATAGGTTTGTTTGTTTGATTTGAGGTTTAATGTCCCTGTCAACACTGTAAAGGTCATTTTGGAGACGTTGCTTCCAATTTTGTGGGACTTTTACTCGACATTGAGATAAAATGACATCTCAAGCCCTGCCGCCCAATGAAACTAATAGGGTTTATAAGCATGGGCGGGCCAACTCGCACTGCTTTGCCTGGGCAGGCTTAGATTCTCTTAGCGGTTTACCAGTACTTGTGTGCGGGTCGGTTTCAGCTCTGCGTGGAAGCATCATGCAGCCCATCTATTTCTTCAAGCCCCGATGGACAGTTGTGATTTAAGGGCTAATAAGGTGTTTCTGAATGCACTTGCTGCAGCATTTTGCTATTTTTTTTTTTCTGATAAAAGCATGTCTACTGAATTAATGCATGCCCAGTTCATACTTATTTTCTGACTGTTAGTGAAACTTATACCCCGCAAAACTTTGCATGAGCCAGTGCTAAGTCACAGACTGACCCCAGTCTAACTAACAGTTTTGTCACTACCTAAAAACTGTTTTATTTTCATATAAAAATCTTTCATTATTAGCAAAGGGTTTCAGCATTTTTTTCTTCAGCAAAAATTTTAAAGAGTGTATGTCATACTTTAAATGATTAAAATTTTAACTATTTGTTAACTAATAATGTTGTTACATTTGCATCACGAAAACATGCCTATATAATTTTGACCCCTTGAACCCCACTTTTATATAGTAAAACTAGGGTTTACAGGGGTAAATCTTATTTTTCTTATTTCTGCTCCAAAATATAGATTGTGGGTACTTGTTAGAACCGCCTCAATGAGGCGGTTCAAGCGAGTACCCACAGTCTATATTTTGAGCAGAAGTAAGAGAAATATCACAATTTTTTCTCTTAAAATTTTACTTTTTTCCACGATAAAATTTACAATGTAATTTTACTTTTTTTCCACGATAAAATTTACAATGCATTTGTATAGGTGTGTTTTTGTAATGAACACCTGGGCAAAGATCTTCTGTGTTTTGTGATTGCATGACATTGAAATCCATCGAGGAAATGAATGATTGCATGTATATGTCAGTTAAATGTATTCCTAGGGTATCATTCTGAAAACTTGTATGAGGCATGTTCTCATTATGTATTCACTGCATAACAGAACATTATGCTGACAAGTCATGTGTACATAACACATTTGTAAGTCCCTGCTTAAAATACTTTATGTGGAGTAAAGTGTGGTTTACTAGGATATATAACCAGAGTGTATAATATTTGCTTTTGCCATGCAACAAATTATGGTTTTGAAAAGAAATAAGAAAACTAATGTTTACATCATGAAAATAGGCCTATATAATTCTTAACCCCTTGAAACCCACTTTTATCTCATCAAACTGGGTTTTACAGGGGGTAAACCTTATTTTTCTTATTTCTGCTCTAAAGTATTGATTGGGTGTACTCATTAGAACCGCCTGTATAGGGTTCTTCTAAGGGGTAACCACAATCTATATTTTGAGCAGAAATAAGAAAAATATCACAATTTTTATGCCCCCGCCATTCGAAGGATGGTGGAAAGGGCATATAGCGTTGCCCCTGTCTGTCTGTCTGTCCGTTCGTCCGTCCGTGCGTCCGAAACTTAAACGCAGTCAATAACTTCCTTATTTCTTGATGGATTTTAAAATTACTCCACAGAAATGTTAACCATCATGAGACGACATGTCACGTTCAAAATCCAGGTCCGTATCTCCAAGGTCAAGGTCATACTTAGAGGTCAAAGGTCAAAAAAGGGGTCCGAAACTTAAACGCAGTCAATAACTTTATTATTTCTGGATAGATTTTGGAATTACTTTGCAGAAATGTTAACCATCATGAGACGATGTGTCATGTGCAAAACCCAGGTCCGTACCTCCAAGGTCAAGGTCATATTTAGATGTCAAAGGTCAAAAAAGAGTCTGAAACTTAAACGCAGTCAATATCTTACTTATTTCTGGATGGATTTTGAAATTACTTTGAAGAAATGTTAACCATCATGAGTCGATGTGTCACATGCAAACCCAGATCCATACCTCCAAGGTCAAGGTCATACTTAGAGGTCAAAGGTAAAAAAAATGGTCCGAAACTTAAACGCAGTCAATAACTTTCTTATCTCTGGATGGATTTTGAAATTACTTGGCGGAAATGTTGGCCATCATGAGACAGTCTGCCTCACACAAAACCAAGGTCCTTACCTCCAAGGTCAAGGTCATACTTAGAGGTCAAATGTGAAAAAAGGGTCCAAAACTTAAACACGGTCAATAATACGAACACAGACATATTTTCAGGCGTGGGCATCCGTGTCCTACGGACGCATTTCTAGTTCATCTTCAAATCTTCATTTTTTTTGGCAGTTAAGTTTACAGTGTATTTGTATAGGCATGTTTTCATACTGACCTTGAAAACCCCACTTTTTTCCATATAAATGGGGTTTAAATGGGTGTTTATTAAACAGACTAATTTTGGGATGATTAAATGTTTCTGATTATACAAAAGAATCGGCCCCCAGCCATCGGGGCTTGAAGAAATAGATGGGCTGCATGATGCTTCCACGCAGAGCTGAAACCGACCGCACACGAGTACTAGTAAATTGCCTAGAGGATCTAAGCCAGCTGGTTTGCAGGGGTATTCATTATTTGTCTAATTTCTGCTCCAAGACATAGATTGTCGGTACTTGTGAGAAATGAGGTTGTTCTAATGAGTACCTACAACCTATGTTTTAAGTATATATAAGAATAATATCACAAATTTTCATCAGAAAATTTACGATTTTAGTGAGCTGAAACAATGCACTATGTCATTTTGATGTGTTGTTTTAATGAGATTTCAATAAAAACATGTTTATATTTATCTTATTTTTTTATATAAAAAAAACTGTGTATAAAAATGTCATCTAGTGCATGGAGATAAGAGCTTAAGGGGAAAGAATACACCTGGCAGACTTTTCCACCATTTTTCGAAAGGGAGACAACTTTCGGGACTTCATGTTTGCTTTTCTATAAGCACTGTCCAATTGAAAAATGGGTCTACTCTTAAAGGAAAGAATTTGCTCCTCAGGAGCATATTCTTTCCTTTAAGAGTTGACCCTTATTGACATGGGAGACAAAAATACTTTTGCAGGAGTTGCCTCCCCTGAATGTGTTCACATTCCCTTTAAAATATTTATCTTTTGATTCTGTTATCTTGCTCTCATTAGAAGCATGAACCGTTGAAAAGTTGTTAAAAGTATGTATCTTTTTCTTCAGAACAAACAGATGTTTCTAAGAAAGAAAGATCACGAACACCTTCGCCCGAGCCAGTTGAAGAAGGTAACTTATAAACCTCATGTCCTGCTCAACCCAGCTGAATAGGAATTTATACTCATAAATACTACAATAATGAATAAAAATATAGTTTCTTTCCCTTCGGCCTCCGCCCATCGGGGCTTGAAGAAATAGATGGGCTGCATGATGCTTCCATGCAGAGTTGAAATCTGACAGCATACGAGTACTGGTAAACCGCATAGTGTATCTAAGCCTGCCCAGTCAGAGCGGTGCGAGTCGGACTGTCCATGCTTTTAAACCCTATTGGTTTTATTGGGCGACAGGGCTTGAGATGTCATTTCATCTCAGTGTCGGGTAAAAGTCCCACAAAAATGGAAGCAACATCTTCAAAATGACCTATACAGTGTTGACGGGGACATTAAACCTCAAATCAAACAAACAAATCAAAAATCTTTCTTTGCCTTAACAAATGATCAAAGTTTGAAGGAACTGTTAACTAATAACATCATTAGTTTTGGAACAATTGGCCCCAGATCATTAGTGAATAACAATAATCATTATATTTTGAAAAACTGCTGACAATTGTTCATGAGCAAGAGAAATTCCATGTTCAGCTGTGAATTAACCTTTATCCTGCTGAATATTCAATTAAGCCACACCCATTTCTGACTTTGAACCAATCAGATCACTTGATGTAATTTATTCCTACAAAATCATTAACTGTATGTCAAACAGTATAGATCCTGATCAGATGGCTTCTTCAGAAGCCATCTGATCTGGATCTACACTGTTTGCTAAGATAGGGGTTGCCGTGAACAGCAAGATAAGGGTCAATGCCTTCGCCGGGGTATATAATTTACCATTGCAAGGTCATGAATCTAGATTGCAGAGAGTGGAAAGCTCTCGGCTGTCACCGTTATGTTTCAGATGCTTACATCTCACTTGTACAAAAATTCACAGACTTGTAAGTCACTTGTATGCCATTTATAAGCCACTTATACATGTATGTCACTTAAATGTGGAATATAAGTTTGAGTAAGTTGATTTCATAAGGGCGCCCTCATGATAGACACACCTGGTGATCTGGTGTGAGAACTGCCATGCCTGCAGCAAGCCAGCTAGCTACCTGGAAGGGGGCCCATTTTTTAGTATGTGGATATTGTTCCTTTGGGTACTTGTTAGAGTCGCCTTAATGAGGTGGTTCTTTCGAGAACACACAATCTGTGTTTGGAGTATGAACAAGAAAAATATGAACAATGTCAAAAAAATAAAAAATAAAAATGCTAATTCTTGAGATATGAAATATACTGTTTTAGCACATGGATGACTGTGATCTCCTGAAATGAAGAGATAAAATTGCATTCAGTCTTCTGATATGATAAGTTTCATGTAAAATGTCATCAGTCAAAATATGAATAATTATAGATAAATAAACATCTTTTAACATGTTTATATAATGAAAACCAGTATAAAACTACAGTTTACAACTTGACATAGAGAAAGTGGGGCTAAATACAATTTTTAAGAATATACAATATTTTCTATATTTTGCTTAACCCTTATCCTGCTGCATAATTAAGTAAGCCACACCCATTTCTGACTTTGAACCAATCACATTACATGATATAACATTTTCATTCAAATTCACAAACTGCATAACAAACAGTGTAGATCCTGATCAGATGGCTTCTTCAGAAGCCATCTGATCTGGATCTACACTGTTTGCAAAGGTAGTTGTCGTGAACAGCAGGATATGGGTTAAAATTATAGATTGTGAGTTCTCATCAGAACCACCTCAATGAGATGGTGCTAAGGGGCACCCAAATTGGAGCAGATAATTCTATATCCAGGGAATGTCTTTGTTTGAATTAGAACATATTTAACTTCACTACAGCTGGTGTGTGGGAATGTGTGGCGGCGGTAGAACGTCTCCCTGCCCTACATCTTAGTGTAGATTATATTTTCTTGTCCTTTGGGATCATTGATTCCATTGTGGAATTTTGAAAATATCTGAGGGTCACTGATGAGGCCTAATTGGCCGAAACTAGCTAGTCTGGCCCAGAAAACATGTACACTCCATATTTTTCACTAATGTGGTGTATTCCTTGCTTCCAAAGGATAACCCTTTTATAGAACATATTCAGATATGTATAAAGTCAACACAGTGAATATATCAGTATTTGATTGATATAATGACAAAAGTTGTGTGTGATGTCAATTTCATACAGTGGAGTGAACCTTTAGCTCAAGATGAAATGAATTAAAGGGGATATTCAATAATGTTACACAACATTTGTTTCTTGGAGTAGAAAGGTCCTTTATATGTCCTACCAAACTACTCCCTTTTGGGATTTCTTTTAGTGTCAAAATCCTTTATTGTTGCAAATATTAGGAAACAAATGCTTTCCTGATAACTATGTTTAATTTAACACTGAAGATGCCAGTCTTAACAATTATTGTCTGCTTTGTTGTCTGTTGATTACTTTATATCAAAGTTGTCATTGCAAACAGTGTGGACCCTGATCAGATTGGAGCAGTTTGATCAGGGTCTACACTCTATACTGTTTGTATGCAAAAATATGTTTGAAAATGTTTGCAAGAAGATGCAGCAGATGACATAAACAGACAATATTTTCAGATGCTGATTTTCTTAAGGGTCAATATCATTTGGATCATACACCTTTTGAAGTACATGTATAGTTTGAACAATTTGACATGAGACTGACCTTTATGCAAGGAATTTCATCACGTGATCAAGTCCGTGAAATGAAGACCCACCTAAACCCCACTTTATATAGAGAAAACTGGGGTTTAGGGGTAATTCATTATTTTTCTTATGTCTGCTCCAAAACATAGGTTGTGGGTACTCATTAGAACTGCCTCAATGAGGCGGTTCTAATGAGCACAAACCTATGTTTTGAGCATTTACAGTAGAACTTTGATGGCTTGAACACCAGTGGCTCGTTTACCATGGATGTGTCGAACCCATTCTTGAGCCCCTAGCGAAATCCTCTACATAAGAAATAGTGGTGGATAATTATGAAGATTTTAGTCTTTTATCTTGCAAATGAATGCTGTGTGTACTCATTAGAATCACCTCGAAGAGGCAATTCTAATGAGTACACACAGCATACATTTTCATTATAGAACACCGAAAAGATGACTATAAGTATCTCGTTATACCTCCTGACAGTATAACCTCAGTGGCTCGAACTACCCCTGTCTCGAACAGATTTTCGAGGTCCCAAAGGTGTTCGAGCCATTGAAGTTCGACTGTATAAGAAAAATATCAAGGATTTTCATCAGAAAAGTAGCTATTTTGGAGATGTGAAAAATGCACAATGTCATACTTGTGAGTTATCGTAATGGGATCATACACCTTTTGAAGTACATGTACATGTATATTGAATTATCAGAGTTTACTATGAACCTATCAAATACATGTATCTACTGTATTTATTTCTTTATTGCAGAAATGGGTGTTAAGAAAGGGTGACAACAGAGTTACAGCTGAAGCCGTATTTATGTTCTCCTAAATAGTCATAGAGTATCAGCTTTATCTCATTGGACAGTCCTACAGTATCACGTTTACTCTTTATCTGAGACTTCTGTGATGAAAAAAGTCCTTTTTATTTTCTGATTTGGCGGCTTTGACAAAGTGAAAAAAAGAAGCTTTGAACAGCCACAGTAGACTCGGGTTACTCTACACTTAACTCTTAGCACTCTGGGTAAAAACTTCAGCAGAGAAGATTTTACCATATTTTTCTTACATGTATTTTTCCCTGAAAATAGGTTTTGACATTCCATGCAAATTGTCTCCATTGGAGACAATTTGCATGACATGTCAGAACCTGTTTTTTGGAGGAGTAAGAGAGCTATCATCGTTTGTTGTTCACTGAATTAGCCTAGAGAGTTGTAAAGGTTAAAGCACACAGCAAAACAGGCTTGGGTTTTGTTCATTTTTCAGCGAAAACCAGACTTAACAGTTCATGTGAATTGTCTGTCAATCAGAAAACTCACATGAAATGGCAGGCCTTATCCAAGGCTCCAGCAGAATAAGTCCGCTCAGGTAGTTTTCTAAGACTGAAAATGCCATTAAGCTATTTCAGTATTTGTTTTTATTTGAGGTTTTATCTATCTATCTTCTTATACTGAGTCGGTCATATCTGGCCATTACCTCAGTTGATTGGGTGGCTAAATTTAGAATTTAGCTGAAAAAAAAAAAAAAAAAAAAAAAGAGAGGCACTGGATGCGTCCTTAAAACTATTTACAATCTGCATAACAGAGGTATCCTAAAACGCATACCTCTGAGACCCAATCTTACACTGTGCGGGCTTTGAACTCTTCTGCGGACTTGGCATTCACCGCAGAGGAGGGAAGACTGTTCCATTGGGGAATAGTTCTAGGAAAAAACGAGTTCTTCAGGGCATCACTATAGGACTGGTATCTACGATATTGTGAGTCGTTTAATTTTGATGCCCTTGTTTGGGTCGACAGTGTTACAGGGGTCAAGTACCTATCTTTATCAATAGACACTGAATCAGAGTGTATCTTGTAGAAGAAGGTTAAAGAGGACTGCTCACGACGGGCCTCCAGGGACGGCCAGTCTAGCTCACTAAGCATGTCACCGACGCTACTTCTATTTCGCCATCGCCTACAGGTCAATCGAGCAGCTGTCCTCTGCACCTTCTCCACCTGCTGAGTCTGAGTTTTAACATAGGGGTGCCAAATGGGTGATGCATATTCGAGTTGAGGGCGAACCAATGTTTTATATGCAACATCCTTTGTCTGCCTAGGTGCAAAAGCCAAGTTCCGTCTAAGGAATCCCAAAGTCCTAGTTGCTTTAGATGTAATCTCTGAGATAATGTTGACCCCAATCAAGATCGTCAGTGATGGTGATACCAAGATATTTGGCGGATTGAACATGCTCCAAAACTTGCTGGTGAAGAGTATAGTCAAACTTAATTTGCTTGTCCGGAGGCTGTCGTGACACTCTCATTGAGTGACATTTGGCCACATTGAACTTCATTTGCCAATCGGCCTCCCACTGTGCAAGTTGATCCAGGTCATCTTGTAAAATAAGACAGTCAGAAGGAGAATATATGTTCCTATACAGGACACAATCATCAGCAAACAAACGGACCGATGACCTGATATTATCGGGGAGATCATTAATGAAAACCAAGAAAAGGACCGGTCCAAGGACCGAACCTTGGGGGACTCCAGATAAAACAGGGACTGGATCAGACGCTTGGCCATCAAGTACAACTTGTTGTGAGCGCCCAGAGAGCCATGAGCTAATCCACCTATGCGTGGATCCTCTTATCCCATAGTACTCCAGTTTATGTAATAGCCTTCTGTGAGGTACCTTGTCAAAGGCCTTAGCAAAGTCCATGATGATCAAGTCAGTCTGTTTGTGGCCACGATTTATGGCCCCATCCAGATTGCTCACAATGTCATGGTAAAATTGAACAAGCTGCGTTTCGCAAGACCTTTGACTCCGGAAACCATGTTGACAGTCAGCAAGAATGCTCTCAAAGGCTAAGTGCTTGTTGATGTTGCTTACTAATATATGCTCCAAGGTTTTGCAACAGATGCATGTTAGCGACACTGGTCTATAATTTGCTGCATCATATTTTTCCCCTTAAACGTCCCCGTCAACACTGTGAAGATCATTTTGGAGACGTTGCTTCCAATTTTGTGGGACTTTTACCCGACATTGAGATGAAATGACATCTCAAGCCCTGTCGCCCAATGAAACCACCGCGGTTCCTGGACAGGCTTAGATCCTCTAAGCGGTTTACCAGTACTAGTGTGCGGGCCGGATTCAGCTCTGCGTGGAAGCATCATGCAGCCCATATATTTCTTCAAGCTATTTCAGCAATCTTGGCTCAAGGGAGTTTTCTGATTTGTTTGTTTGTATTGGAGTTTAACGACCAGGTCAACACTATCTTAGGTTATCTTTGAGCCAGTCAGTTTCTTTATCCATACATTTCCTGGGCAGGCTTATACGTAAGCGGTTAACCAGTACAGTGCACATTCTTTTGCCAGAAACTGACAACTGCCCTTCTTGAATCAGCGGAAGGGAGATAATGACTGTAGAATAGAATTCATGATCAATCTCCAGGAAAGAATGTTGCCGACCCTGGCAGGTATTGAACTCGCGTCCACCTGATAGCCAGTCAGATGCGCATCCGACTGAGCTACCGAGCCTTGCGGGAGTTTGCTGAGCCTGTGGTATAAAGTATCATCAAGATAACACACACGTGTGACATAGTGCATTTTTTCATATGTCCAAAATGGCTACTTTTCTGATGAAAATCCATGATATATTTCTTATCTATACTGCAAACATAGGTTGTGTGTTCTCATTGAGGCGGTTCTAATGAGTAATCACAACCTCTATGACTTGAAGCAGAAATAAGAAAAATAATGTTTACCTCTGTAAACCCCTGTTTTCCATATACAGAGTGGGGTTTAGAGGGGTGTTGATTTCACAGTCTTGTTCACGTGATGTATTACTCCTCCTATCTGAAAGCTTTGATTGTGTTTCATTACATTGAATACCAGCAGTTTAAGTTGAAGTTCTCAGGTATAGTTTTACTGCCATTTCACCATCTTTTCATAGCACATACCCATATGAGATCTTTTTTCTTATTGTCACAAAAAGTGACCTTTTTCTGTTAGTTGTGACATGCTTATTTATTACGCTACAAGTATTAAATGTAGGTACTTGTGGCACTTGATGGACACTTTTCTTTGAGGTGGTTCAAACATGTACCCACAGAACAATTGGGATAAAAATTATATATACCTTTGTAAACCTCAACTTTTCAAAATGTAAAGTTGGATTTACAAGGGCATTCCATTACAAAATCATGCCTACACAAATACATTGTAAATTTTACCACCGAAAAATGAAACATTTCAGATAAAATGTTTCGATATTTTTAGCTCAGCTGTTTTCGAAGAAAACGACGAGGTATTGTCATAGCTCTGGCGTCATCTGCATCGTAGTTGTCATCGTCCTTGTCTGTGTCATCGTGCAAAAACTTGGACATTTTGAAATATCTCTGTCATTACTGAACATATTTACTTGAAACTCAGACTAGTTGTTCATTATGAAAAGGGGAACTCATAATAATAGGTGAGGTAACCCTCAAAATAGTTTTGGCACTGTTATGCCCCTTTTTCGATATAGATTTTTTGCAGCCTAGCGTTGGCACCCGCATGTGGTGCTCTTGTTCTTATTTCTGCTCAAAAACATAGATTGTGGATACTTGTTAGAACCGCCATGGCAAGGCGGTTCTAACGGGTACCACAATCTATGATATTGAGCAGAAATAAGAAAAATAATGTGTACCCCTGCAAACCCCAGTTTGCTATATAAAAGTGAGGTTTTACGGGGTCAAACTTAGTAGCCTCGTTTTCGTGATGATTTTATGGACTTTTTAACATGATGATATAGGGTCAGCTGTCTCTTGAGTGTAGGTTGGGAAAATGGTCCTGAATGGTGACTTAAGGGGAATGGGAACACCTGGCAGATTTTTCTCCCATTTTTCAAAGGGAGACAACATTCGAGACTTCCTGTTTGCTTTTCTATAAGTCTTTTCCCACTGAAAAAGTGGTCTACTCTACAACTATTGACATGGGAGACAAAAATACTTTTGCAGGAGTTGCCTCCCCTAAGGTGTTCCCATTCCCCTTAAAGTGTTATCATTTCGTTTTACCCTTACATTCCTGTGCTGTAAGCAAACAGTGTAGACCCTGATCAGATGCCACATTCTGTGGTATCTGACTCTTAAATTCCTCTACTGTAGGCAAAAAGTGTAGACCCTGCTTTGTACAGCATCTGTTCTGGGTTTACACTGTTTGCAAACCCAACATTTGATTCCAGTCCAGATTTCTAGACAACATTCTGAATTCACAGCGATAGGAATAGAATGGCTTTTTATGCCCCCGGAATCTAAGAGATTTGGGGGCATATAGTTTTTGGTCTGTCCGTCTGTTTGTCTGTTTGTCCGTTTGTCCGTCTGCAAAAACTTTAACATTGGGCATAACTTTTGAATGGTAATAGATAGAGCTTTCATATTTCACATGTGTATACCTTATCACAAGACCTTTCCAGTGGTACCATAATTTTTGATTTCGTGACCTTGACCTTGACCTTTGACCTATTTTTTTCAAAATTTTTAAAAACATTAACATTGGCGCTGTCCGGGGGCATCAGTGTTTCACAAACACATCTTGTTTTCTATAAATAGCCATTTCCTTGATTTCCTACAAATCAGATGTAGTCACAGGAACATCAGCACTGAAGAGCTACTTGTGCTTAGCAACTTTGAGTCGATCAACAAATGATCAACCCAAAAATTACACTGTATGACACAGGTATCTTATCCTTATATTTACAGAACTACGCATGTCATTTTTATATATATTGATGAATTTGATGCCATGAACATGTTTTTGATACAAATATTAATAATTAAGAGCCGTATTTTGTTTTCTATGCCCCCTTCAGCCAAGCAGTGCGGAGCATATACTTTTTCCCTTGTCTAGATCTGTCCGTATGTTTATTTGTACTTGTTTACATACATGGTTTTTAGGTTTATTACATTTATTAAGTTGAATAATGAACATGACTTTTATTTAATTTTTCATAATAACAATAACAGTTTTGAAAAATATGGAAATATGAAGTGAGTGAGTGTTTGAGTTTTACGTCTCACCAACAGCTAAGGTTTAAAAACTCATCCGAAAGTCTGGAGAAGCCCGTGGTCGATCCTGCCATCCCTGGTTTACAAGGCAAGTAGCATAACCGCCACACACGGAGGTTTCTATATGGAAATATGAAAAGATGCACTATGTCACAAGGATGTGTTATTGCAATGCCAAGACTGGCCTCACTGGCAGATGCAGAAATTAAGTTGAATATTTTGTGGTCACTGAAGTTTTGACGTACATGTAGGTTTTACTATGCTATTGCTAATAATGATAACATGCCCAGGCGGCATAGTGCATTTTGCATACCGGTATCTCCAAAATGGTTACTTTTCCGATGAGAATATGTGATATTTTTCTTATTTATATTCAAAAATAGGTTGTGGGTGCTTGTTAGAACCGCCTCATTGAGGCGGTTCTAACGAGTACCCACAATCTATGTTTTGAGCAAAACTAAGCAAAATAATGCATTCTGTGTAAACCCCAGTTTTCTCTATACAAAGTGGGGTTTAGAGGGGTATTCATTACACAGACTTAATAACATGATGGTGGTTTTTGTTGTGTCATTGCTCATATATGAGCCGCCTGATGAGAAAAAATGTTTTGTGGCATTTGGAACACATGTATTATTAAACATTTAGTCATATGATTTTTATGACATGACAGTATCCACTAAATGAGTGGCCACTTCACATGATATTTTTGAAACAAGCCTTTGGGGAGATTCATAAATTTCATATGAAATGACCACGAGTGTAAGATTCTGTTTATCATATGACAACTTCAAATTGGATTTTATCGCCTTTAAATCTTGACATCTTTTTCCTCAAAAAATGGAAGTCGTCATGACGTTACTTAATCCCGCCACCCGCCAAAGTCTTATTGCACGTGTGGTCATACGATTTTTATTACACAACTTTATTCACTGCTTATCAAAGACGTCATGTGATAAACATGTTTTAGTCAGTATCGTTACTAAACACGAAATACGAAACCTGCTAAATATTTTCATCAGAAAATTAAATGCTAGTGTGTATACAATGTACCTCATTCTTTGTTGGAAAAAAGTGAAATTTTCAAGTGCACCGGTATACAATATTTTCCTTATTATTTGCTCAACATCAGGAAATCCCATCCATTGCAATAACACACCTGTGCGACTAGTGCATTTTTTCAGATCTCCAAGCTGCTTTTCTGATGAAAATCCTTAATATTTTTCTTATTTATACTGTGGGTACTCATCAGAACCACCTCTGCTAGGCGATTCTAAGGAGCACGCACAACCTATGTCTTGGAGCAGAAATAAGAAAAATAATGACAACTGTAACCCGTTTTCTCTATATAAAGTGGGGTTGAGGGGGTGTTCATTTCGCAGACTTGTTCATGTGATGTATACTATTTTGACCCCCTTTAACCCCACTTTAAAAATATAGATTGTCGGTAGGGTTCTAACGAGTTCCAACAGTCTTTGTTTTGAGCAGAAATTTGGAAAATATCAGAATTCATTATCAGAAAAAATTCATTTTCTGGTGGTAATGTTTGTCAATATACATATGAAAGCATAGGTTGTGCATACTGATACCTAATAAAAGCGGGTCTAATGGTTAGTGTTTGTAGCAGAAGTAAGGAAAATATGGTATAAATGTTCTTGAGGCAAAGGCTGATTTTGGAATACAAGTACATTATTTTATCATTTTAGCTACATAATTAGAATATGGGTGCATGTAAGAACTGTATTATTGAAACATTGCTAACAAGTACCAACATTCTTTGTCATTGAATAGCAAAAATGAAAATAATTGGTATTCTTATAACCTTTACCACTCTCTAGGCTAATTCAGCAGATGACAAGTTGTTGACATTTTTCTTATTTTCCCCAGAAAACAGGATTTGACATCTCGTACAAATTGTCTCCATAGCACAGAAACAGGATTTGACAACTTGTGCAAATTGTCTTCATATCACAGAAAACACGATTAGACATCTCGGGCAAATTGTGCATGAGATGTCAAATCCTGTTTTCTAGGAAAATTAGAAAAACATTTCAAAATGTCATCTGCTGTGAAAAAAATAACCAGCATGTAGAGTGTTAAAACCCACATTTTCCAATATAAAGTGGGGATTGCTAGGTTGTTCATCACATGGACTTTTTAAAAATTACATGAGTTTTTATACATTGTTAAGTTTAGCGCAAAAAAAAATGAAAATTTTAAGATGAAAAATTGTGATATTTTTATTATTTCTGCTCAAAATATAGATTGTGGGTACAAGTTAGAACCGCCTCATCAAGGAGGTTCTAACTAGTATCCACAATCTATATTTAAGAGCAGAAATAAGAAAAAGGTTTACCCCTCTAAACCTCAGTTTTACTATATGAAAATGGGGTTCTAGGGGGTCAAAATTTTATAGGTGTGTTTTCGTGATGAGAATTATACACCTGTTAACCCCAGTTTTACTATATAAAAATGGGGTTCAAGGGGACAAAGACTATATAGGCGTGTTTTCGTGATGCATTGTTATGAGTTGAAACTTGAGATACGCATTTTAGCACTTTTTTCATTGAGACTATAATTTGAAAGCAGCCATATATAAAATTTACACAATATTTTGTTACATTTTTATGACTTTTTCAGTATATTAACTATTATTGAACTACACAAGTTTGATAGATGTGTTTTGATTTAGAAATAATTTAACAACTACACAAAGTTAAAATTTTAGGAATTTTATTAAAAGATTAAAATAAAGCTAAAATAAAATACTTTCTGTTCTGTTTATTTTTCAAATTTGACAGCCCAGTCAACACTATTAAGGTCAAACCAAGCCAGTCAGTTAAAATATGTACTGACACCTCCCCTGTGCAGACTTATATGTAAGCAGTTAACCAATGCAGTGTACATTCCATCACTTCAGGAGAAATCGGTCTTTAGGCTTATAACCAGGTAAGATGAAACTGGCTTGCTCAGCGATACAGACTATCGTATTTACCCCAAGTATTCAGACACCTAAACTCCTTGTCATACTTGTTCTAAAATTTGAATATGTATAACTTACACCTGATATTGTGTCCAAAAAATATATAGCTGTATGAATTGCATATAATGTAGACCCTGACGAGCCGCACAGGCCATATCAAATTTCATTTTTTTTTTCAAAAGTTAATCAGTTCATCAACTCATCATCCTGAACCAGGGCAATAGCTCAAACATTTTTGAGATATCTTGCTTACAAGCTTAAAATGCGCAAAATTTCAAAGAAAATAAAAATTGGATTTTTGTCAAAAGTTAATCAGTTCATCTTCTCATCATCCCAACCATTCTGTAAAGTTTAAGGGCAATAGCTCAAACAGTTTTTTAGTTATCTTGCTTACAAGCTTGAAACGCAAAAAATTTCAAAGGGCCATAACTCAAGAAAAAAATTCGAACTTTTTTCAAAACTTAATCAGTTCATCTTCTCATCATCCCAAACCAGTCTGTATAGTTTCAGTGCAAAATCTCAAACAGTTTTTGAGATATCTTGCTTATAAGATTTCAAAGTATTTTTTTGTAAAGGGGCATAACTCAAGAAAGGGGCATAAACCTGACGAGAAAAAAAAATTGATTTTTGTCGAAAGTTAATCAGTTCATCTTCTCATCATCTCCAACCATTCTGTAAAGTTTCAGGGCAAGAGCTCAAACAGTTTTTTAGTTATCTTGCTTTCAAGCTTAAAACGCAAAAAAAATCAAAGGGCCATAACTGAAGAAAAAAAATCAGATTTTTTCAACAGTTAATCAGTTTATCTACTCATCATCTTGAACCAGCCTGTAAAGTTTCAGGGCAATAGCTCATACAGTTTTTGAGATATCTTGCTTACAAGCTTCAAACGCGCAAAATTTCAAAGGGGGCATAACTCAAGAAGAAAATATTGGATTTTTATCAAAAGTAAATCAGTTCATCTTCTCATCATCCCCAACCATTCTATTAAGTTTCAGGGCAATAGCTCAAACATTTTTTGAGTTATCTTGCTTACAAGCTTAAAACACAAAAATTTCAAAGGACCATAACTGAAGAAAAAAAGAAATTTTAAGATGAAAAATTGTGATATTTTTTTCAACAGTTAATCAGTTCATCTACTCATCATCCTGGACCAGCCTGTAAAGTTTCAGGGCTATAGCTCAAATAGTTTTTGAGATATCTTTCTTACAAGCTTAAAACGGGCAAAATATCGCCATTCATTTGGTTAATTATGCCCCCGGAGTCAAAGAAATAGTTTTTGGTCTGTCTGTCTGTCAGTCTGTCTGTTTGTTCCGAAAAACTTTTACATTAGGCATAATCTTTTGAAATGGCTTTCATATTTCATATGTGTATACTTTGTCATAAGTAATTTCCAGTGGCACCATAATTTTTGACATTGTGACCTTGACGTTTGAACTATTTTTTTAAAAACTTTAACATTGGCCATACCTTTTGACTGATAAGTGATAGCGCTTTCATATGTCACATGTGTATTTCTTGTCACAAGACCTTTTTGATGATACCATAATTTTGACCTTATGACCTTGACCTTGGCATTTGACCTACTTTTTAAAAAAAAACTTTTAACATTGGCCATGGCTTTAAATTGGTTAGTGATAGGACTTTCATATTTCATATGTGCATTTCTTGTCACAAGACCTTTCCAGTGGTATCATTATTTTTATCTTGTGACATTGACCTTGACATTTGACCCCCTTTTTATAACTTTAAAGTTGGCCAAAACTTTCGATTGTAAAGTTATAGGACTTTCATATGTGCTTTCCTTGTCACAAGGACTTTCCAGTACAAGTAATACCATAAGTTTTGAGCTTGTGAACTTGACCTTGACGTTTGACCTACTTTTTATAACTTTAACATTGACCATAACTTACGATTGGTAAGTGGCTGGGCTTTCATATTTCACATTTGCCTTCCTTGTCACTATGAGAGTAACACTAGCCATGAAAAATGACAGCAGGCAGCTGCAACCTTGGAAAAAATGGAGTTACAGCGTCATGAAAAGTAGAAGTAAAACAAAGATCAGGAATTGATACAATTAACTTACTCCATCCATAAAAGACACCAAAGGGAAAGAAATACAAACATTAAGCGACCAGACCATAATGGAAACCTAAACAAAGGAAGGCCATATGGACAGTTACTTTCCCACAAAATGGCCATATGGCCATCCAAAATTAAAAGACACAAGTGATACACACAGTAAGTAACAAACAACAACATAAATAAAAACCGAATATGAAATAAATGAAAACCGAATATGGAAAAGGGAAAATATTTTTTTTTTCCTTTTCCCTTATTAGACTAAGAAACAGAGAAAGTAATTTATCATATGATGTCGCGTATGAGAGTGTAATAACGCCATGTAATATTTTCGATAATCCACTAGTGGATTAAATATGCAAATTGGCAAGATACGTCCCGTAACGTTACATGTACGACGCCCTTAACGACGTCGCGTTTACTAATCGGTATAGCTAAACAGCGAAAGGAAGCTTCCTTTCGTGAAAAGAAGATTTTTCTACGAAAGGAAGGTATTTCTGAGGTACTAGGAGTGCATTTACATATAAAAGGGTATATTATATAGTGATTTGATTGGAATATGGTATTTTACCAAAGTTGGGGCATATGGGGATCCCGAATTATCGGAACCCGAATTTTATGGTGACTTAGTATATAAATTCAGAAAAATATATAACCGCAATGACTTCAGCACCCAATTTCGTAAAATCATTCTTCGATATAAAAAGATTGGGTACAACATGGATGTTATACGACAGACTGCATGCATGGTAGTTAACCCAATCACGGTTGGCAACTTTGCTTCCCTCTTTAATTGCACGCCGGTGGGTCGGGCCTCAGATTCTTTGACGGCTCCAACGTAAAGGCTTATTGGGAATTAGAGAGATCTAATTCTTGGTAATGTTGGTTGGTGCCTGATGCTCTGTCTCTGGTCGGGCCCATCGGAGTCCAACTGTTGGTTTTCTTTTGCTCCAGCATTTCAGTGGTTTCTTGATGTCGAGTCCTCACCGTTGTCTCACCTCTGTGGTTCTTTGATTTTTTGTGTTCACGGAGATGTTGCACTGATGAGTTAGGAGGCCTTCATGTGGACTGAACAAATTATTTGTCTAAATCGCGACGGAGGTAAGGGCGAGGATTGTGGCCACGTAAAATCGATTTAAGCCCCCCCCCCCCCCCCCCCCCCCAGTGGAAATCTTTCCACTGACCGTTCCAAGGCGGTTCTTCTGTGGCGATTTATTTATGTTGTTGTTTGTTACTTACTTTGTGTATCACTTGTGTCTTTTAATTTTGGATGGCCATATGGCCATTTAGTGGGAAAGTAACTGTCCTTATGGCCTTCCTTTGTTTAGGTTTCCATTATGGTCTGGTCGCTTAATGTTTGTATTTCTTTCCCTTTGGTGTCTTTGATGGGTGAAGTAAGTTAATTGTATCGATTCCTGATCTTTGTTTTACTTCTACTTTGACTGGACCTTTTATTTCGACTGAACCTTTTATTTCCCGAAAGGAAATTTCATTTCGTGAAAGGAAGGTTTTGTCTACAATAGGATGATTTTGTTTGCGAAAGGAAAGTTTTGCTTATAAAAGAAAGGTTTTATTATTATATATTATTGTATATAGCGTTGCACTCGTATATTTTCTGCAAAATTACCAAATTTCGAAACGAAGGTTTTGTCTACGAAAGAAAGTTTTTGTCTGCGAAAGGAAGGTTTTGTCTACGAAAGGAAGGTTTTTCCACACGAAAAAATGTTTAATAATAATAATAATTATAATAATAATAATATTTTTTTTTTTTAATTGGAAATTACCAAATTTCAAAATGAATGTTTTGTCCACGAAAAAAAAAAATACTAACAGGTGTTTTTTATTTTTTGGTTTTTGAAAGAAAAATCCGTGCAATTTTGTTAGTTTTTGTTTGATTTGACAATATTTATATTAGATTCGGTACTAAGTTATTTAGACAAATTGTGGGTATTCCGATGGGTACTAATTGCGCACCTCTTGTGGCTGATCTGTTCTTGTATTGTTATGAAAGAGACTTCATTTTGTCGCTTTCCATTGGTAACCAATCTGAAATTATTGAAGCTTTTAGCTTCACTTCTAGATATTTAGATGATTTATTAAATATTGAGTATACCTATTTTGATGGTTTGATCAGTCAGATTTACCCCCCAGAACTTCAGTTAAATAAAGCAAATTCTTCTGATACCGAGGCCCCATTTTTGGATTAAGATCTATCTATTGTAGATGGATTTGTTTCGTGCAAAATTTATGATAAACGCGATGACTTTGATTTAGAGATTGTAAATTTTCCTTTTTTGGATGGTGATGTTCCTCGTGCGCTATCCTATGGCGTTTATATTTCGCAATTATTTCGATTTGCTAGAGTGTGTAGTCATGTAACTGACTTCAACACTCGTAATAAATTATTAACGGCTAAACTCCTTAATCAGGGTTATCGGTACCATAAACTATGCAAAGCCTTTTCAAAATTTTATAGACGCCATTCTGATTTAATTTCAAAATTCAACATTGGACTTAAATCTCTTCTGCAACAAGGTCTATCGGAACCCGAATTTTATGGATGCCGAATCATTACAGGGTCACTGACGAGGCTTTATAAGCCGAAACTACGTAGTATGACCCATCTTCTTTCTTATGAATGTTTTCATTGCTCTTAAAGGAACTCATTTTTTATTTTTATTTGCCTTCACTGCAGCTGGTGTTGTGCCGTGTGGCGGCCGTAAAACGTCTCCCCGTACATCAACCATAGTGCAGTTTGTATCTTACTTTTGGTCCTTTCAGATCAGCGTGAATATTCTGAAGAATCAGAAATAAATTATTGGTTTAGACTCATATTCTAGACAGGTTTTTAATTATTTGGACCCCATTTTGATTTACATCAGTCTTTGAATCGACTGCCTATTCGAAATTCGCAAAATTGCAGTATGTTTCCTCTGGCTTTCGTTGCCGGATCATTACAGGGTCACTGACGAGGCTTTATTAGCCGAAACTACGTAGTATGACCCATCTTCTTTCTTATGAATGTTTTCATTGCTCTTAAAGGAACTCATTTTTTATTTTTATTAGTATATAAATTCAAAAAAATATATAACCGTAATGACTTCAGCACCCAATTTCGTAAAATCATTCTTCGATATAAAAAGATTGGGTACATCATGGATATTATACGACAGACTGCATGCATGGTAGTTAACCCAATCACGGTTGGCAACTTTGCTTCCCTCTTTAATTGCACGCCGGTGGGTCAGGCCTCAGATTCTATGACGGCTCCAACGTAAAGGCTTATTGAGAATTAGAGAGATCTAATTCAAGGTAATGTTGGTTGGTGCCTGATGCTCTGTCTCTGGTCGGGCCCATCGGAGTCTAACTGTTGGTTTTCTTTTGCTCCAGCATTTCAGTGGTTTCTTGCTGTCGAGTCCTCACCGTTGTCTCACCTCTGTGGTTCATTGATTTTTGTGTTCACGGAGATGTTGCACTGATGAGTTAGGAGGCCTTCATGCGGACTGAACAAATTATTTGTCTAAATCGCGACGGAAGTAAGGGCGAGGATTGTGGCCACGTAAAATCGATTTAAGCCCCCCAGTGGAAATCTTCCACTGACCGTTCCAAGGCGGCTCTTCTGTGGCGATTTATTTGTGTTGTTGTTTGTTACTTACTGTGTGTATCACTTTTGTCTTTTTATTTTGGATGGCCATATGGCCATTTTGTTGGAAAGTAACTGTCCTTATGGCCTTCCTTTGTTTAGGTTTCTATTATGGTCTTGTCGCTTAATGTTTGTATTTCTTTCCCTTTGGTGTCTTTTATGGGTGGAGTAAGTTAATTGTATCAATTCCTGATCTTTGTTTTACTTCTACTTAATGTCCCCGTCAACATTGTAAAGGTCATTTTGGAGACGTTGTTTCCAATTTTGTGGGACTTTTACCCGACATTGAGATGAAATGACATCTCAAGCCCTGTCGCCCAATGAAACAAATAGGGTTTATTAGCATGGACGGTCCGCCTCGCACCGCGGTTCCTGGACGGGCCCATCGGAGTCTAACTGTTTGTTTTCTTTTGCTCCAGCATTTCAGTGGTTTCTTGCTGTCGAGTCCTCACCGTTGTCTCACCTCTGTGGTTCTTTGATTTTTGTGTTCACGGAGATGTTGCACTGATGAGTTAGGAGGCCTTCATGCGGACTGAACAAATTATTTGTCTAAATCGCGACGGAAGTAAGGGCGAGGATTGTGGCCACGTAAAATCGATTTAAGCCCCCCCAGTGGAAATCTTCCACTGACCGTTCCAAGGCGGCTCTTCTGTGGCGATTTATTTATGTTGTTGTTTGTTACTTACTGTGTGTATCACTTTTGTCTTTTTATTTTGGATGGCCATATGGCCATTTTGTGGGAAAGTAACTGTCCTTATGGCCTTCCTTTGTTTAGGTTTCCATTATTGTCTTGTCGCTTAATGTTTGTATTTCTTTCCCTTTGGTGTCTTTTATGGGTGGAGTAAGTTAATTGTATCAATTCCTGATCTTTGTTTTACTTCTACTTAGATCCTCTAAGCGGTTTACCAGTACTAGTGTGCGGGCCGGATTCAGCTCTGCGTGGAAGCATCATGCAGCCCATATATTTCTTCAAGCCTCTATGGGCGGGGGCAATTTTGTTAGAGCATTAATTTGTTTGTTTTCAAAAAACATTTACCCAAGGCCTTATTTTCCGTACTTTGAGTCTTTTGTATCATGTGCATTCGCACAGTCTGATCAGAAGTCAAATCAACAGACAGAAAGCATCCCTTGAAACAGGTCTAATCAGACGCCCGGCTTATTATATAATACCTTGATTGTGGATTAACGAGAACACCTGTTAAAGCTTAAGCATATTTAGATAATTGGATCAATTATTGACACGTGCCTTATGTCATTTAACCCTTTAACATGCCAATCACAACAATTGTCGTCTGCTTTGTTGTCAAAATTGCAAACATTGTGGTCCCAGATCAGACGGCTCCTTCAAGGCTGGTGGTGATTTTTATGTGCAAAAATATAAATGCTTACAAAAAGATGCAGCAAACGACCAAAAAAAAAAAAAAACATCGGCGTTAACACACCTCGTGTCATATTGACCCAAATATAAGTATTTATTGATTTAACGAGTGAAATAAGAGCAAACCAGTCATAAAAAACAGAGCAAAATTTTGGGCTTTTCATTAACTGTCCATTTTTTTTTCGTCCTTAAATTTCTTGGTTTACCCCATTTCCACTAAAGTGTTTCATAAGTATCGCTATATACATAAAACACCACGGCCCCCGCCCATCGGGGCTTGAAAAAATATATGGGCTGCATGATGCCTCCACGCAGAGCTGAATCTGACCCACACACGAGTACTGGTAAACCGCTTAGAGGATCTAAGCCTGCCCAGGCAAAGCGGTGTGAGTGTCGGACCGTCCATGCTTATAAACCCTATTGGCTTCATTGGCGACAGGGCTTGAGATGTCATTTCATCTCAATGTCAGGTAAAAGTCCACCAAAATCGGAAGCAACATCTCCATAATGACCTTTACAGTGTTAACGGGGACGTTAAACATCAAATCAAACAAACAAACAAAATTGACCCAAATATAAGTATTTATTGATTTAATGAGTGAAATAAGAGCAAACCAGTCATAAAAACAGTGCAAAATATTGGGCTATTCATTATCTTTCCATTTTTTTTTCGTTCTTAAACTTCTTGGTCTACCCCATTTCCACTAAAGTGTTTCATAAGAATCCCTATATACATAAAACACCACGGCCCTCGCACATCGGGGCTTGAATAAATATATGGGCTGCATGATGCTTCCACGCAGAGCTAAATCCGACCCGCAAACGAGTACTGGTAAACCGCTTAGAGGATCTAAGCCAACCCAGGCAAAGCAGTGCGCATGATTCGGACCGTCCTTACTCAATGGAAAGCGACAAAATGAAGTCTCTTTCATAACAATACAAGAACAGATCAGCCACAAGAGGTGCGCAATTAGTACCCATCGGAATACCCACAATTTGTCTAAATAACTTAGTACCGAATCTAATATAAATATTGTCAAGTAGAAAGGTGAGGGCATCACACACTTTCTGACATGACCAAAGTGTATAATTCTTATGCTCTTTAGAAGTGAAAAATGCATTTCTGACATTACATGCAAGATAGAGAGAATCTTCTCCATGAAAAGCCCATTCAATTAAATCATTAAGCTTTTCTTTTATAAGATTATGAGGAAGTGTAGTGTAAAGAGTGGAAAAATCGTAAGTAGACAGACTAGAAGCACGAAAATGTCTGGATTTCAATTTATTTAAAACCTCATTCGAATTTTTTATAGACCAAAATGTCGGGTAAAAGTCCCACAAAACTGGAAGCAACGTCTTCAAAGTAGTTTAGGTCGTAGTACCAAAGCGTTAATCCAAAATCGTTAATCCATAGACAAAATGGCAAATATCAATGTTCAGATCAACAGGACTCCAGAAGAGTGTAATCAGGCGTCCGCGGATATTAAGCATTACTTGGTAAGCAAGCTTCGCCAATCATGCCCATCGACCCGAACGATGACCTTTACAGAGTTGACGGGGATCTCAAATCAAACAAACAATACATAAAATACCACCGTAGGCCTCATAAATATCTTTCTTTCGTCCAATACCTTCCTTTCGCGGAAATGAATATACGCGTTTGCTTTTATCCCCGTATGTCTATTATTATTATTATTATTTTTTTTTTTTTTTTGCAAAAGTACCCAATCTCCACTAAACTGTTTCATAAGTATCCCTTTACACATAAAATACCACCATAGGCCTCATAAATATCTTCCTTTCGTCCAATACCTTCCTTTCGCGTAAAGGAAAATACATGTACTCGTTTGCTTTTATCCCCGTATGTGTATTATTATTATTTTTTTTTTTTTTTGGGGGGGGGGGGTGGGTGGGGGGGGGTGGGGGATGGGGGGGGGGGGTGGGGGTGGGGGGGATTGTGCAAAAGTAGCCCATATCCATATTATCCACTTAACTGTTCCATAGTATCCCTATATACATAAAATACCACCATAGGCCTCATAAATATCTTCCTTTTATCCAATACCCTCCTTTCGCAGAAAGGAAAATACACGTTTGCTTTTATCCCCGTATGTCTATTATTATTATTATTATTATTTATTATTATTATTTTTATTTTTTTTTTTGCAAAAAGTACCCCATATCTACTAAATTGTTTCATAAGTATCCCTATATACATCAAATATCACCACAGGGCTCATAAATATCTTCCTTTCGTAGGAAAATCTTCCTTTCGCGAAAGGAACCTTACTTTCGCGAAATGAACCTTCCTTTCGCTGTTTAGCTATACCCTTTACTAATGGCGGAATATTAATATTTTTGTTAACAATCGTGAATAAAATGCGTTTTAAATGTCATATGGTAAATAGAATCTTACATTCGTGCTCATGTATTATTGAATTTATTAAACTCGTTGAGGAAAAGGGATAAAATGCTCGGCACAGCCTCGCATTTTATCCCTTTTCCTCAACGAGTTTAATAAATTCAATAATACATGAACACTCATGTAAGATCCTCTATCTAAATCTGGAATTATCTCACTTTCATCGTTTTTACCTTCATGAAATGTCAATTTTTCATGTCGTGCACGATCATAAGGCACATTTCTGTATGTAACGACTCTCAGTATCATTAATCTTTTCAGTTTACTTGCTCTGTTTCTTAGTCGAATAAGGAAAAAGGAATAAGAAAAAAAAATCTTTTTTTCCTTATTCGGTTTTCATGACGCTGTATAGTCATAGTTTCTTAGGTTGCAGCTGCCTGCTGTCGTATTTTATGACTAGTATTACTCTGACTTTCAATCTAGACATATCTCACTTTTGTCGTTTTACCTTTATGAAATGTCAAGTTTTCACGTCGCCTTTCAAAAACACACTATCTCTGCATTTCATAAGGCACATTTCTGTATGTACGGTAACGACTCTCAGTATCATTAATCTTTTTCAATTTACTTACTTTGTTTCTTAGTCGAATAAGGAAAAAGAAAAAAAGGGGAAAAAATCCTTTTTCCTTATTCGGTTTTCATGACGCTGTATCTCCAAAGTTTCTTAGGTTTCAGCTGCCTGTTGTCGCTTTTTATGACTAGTATTACTCTGATATTCAATCAAGACATACATTTAGCTCACTTTATCGTTTTACCTTCATGAAATGTCAATTTTTCGTGTCACCTTTCTAAAATGCACTATCTGTGCATATCATAAGGCATAAGGCACATTTCTGTATGAAACGACTCTCAGTAGCATTAATACTTTTTCAGTTTACTTACTCTGTTTTTTTTGTGAAATAAGGAAAGGAAAATGGAATAAGGAAAAAGGAACTTTATGGTCATCAAAAAGATGACCTATACACAGTGGAGTATTTAACCCGGTTGACAAACTTGTTGCTAGCACGAGTTCATGGTAAAGAGCATTCACAACTTTAATAGGAAAAAAAGGCAAGATGGATATCCCATTTGTTGACAAATGAACAAAAGAGGATCTCTATAGCTAATGCAAACAAAACAAATTCTGAAAATATGTCCAAAATATAGCAAAATGCTTTTGACCCGAGAAGGGGTGTGCCGACCGCCGTCGGCCACTACAAATGTGAGACGTCCAATTATTGCCAAACGAACATTAACGGTAGAAAACGTTTTGTATGCAATTTCCTTCAATAATACGGGTACAGTCATGCAAATTTCGGAGTCAAAAGGCAAAACAGTCACAGCGGAATTCTAAAAAAATGATGTACTACGATTTTTGAAGAGGTACTTCAAAACCCGCCGCCATTAAACGGGATTTAAGCACTGATAATGCATCCGCTAACAAAGCTCACCTTGTGACCGAGATTTTGCGGTCAGAGAAGGTACTACTGCATCCTCCATTGTCGCCCGACCTGGTCCATGTGACTTGTTTCTTCTTCAAATACTCAAATATCATCTATCTGGAACGTGATACAATTCGAGAAATGCCCTTGCATCTGCGGTTTATCTGTACCTGATGGAAGTCTCCACTGAAGAGTATGAAAACTGCTTCCACTGATTGCAGCCATGTAAACACGATTTAAGCCTACCCCCCCCTCCCCCCCGCCACCCCCACGCCCACCTCCATCACCACCCCATCCCCCGTAACAACCTACTGAACGTCCCTAGGCGGTTCTTCTGTTGTGGTTTACTATTGCTTTACATTGTGTTCGCATGTATGCACTACTAATGTCTTTTGGCTTTCCACTTGTGGCGTTTTAATTATGGTGAATTTGTTTTATGTTGGTGTACTTTTTCTTTGGTGTCACCAGGCAGTTGTATCGATTCATGATATGGGTTTAATAAATTGTTAGATTGGCTAAAAGGGTGTATTCAGGTAGATGGAAAGTATGTTGAATGGCAGGACAGGTAAAACAAAGTCAACATTTGCAATTAAGGAGAAATAATGAAAGTAACATTATTTTGAAACAGCGCTCACATGAAAGAATGCACTTTATCATATGAGATCGTGTCTGAGAGTCTTATAACGACATGCAATAAGTTCGGTAATCCACGAGAGTATTAAATATGCAAATTAGTTAGATAAGTTCCGTAACGTTATACGCACGACGTCCTTAACGACGTGGCGTTTAATAATGGCGGAATATTGACAGTTCTATGTTGAACAATCGTTCCAAAATGCGTTTTAAATATCATCTGATAAATTGAATCTTGCATTCGTATTCATGTATATTTGAATTTATGAAACTCGCTGAGAAAAAGGGATAAAATGCTAGGCTTTGAATTTTTTAAACTCGTTGGGGAAAAGGGATAAAATGCTCGTCGAAGCCTCGCATTTTATATCCTTTCCCTCAACTCGTTTAATGAATACAATAATACATGAACACTCTTATAAGATTCTCTACATGTCCCACGGATGTGTTATCGTTATAAACTGTATCTGATTTGGCCATGACAAACATTGTTATCTTGCAGCTGCGTGTTATCCTAGTCTCTTCCTTTCTTAGCAACATTCCCAACTATCAAGATGTAGCAATAAAACCGTCGTCAACAGAAGATACGGTATCTGTAAAGAAGAAGAATATGGTAAATAAGGATAGACTACACATTATGGTAGTTGTCAGCTTTAAATGTCATTTTCCCCTCTATTACATGGTGTATTTTCAACATCTTAATATCGAATTTATGGTAAGACGTTGAAGTTTTTGATAGACGTACTGGATGTTTATTTATATCAATAATATGATATTTTTACCATAATTGAAAAACAAATTTTAGCACTAGTTTAGTTTTCTTGATTCATCTTTTTATTAAGCAGTTCCGAAGGGCCCTTTTTCTCAGAAACCATTAAAACTGTATCAGGGCTTTTCTTTAAGCTTTTGGAAAGTAATTTTCTGTACCAAAATTGATTGAACATACTGAACAAAAGCTTCATTTAAACAGAAACCAACCAAGAGACACAATATTCAAAATAGAAGTGGAGGCAATGATCAGGAATCGATACAATTAACCCACAGCTCCCATCAGGGACAACAAAGGGAAAGAAAACCCAAAAATGAAACAACAGACCCTAATGGAAACATCAATAGCGGAAAGTTAAAAGGACAGTTACTTTTCCCACAAAATGGCCAATAGGCTATTCAAGACAAGCCTTGAATATACGAAAACACACCTGTATAAGTATGGCCCCCTTGAACCTCACTTTTATATAGTAAAACTGGGGTTTACAGGGGTAAACCTTATTTTCTTATTACTGCTCTAAAATATAGATTGTGAGTACTCGTTAGAACCGCCTCGATGAGGCGGTTCTAACGAGTACCAACAATCTATATTTTGAGCAGAAATAAGAAAAATATCACAATTTTTCATCTTCAAATTTTCATTTTTTCGGCGATAAAGGTTACAATGTATTTGTATAGGCGTGTTTTCGACATGAAAAATGTAAATTCCAAACATTATATAATTTTACCAATAAAAAAAGGAGATGAATCACTTCACAAATAGTGCTAAAAATCATCTGATTAGTTTCCAGGAAGGCTGAAAATTGGTTTTAATTAACCAAAGGTGTTTTTCTCCTGAAATAGAGAGACCCCTTACCTTGTCATTACTCAAGACCAATAAGCCAAGTGAATTCTTGCCTAATTTGCAGTTTTGGTAGATTTTAGTGAAGCTGAATTTGAGAAAATTAAGTAAAATATGCATTTCAACCAATCAAAGCCCTTCAGTCATAATTCAATATATAGTTAAAAGACCCTTGATAATCAATGTTACATCACTCATGGAGATATTAGAAGACCAGTTATAAGTATCCTCTTTTATAAAGATCAACGGCACACACGTCAGAGACAATTTATGGCCTGAAAACTGCTGTTATTTCATGGCCATTAAACATCATGCTGAAATTAATAGCAAAATACATCCAACCATTTACTGTTAAAATTATATATTTCAAATTTCTCATATATTAATAGCATTCACTGTCAGAAATTCTGAGTAAGATATGTTTTAGAAGGGGTTATTCTTTGGAAGCAAAGAATACACCACAAACTGGAAAATATGGAGTGTACATGTTTTCCGAAATGGCAAAATTCTCACTGAATATGCCCTTCATCACGAAAACACGCCTATATAATCCCCACTTTGAACCCCAACTTAATATAGTAAAACTAGAGTTTACAGGGTTACACCCTATTTTTCTTATTTCTGCTCTAAAATATAGATTGTGGGGTACTCGTTAGAACCGCCTCTATATTTTGAGCAGAAATAAGAAAAAAATCACGATTTTTCCTCCTAAATTTATTTTTTCGGCGATAAAGTTTACAATGTAATTATATAGGCGTGTTTCGTAATGTTTTATTTGAGGTTTAACGTCCCCTTCAACACTGTAAAGGTCATTTTGGAGACGTTGCTTCCAGTTTTGTGGGACTTTTACCCGACATTGAGATGAAATGACATCTCAATCCCTGTCGCCCAATGAAACCAATATGGTTTATTAGCATGCACGGTCCGCCTCATTAAAATTGACAAACCATGATGTAGTCTATTCTTAGGAGTACAAAACTGGACCACTGAAAGTTTGAATGAATAACAATATTTCAGAAAGAAACAAGAACTGATTTATTATCGCACCTTGCAGACAATCAACATAGTATTTCTACATGTTTTTCTCTATCAAACTAGACAAAAGTGCCCAGTGGGGCACATATACCCCCGGCCAGTGCCATCACCTCAGCTGAAACAAGAACTACAAAGGGAAATAACTCTAAAAGGCCTGACCCCTTGGCCCTTATTTTCTTTCCCACAATACAACTAGTCATACTGATCATGTTTGCAAAATTTCAAGTTTCTATGTACAGTAGTTATTGAGAAATCTTTGACACAAAATAAAAATATACACTATTAAACAGCAAGAACTACAAAGGGAAATAAGTCTAAAAGGCCTGACTCCTTGGCCCTTATTTTCTTTCCCACAATACAAGTAGTCATACTGATCATGTGTGCAAAATTTCAAGTTTCTATGTGAAGCAGTTCCTGAGATATCTTTGACACAAAATAATTGGCAAGTGCCATCACCTCAGCTGAAACAAGAACTACAAAGGGTAATAAATCTAAAAGGCCTGACCCCTTGGCCCTTTTTTTCTTTCCCACAATACAACTAGTCATACTGATCATGTTTTCAAAATTTCAAGTTTCTATGTACAGTAGTTATTGAGAAATCTTTGACACAAAATAAAAATATACACTATTAAACAGCAAGAACTACAAAGGGAAATAACTCTAAAAGGCCTAACCCCTTGGCCCTAATTTACTTTCCCACAATACAAGTAGTCATACTGATCATGTGTGCAAAATTTCAAGTTTCTATGTGAAGCAGTTCCTGAGATATCTTTGACACCAAATAATTGTTTACGGACAGACAGACAGACAGACAGACAGACGGAAAAGACAAAAACTTTATACCCCCATTGCATACTTCGTATGCCGGGGGTATAATAATTTGTTACTAAATTTATGTAAACTGTATCTATTTAGTATTTATTCCTGTTATACCTATTGTGTTTGTATTTTTAATTTTATATGTTACGGCGAATAGCATGAGATGAATAACCCTCTAAACCACACTTTATAAAGAGATAACTGGGGTTTACGCGGGTATTCATTATTTTTTTCTTATTTTTGCTCAAAGACATAGGTTGTTGGTACTAGTTAGAGCCGCCTCAAAACAGCACCCAAAGCCTACGTTTGCAGTATTTACAAGAAAAATAGCACGGATTTTCAGCAGAAAAATAGCCATTTTGGAGATGTGAAAAATGCACTATGTCACACGAGTGTGTTATCGTAATGAAATCTAGGCATTCAGCAAACTTCTTTATCCATTTTCATACAACTGTGAAAAAATACAAGCTATAAAGGAGAGGATACATACTGGCGTAACATAAATAGATTCCTTTGACGCACATGCATTGTAGCGGACCGCATGTATCCCTTCATTTATCTTCCTTGGTAGATTATGCATAGCTTATACCACCACGTCAGGGTGTCCATCCTTTGGCTCAGTGGTTAGAGATTCTGACTGCCTCTCCACTTCGAATCCATCCATAGAAGGGGAATTTTTCCAGCTATGCTTCTTTCCTTTGTTGCGAACTTCATGTTTCAGTGCATGTACAGTTAAACTTGTTTCCCCTAAGGGATTCTTCGGAAAGCTTCGGAAAGTTTAGGGAGATTCATTTTATTATCGACTAGACGAGGCAGTTCTAATAAGTGCACACAGCATACCCGTATCTAATTAAAGAAAGGAAACTCAGATATGCAGACAAATCTTTTAAGGAGGTTTTAATAGTGGTCTACTCTAAACGAAACAAGCTTTCTCCAGTTAGGAGATGACTTCAGTTTCAGTTTCAGAAAGCTAAATGTAATACAACTATTCATGTATATAGTGTACCGGAAGTCAGCCAGTTGTCTCCCTTGAAAGAAAAGGCGGAAATCATTACAAATGTGGGGTTCAGTTGGTGGGGTCAGATTCATATAGGCGTGTTTTCGTGAAATACTCCAGGTATATCCACTCCCCTTAACCCTTGTCCTGCTGATATGCCCGGATATGCCTTACCTTTATAACAATGTCGATCCAGATCAGATGGCTTCTGAAGGATCTACATTGTTTGTCATTCAGAATGTGAATCAAGTAATTTGATTGATTGATAATCAGTAGTGGGTGTGGCATATTTAAGTATTCAGCAGGACAAGGGTTAATAGATGAAACGTGTTCATTCACTCACCTATGTCAGCTTCGCTTTCTTCGTCTTTACCTGCTTCTTCATCTTCTTCTGCTTCTCCATCTTCTTTTGCTTCTTCTGTACTCTTTGTTTTGTTAATATCCGCTAATGCTGTTTGTATGGCGTGTTGTGCTTGAATATCATTTTGATTTCTTGCAATTTCTAGGGCTTTTTCAAATGAAGCTGACGCTGATTTGTAGTCTCCAAGGTGAGCTGAAAGTACAAAGCATATAAAATCTGGCATTGGATTCCAGTGTACGTAGACTGAGAAATTCAAACCCAAAAGTCAACGGATTCTGTTTGGAACATTATGAAAACACACCGATTCAAACGGTGGTACGAAAACCCAAATCCACCCGAATCCACTGTATCTACCAAAATCCACCCAATATTTACCCGTATCCACCTATATATGGCCGATTTAAAGTAAAATTTAAGTTGTTTTTAATGTTTAAATGATAGAATATATCCATCAGGACAAGCAGAATTCGAATGTATTATCTTTGATGTTTTATAGAAGACAATCACGCAATCATTATTTACTGCACACTTATCTCTTATAATAATCAAAATGCGAAAACTAAATAGATCTATTGCTGATACGGAATGGTTTTAACTCTCTTTAATGTTGAAATGAAATACATGTAGGTCTTAAACGTTATGAATTCAATTTGATATTTTATTGACAACTGTATAAATAAAATGTCAATTCTCCTCAGTAAATAAACACACTAGCCATAGTATTGGCAACTACATCGTATCCCTTCCATATCTTTTCCGAGTCAGGTTTATAATTATTCGGCTTATTTTGTCTCCAAAGTATCTGATCTACGCAAGAGGATGTTACATGAGTGTTCATGTATTATTGAATTTATTAAACTCACTGGGGAAAAGGGAAAACATGCGAGGCTGTGCCGAGCATTTTATCCCTTTTCTTCAACGAGTTTAATAAAGTTCATGTATTACTGAATTTATTAAACGAGTTGAGGAAGGGGGGAAATTGCAAGGCTGTGCCGAGCACTTTATCCCTTTTCCTAAACTCGTTTAATAAATTCAATAACACATGTGCACGGATGCAAGAGTCTATTTATCATATGACATTTAAAATGCAATTTTATTCACGATTGTTAACATAAATTTCAATATTCTGCCATCAGTAAACGTCGTTAAGGCCGACGGTAATGTAACGTCATGGGGCGTATCTAACTAATTTGCATATTTAATCCACTAGTGGATTATCGAATTTATTACATGACGTTATAACATTCACAGACGCGACGTTATATGATAAAAAAAAACACTAATAGATATCTACGATGTCTACCAAAAAAGACTCACTGTGGTATTTTGGCGTGTGTGGTATCACTGGTATATGCAGTAAATAATTATTGCGTAATTGTCATCAGTTATTAAATTCGATTATTTGTTTTTGTCCAGATTGACATATTCTAGCATATAAACATTAAAACAACTTAAATGAGTTTAAATATGCCAGATATAGGTGGGTAAATATTAGGTGTATTTGGGTAAATACAGTGATGGTTAATCAGAGGGTGGGCGAAATCAACATCGAACTCAATCGACGAAGAAATGTGGCAGTAATTCGCATCACAAGAATATTCTATTTTAACAACAGTGGCACTGGCCTTGTTATGACCAATATGAAACTTATGTCACGGGGCAGTTCTATCGAGTCCCCGCAATCTATGTTTTGAGCAGAAATAAGAAAAATATCACAATTTTTCATCTTAAAATTTTCATTTTTTCGGCGTTAAAGATTACAATGTATTTGTATAAGCGTGTTTTCGTAATGAATGTGGAAGAAGTTCACATTACAGAAAAATGTCACGGATACACAGACCAACCAACAAACTAACTGACTGACTCCTATATACCAACTACAAACTTCGTTTGCGGGGGTATAGACACGAGGCTATAGACACCTTATGCGAACTGCGAAGACTAAGATCACACTACGTCTATACGCAGGGTGACCTTAATTTTGATGGTCGCTCAGGTTTTCTGGCATATTTTCTTCTGCCTCGGACCAGCAAGTGAACTAACCACTGGTCACTACCCAAGTCTGATCATAATCCTTACTTTGCGCTATATTATGCTGGTCTCAAACTTAATATCGCGGACATGGAAGGCTGTATTCCTACAGAATGCATATGCAGGATGGTGTGATTATTCACCGAGAGTATTGTCCCTAAGCCATGCCATTACAATTATACCGTGCGATATGGTGCATTCCTTCATTTGTGCAACACTGTTACTTTTCTGATGATTTGCGATATTTATCGAAACATAGGTCATGGGCGATCGTTATTAACATCACCTCAATGTGGCGGTTAATTTAATAAATTTGAGCCAGCGCATGAAAAAATCTACAAGAAGGATTGAGCGACCAGCGAAGATTCAGATCAGCCTTCGCATCCGTGGAGTCTGATCCTAGTCTTCGCTGATCGCATGCACCTACTATAGGCTAATATCTATGCAAAGAGTCATGTCATAGTGGATGGGTGCACAGGTTGAGTTGAGTCTCTGCTGGTCGCACCGGCCTTATTGTAGATTTTATCATGCACCGGCTCTTATGTCTTTGACTTAATGTTTATTCAGATACACCCCAGTTTCTCTATACAGAGTGGGGTTCATAGGGAAATCATTGCACGGACTTGCCTCGCTTACCCTCTGATTGAGCCAGGAGAACACTAGCATGTAGCTGCCAGCCCAGATCATTAGCTTCTCTTGCAGCTTGTAATGATTTCTCGCCGTAATCTCGTGCATCCGAGAATTTATTCAGTTCAAAGTAGGACCAGCCCATCTCGTGGTATAACCATGTTTTCTCAAGAGCTGTCTGGCTGTATGGGACTTTTTCTTGCCATCTTCAAAATATAAACGTTTAACCTTCAATTAGTTTTGTCCCCGCCCATCGTGGCTTGGAGAAATAAGCTGAAACCGACCCCACATGAGCACTGGTATATCCCTTACAGTGCTCTGGCCTGCCCAGACAAAGTGGTGAGGGTCGGACTGTCCCTTCATATAAACCCTTTCTGTTTGATTGGGCGGCAGGACTAGATGTAATTTCATCTCAATGTCGTGTAAAAGTCCCACAAAATTGGAAGCAATGTCTCCAAAATGACCATAATAGTGTTGACGGGGACGCACAACCTCAATTCAAACAAACAAAACCAGGGAAACCCACGCGAAATCATTTAAGCGTTCTCGAAAGTGCGGATGGTGGTGTAATATAGAAAATGAGTACCCTGAGAAAACGACCGACTGTCTACCGGCGTCCAGTACCCTGCAATAAACAAAACTCTACGTCGCGCATAGCCCAATGTCCGATTTTTGGCAATTTTCCCTGTCTGCAAATTAAGCCTTAAACCATATATTTCTATCGTCCCATTTTAATACACCGGCAAACAGTGTAATCCCGGATCGGGCACCATAGAATGCAGCGCCTGATCTGGGTCTACACTGTTACTTTGAACTAAACGCAATATTGTAAATACGAGTATTACGAAAGAATGAAAAATACACCCCATTATTATCCCCACGCTTTTCGAAGAAAAAGTGGGGATATTGTAATGGTCTTCGTCGTCCGTACGTACGTCCGTCCGTCCGTCTTACTGATAACTCCTCCTAGACGGTTATAGATAGAAACTTGAAACTTTGGGAACTGATAGATCTTTGGTCTGGGGAGTGCATGACTCTTTCGGAATTTTGATCACACCCCTACGGGTGGGCCCAGGGGGTGGGGCCCGCGGTGGTCAAAAATCAAAATTTCAAGAACATGGTCGTATAATATATCAAAGCGAACGGCATGATGAGTAGAAAACATTACAATCAAAATTTGACCTCTGGGGTCAATTTTGAGGTCACCAGAGGTCAAAAACTGATCTTGACCCCTTTACCGGATAACTCCTCCTAGACGGTTATAGATAGAAACTTGAAACTTTGGGAACTGATAGATCTTTGGTCTGGGGAGTGCATGACACTTTCGGAATTTTTATCACACCCCTATGGGTTGGCCCAGGGGGTGGGGCCCGCGGGGGTCAAAAATCAAAATTTCCAGAACATGGTCGTGTAATATATCAAAGCGAACGGCATGATGAGTAGAAAACATTACAACAAAATTTTGACCCCTGGGGTCAATTTTGAGGTCACCAGAGGTCAAAAACTGATTTTGAACCCCTTACCCCCATACATTACTGTTACCGGATAACTCCTCCTAGACCGTTACAGATAGAAACTTGAAACTTTGGGAACTGATAAAACTTTGGTCTGGGGAGTGCATAACACTTTCGGAATTTTGATCCTACCCCTGGGAGTGGGGCCAGGGGTGGGGCACCTTGCGGAAAAAATCAAAGTTTTCAGAACATGGTCGTGTAGCATATTAACTCGAACGGCATGATTAGTAGAATACATCACAATCAAAATTTTACACCTCTGGTCAAACACCCCTAGGGGATGGCCCAGGGGGTGGGGCCCGCGGGGAAGCGTGGGGCTATGCGATGGCTTGCCATCGACTGCGCGATTCTAGTTCGAAATGAAACGGCCTCAAGCTAGTATTGTTTTGTATGTTTAAAGGTAAGACGGTCATATTAAAATTTTAGCATGACACATTTGCGCTTCTACTACGCCATTTTGTTAAAATGTCCGTATAACCCCACTTTTATAGAGAAAACTGCGGCTTAATGGGGTATACATATTTTTTCTTATTTGTTTTCTACAATACATAGGTTGTGGGTACTCATTATAAGTTGGGTACAACATAACTGTTATTCGACAGACTGCATGCATGGTGGTTAACCCAATCACGGTTGACAACTTTGCTTCCCTCTTTAATTGTACGCCGGTGGGTCAGGCCTCAGATTCTATGACGGTTCCAACGTAAAGGCTTATTGAGAATAAGAGAGATCTAATTCAAGGTAATGTTGGTTGGTGCCTGATGCTCTGTCTCTGGTTGGGCCCATCGGGGTCTAACTGTTGGTTTTCTTATGGTCCAGCATTCCAGTGGTTTCTTGCTGTCGAGTCCTCACCGTTGTCTCACCTCTGTGGCTGTTTGGTTATTTGTGTTCACGGAGATGTTGCACTGATGAGTTAGGAGGCCTTCATGCGGACTGAACAAATTATTTGTCTAAATCGCGACGGAAGTAAGGGCGATCATTGTGGCCACGTAAAATCGATTTAAGCCCCCCAGTGGAATTCATTTCCGCTGACCGTTCCAAGGCGGTTCTTCTGTCGCGGTTTATTTTTGTTACGGTTTGTCTTTGGGTGTTTGTGTCGCTTATATTATTTTATTTTGGATAGCCTATTGGCCATTTTGTGGGAAAGTAACTGTCCTTTTGGCTTTCCGCTGTTCGTGTTTCCATTAGGTCTGTTGTTTCATGTTTGTGTGTCTTTCCCTTTGGTGTCTCTGATGGGAGCTGTGGGTTGGTTGTATCGATTCCTGATCATTGCCTCCACTTCTATTTTGTAATCATAAGGTCGCACATCGTTGAAGGTTCAAGCCTCGTTCAGGTAACATGTGGGATGCCCAGTTCTGCAACGGAAAGTCAGATATTTTATACCTTCGGAATCAAAGGTTCGGGGACATATAGTTTTTGGTCTATATGTCTGTCTGTCCGTCTGGTTGTCTGTTTCTCTGTTTGTCTGTCCGTAAAAACTTTAACATTGGGCATAACTTTTGAATGGTAACTGATAGGGCTTTCATATTTCACATGTGCATTCCTTGTCACAAGACCTTTCAAGAGGTACCATAAATTTTGCCCTCGTGACCTTGACCTTGACATTTAACCTACTTTTGTCCTCCATTTTAAAATTTTTAACATCGGCCATAACTTTTGATTGGTTAGTGATTAGTGACTTTCATATTTCACATGCCCATTCCATGTAAAAGACCTTTCCAGTGATACCATAATTTTGACCTAGTAACATTGACTTTGACATCTGACCTACTTTTTTTAAAAACTTTAACAATCGCAAAAACTTTAACATTGGGTATAACTTTTGAATGGTGACTGATATGGCTTTCATATTTCAAACGTGCATTCCTTGTCTCAAGTCCTTTCCAGTGGTACCATAATTTTTGACCTCGTGACCTTGACCTTGATGTTTCACCTACTTTTTAAAAACTTTAACACTGGCAATAACTTCCGATAGGGCTTTCATATTTCACAAGTGCATTCCTTGTCACAAGACCTTTCTAGTAGTATCATGATTTTTTACCTCGTGACCTTGACCTTGATGTTTAACCTACTTTTTAAAATCTTTAACATTGTCCATAACTTTGGATTGGTAAGTCAGTGGTAGGGCGTTTATATTTTACATGTGTATTCCTTGTCACAAGACTTTCTAGTGGTACCATAATTTTTGACATCGTGACCTTGACCTTGATATTTGACCTTCTTTTTAAACACATTAACATAGTCCATAACTTTAGATTGGTAAGTGATAGCAATTTCATATTTAACATGTGCATTCTTTTTTCACATGGCCTTTCCCGTGGTTCCATATTTTTTTGACATCGTGACCTTGACCTTGATGTTTGAGCTACTTTTTAAAAAACTTTAACATAGTCCATAACTTTCGATTGGTACGTGATAGCACTTTCATATTTCACATGTGTATCTTTTTTCACAAAACCTTTCCAGTGGTACCATAATTTTTGAACTCGTGACCTTGACCTTGACGTTTGATCTACTTTTTAAAAACTTTAACATTGGCCATATCTTTCGATTGGAAATTGATAGTACTTTCATGTTTCTAATATGCATTCTATGTCACAATACCTTTCCAACGATCCCATAATTTTTGACATTATGACCTTGACCTACTATTTTAAGACTTGAACATTGGCCATACCTTTCGATTGCTTAGTGATACTGCTTTCATATTTAACATATGCTGTTCGCGGGCATCAGTGTTTCACAAACACATCTTGTTTATTATTATTTTCTTCGGGTGAACCGGTTTTTGCCTACGTCTGATCAACGATCAACTCGAAATAAGCGAAATTATATTGAAAGGGCTGTTAAAACCCAACCAAAAAAAGATAAATAAATAAATAAACTACATTTCTATTGCCTTTTCATAATCTCCATTTTGAGCGTGTGTCCTTCCAAGGTTGTCTAATGTTCTTGATGTGACATCTACTAGCCCACTGAAATTGTAATAATAAAAAAGAAGTCATGACACATTTCCATGAGGCGTTAAAAAAGAGCAACCAAAATCATTATGATAGCTCACAGTGTGCCAAAATGGCGTCTTTTTTCTCTTGAACAAGCGTTTTTCAAATGAAAATGTTTGATAATTGTTCTTAATCCTGGTCTAAATATAGACTGTTCGTGCATGTAAGAAGCGCCTCACTGAGGCGGTTCTAACGAGTACCACTAGTTTACGACTACCAACCGTCTATGTTTTTGAACGAAAAAGAAAAAATAATAATACCCCAGTAAACTCCACTTTTCGCTTAATAATCTGGGGTTTAGAGGGTGTTAACCTGTTGACTTCAATGCATTGACTTAGAACAGCCTGCGCATCAGGACGTATACATGCCTGCTAAAAATGTGCATCATAACAATAAAGTTATATATTATAGGCGAGAAAAACATTAAACAAGGGCATCAAATACAAACAGTGATGACTGACAATCTTGTCTCTCTAACTTTGCTTGCGTTGAAACAATGCTCATTTGACCATTATTCGCAGATGAGGGTTTTTAACCTGCGCAGGGGATGATTCACCCTGCACAAGGGGCCTCAAGTTGACGTCTCGAGACCTACTAACAACGATTGTTGGTGCTAGCTCTAACTGCCTCCTTAATGCGGAATCAAGCGGTTTATTCTATTTTTACAATGTCTACATTTGAGGCAAAGTAAGCATAATACTGTATAACCTTGTGCAGCCTACTTTTCTGTATAAAGTATCAAGTGGGGTTTAAAAAGGTGTTCGGTGGTCTTGTCATCACGAAAACATGCCTACATAATTTTAACCCTCTTAGACCCCACTTTTATCTAGTAACACTGGGGTTTATAGGGATATATAATATTTTTCTCACTTCTGCGTGTTGGTATTCTTCAGAACCGCCTCGCACGAGTATCCACAATCTATGTTAGGCGGCTCTAGCGATTATCCACAATCTATGTTTCGACAGAAATATGAAAATATCAGACTTTTTTTCCTATTTTTTTTTTTTTTTTTGTGGAAACATTTTTAATATATTTGAAAAGTAGTATTTTCGTAATGTTAAACTGATGAGTGTGAATACAGCGAAATTCCGCTATTAAGACCACCTAAAAATAAGTATAATTCTGCTTTAAAAAGCTTATTCAGTAGGTTGCAGGTATTCTTTCTTTGTATTTCCTCTGGTCAGATACCACATTTGGGACTGTTCAAAAGTAAAAGTGGTCTTAAAGACCACTTTTTAACAGCCCCAAAGGTGGTCGTAATATAGGAATTTTACTGTATACAGTACTGTTTTGTAGCAAGGTCTAGCTCGAGTTTCTGATGCTCCAAGGCCTGGTCGGTATTCCCCATCTCACGGTAAGCATTACCGATCCTGCTATGTAAATTAGCCACCAACTCATGAGAGTTCGGGATATCTTTATCTGATGACCGCTTTACAAGATCCAATGTGTCCTTTGCCTTTTCTAAACTTTCCTCGTATCTGCCTTCAGCCAAGACTACAAAGAAAATAAAAACAATTCCAATTTGAATAACAAACCAGTAATGTTTATTATAAAGCACTAGCATGTGTACATATAACGCGACGTCTGGTAGGATAAGGTCAAACATTTGCAACAGTAGAATATACTGTCGGAAATCCGATGTCGTCGTGTAACGTCGCTTTTCATTGGTCGGTATTTGGTTTAACTTGCCACTTTGAGCAAAATGGTACAATTTTGAACAAAACGCCTGAGAAAAGTGCATTAGAACAGGAATGTTTGTTTGTTTGATTTGAGGTTTAACGTCCCCGTCAACACTGTAAAGGTCATTTTGGAGACGTTGCTTCCAATTTTGTGGGACTTTTACCCGGCATTGAGATGAAATGACATCTCAAGCCCTGGCGTCCAATGAAACCAATAGGGTTTATTATCATGGCCGGTCCGCCTCGCACCGCGGTTCCTGGACAGGCTTAGATCCTCTAAGCAGTTTACTCGAGTACTAGTGTGCGGGCCGGATTCAGCTCTGCGTGGAAGCATCATGCGGCCCATATATTTCTTCAAGCCCCAATGGGCGGGGCCTTAGAACGGGATTGACTATATTCAAAATTATCATATGCATGGGGATGTAAATCGTCGGTTTTATGGTCGGAAATTACGTTTTATGGCTCCGCTCACGCAGTGCCGTAAAACGAATTTTCCGCCCCAAATGACAATTTTTTTATTATATGACGTCGCGTCTGAGAGTGTAATAACGTCATGTAATATTTTCGATAATCCACTAGTGGATTAAATATGCAAATTAGCTAGATACGTCCCGTAACGTTACATGTACGACGTCCTTAACGACGTTGCGTTTACTAATGGCGGAATATAGATATTTTTGTAAACAATCGTGAATAAAATACGTTTTAAATGTCATATGATAAAAAGAATCTTGCATTCGTGCTCATGTATCATTGAATTTATTAAACTCGTTGAGAAAAAGAGATAAAATGCTCGGTAAAGCCTCGCATTTTATCCCTTTTCCTCAACTCGTTTAATAAATTCAATAATACATGAACACTCATGTAAGATCCTCTATGAATACAGTTATCCTCTAACTGACCGAGCCAAGACGGTGTTTTTGTTTCCTGTTTAATGTTTGTTATGTTGGTGAGTCTGATTCTCTGCCATAGATGTCATTTCATCTCAATGTCGGGTAGTAGTCTCACAAAATTAGAAGCAACGTCTCCAAAATGACCTTTACTGTGTTGATGGGGACGTTAAACCTCAAATCAAACAAAAACAAACAAATCCTACCATCACGATAACGCGCCTCTATAAATTTAACCCCACTTGAACCCGACCTTTATATAGTAAAAATGGGGTCTAGGGGGGCAACCCTTATTTTTCTTATTTCTGCTTTAAAGTATAGATTGTGGGTACTCGTTAGAACCGCCTCGATGAGGCGGTTTTAACGAGTACCCACACTCTATATTTTGAGCAGAAATAAGAAAAAAATATCACAATTTTCTCATCTTAAAATTTTAGTTTTTTCGGCGGTCAAGTTTACAATGCATTTATAGGCGTGCTTTTGTTATGAAAAAAAAAAAAAACCTACCATTGTCTATCTCCTCCAGACGTCCGACAATATCCTTTATTAAAGCTTCATTCTCTTTTTTCATTGCTTCAAGCTTTCTGTCATTGTCCCATTTTCTGGGAGGTCTGTTGACAGGTTTCTGTTCCCGCCAGAAATCAGCTCTTGAATACAGGTACTCCAGTCCGTCACAGGCTTTGTCTCTGAGCATTCTGCTTGTGGGGTCATTTTCTTCTTTAATGCCTGTAATTAACCTTTAAAACTCAGTTTTGGTTTGTTTGAATTGATGTTGCAATGATGAGTTAGGAGACCTTCATGCGGACTGAACAAATTATTTGTCTAAATCGCGACGGAAGTAAGGGCGAGGATTGTGGCCACGTAAAATCGATTTAAGCCAATGGAGATCGTTTCACTGACCGTTCCAAGGCGGTTCTTCTGTCGTAGTTTATTTTTGTTATGACTTGTCTTTGAGTGTGTGTATCGCTTATATTATTTTGCTTTGGATAGCCAACTGGCCTTTTTGTGGGAAAGTAACTGTCCTTTTGGCTTTCCGCTATTGATGTTACCATTAGGGTCTAGTTGTTCTTTCCCTTGGTGTCTCTGATGGGAGCTGTAGGTTAATTGTATCGATTCTTGATCATTGCCTTCACTTCTATTTTTTAAATGTAGCCGTCAACACTATTAAGGTCAGTTTGCTTCCTACTTTGTGGGACTTTTACCCGACATTGAGCTGAACGAATGAATGTTTATATGCATGGTCGGTCCGACTCGCAGCACTTTTCCTGGGCAGGCCTAGAACTTCTAAGCGGTATACCAGTACTTATGTGCGGTCCGTTGTATACAGCTCCGCTAACCTTAAACTTCAGAAGACGACAAATTGAGAGTATTTCTCTTATTTTTCCCTGAAAACAGGACTTGCCATTTCATGCAAATTGGAGACAATTTGCATAAAATGCAAAATCCTATTCTCTGGGGGAAAATATATAGGAACTATTTCAAAATGTCGTCTTTTCAAATACATAGCATGCGGAGCGTCAAGATAATCAAAGTACTGAGGAAAGTTTATTAATGAGGAATAATTATCATGATAGCAATGTTAGAAGTAGATCAAGCAGTTCTCTAGATATTTTGTTCACTAGGTCCCAGAGGGGTAAAACTTCGACGAATTGATTGACTGTTTTGAGTTTAACGACAGATCCAGCCTTGTGGGTCATTTTGTGTCGTCTCCCAGAGAAAGGGAGAACAGAGATAAAAGAGATAGTAGAGGAGATGAACGTGAGGGACAGAGCAGAAAGAGAAAAAATGAATGGAAGTTTAGAAACAGAAGAAACAACACTTCTCCCCCTCTATCGTTACCTGCAGCAAGGGCAGCAGGCCTTGCAAAACCGTAAGTCAACATCAGCTGGACGCCCTTTTGACACAAGAAACATATCTCCTTTGCCTCACCCAACCACCCCCACGAAGAAAAAAGGAAGAAAGAAAGAAAGATAAACGTGTCATGGTAAAACCATAAACTAAATTAACTCAGAACATTCTGTGCTTGTCCCATCTGCTAATAATCTTACAGAGAAGTTCTCCTAGCGGACACATGACGTCTTAGCAACGTGGCATCAACATCGCGTTGATGGACGAAGATGCACATACGTTGTGCGGCCGCTTGGAGCTTTGTTCCTTCGGGCGTGGGGACATAAAAAGGAGAATAACTTGACGAAAAAAAAAGATCATTTTTAAAGCATTTGATTTAGACATTATAACCCTTATCAGACGCCGCGTTTAGCGAACTTCGACTGACTGATTCGTCTTACCAAAGGCGAATAAAAATACGTTTATTCCAACCTGTACGGTATTGAAGCTTACGGGTCCTAAAAATATTAACCCATAAATGCCAATTGTTCCAATACTGGGTCATTCGGAAATAGTTAAGACAGATTAGAGGCCACAGAATGTAGCGTCCGATCGGTGTATTCACTAATTTAACCCTGTAGACCGGTGTAGACCCCGGAGGTAGATATGCATACGTACATTGTATCTTTGCAAATCTTATAGATCCAGAAAAGACGGCACGTAGGAAGCAGTCTCGCCAGAATCTACATGTATACTGTTTGCCATTATGAATAATGAACTAATCAGAAATCTCTTTCTATAAGAATATATTTAAAGCACATTGACCTGATAAAGATATGCTATCTCAGGACAAGTGAGCTATATCAGGTCAACGTGACATTGCACTTTTACGAATGAACCGGACTACTGTAAAAATGACAAAAATAGTATTTTTACAGGAAAAAATGAAAAAATTACTTGAAAAAAAATATTATAGGAAAAATATGGTCAGCTGATGCTAAAAATATCGACCGCCAGAATGCTGGGACGCACTGAGAACCATTAATAATTGATAGAAAATTCCTAATTTAAGAGTGCACAAGGGGATAAACTGATACATAGAATACCAGATTCGTGTCATTTGATATCAAGTTTATCAGGCTCGGCTTCGAGAACGCATGTAGAATCGCGCGGCAAGCCTCGCGATTCTACAAGCGTTCTCGAAGCCTTGCCTAATAAACTTGATATCAAAAGACACTCACCTGGTATTCTCTATATTCTCACAATAAAATCCAAACAAAGTCACTTGTCAAAACATTTAATCGTAGGTAGCCAATCCCCTAACGACAAGGGTTGAAGATTTCAAGATATTCAAGCTGTGAAATTATGTCAAAACATTCAACAAACGGAACGCGTCAAAACATGAAAAAAAAAAAAAAAAAAAAAAAAAAACACATATGTTGCTTCCTTTGACATAGTATATACTTCGCTTAGTAATGAAGACCACTTACCCCCATCTTTCAATAGCTTCTCAAAGTATTCTATGTCATCATATAATTTTCCTAGAAATTGTTTACTTGTCTTCCTATCTGCTGTACATTTGGGTTCTTTTCTATCCTTTTCTTCAAATTTCTTTACTTTTGGTTTAGAACAGGTTTTTGTTGTTTTCTTCTTTAGCTACAAATAATAGTAAAATACACGAAACCATCTATTCATTAACATGTACATGTATACAGTACAGTGAAATTGGCTAAAATTAAGACTAATTATATTTAAAATGGTTCATCTGTGCATCCTTTGTTTTTTCTACGCATAGGATCCTTTAGTAAGAGACCATCTTTCCAACTGTTTAAAAGTGGTCTTAAAGACCAAGGTGGTCTTGAAATACATCTCGATAACAAATATGTTCTATAAAATGGTTATCCTTTGGAAGCATGGAATACACCACAGAATTGGAAAATATGATGTCTCCGAGTTTTCTGGGCCAGACCAGCTAGTTTCGGCCATTTAGGCCTCATCAGTGACCCTCAAATATTTTCAAAATTCCACAATGGAACCAATGATCCCAAAGGACAAGAAAATATAAGCTAAAAAACTATTCCGTGAAACGCAGACCCCTCTAAACTCCACTTTATATAGAGAAAAGTGGGGTTTACTTGGGGTAAACATTATCTACCTTATTTGTGCTCAAAACATAGACTGTTGGTACTCGTTAGAACCGCCTCATTGAGGCGGTTCTAACGAGCACCCACAATCTATGTTGAAAGCGGAAATATGGAAGATGTTATCGCTTTTAAGTAATTGGAAAGGTCCCTCAGGACCTTTCCACAGTGTTTATGTGAAATTTGAAGCATTTTCGCTCCAGTGCAGACTTCTCGCTATAATTTGCTATATGAGGTTTCATAAAAAGCTTGCCTTACGCTAGCCAGCAGCACAACATATCTGTAATTGAATGTATCCTTATTCCAGCTTCCGCAAATTGTTGAACCGTCTGGCAACGACCTTTTCGTATGCGTGACGCTGATTTACAATATATTTGAACTGACAAAAAGCGAAAAAAAATATAAAGCTTAAGATAAAGGAGCTTTATTTAACGTCACATATCCGAAACAAATAGCATAAGCTTTTATTGCGACAAACAAAGTATCCTTTAACAAATACTTACCTGCCTTCATTTATCTTCCTCGGACTACCCCTGATAATGTGAGCGTCAGCCAAGGGAGATCCTAATACTATTTTTTACGCCTTTGGTATGGCGCGGCCGGGGATCGAACCTGCGACCTCCCATTCCCGAAGCAGACGCTCTACCACTGAGCTATCGGGGCCGGTATATACTAATGAAGATGGCCAGAAAAGGCAACATCACAGAAAACATAATACCAATGGCACCAACAGGAAGGGCAAACCAAACTTTTTGATATACAGTGAGAATGCAACGGAAAGGAAATTAATCTGCTGCCTCTTCTCCAACGAGAAAAATGTGTTTCATCAGCCCTGGGAATCAATTGCTGAGGCTGAAAGTCACTACAGTTTCTGTGTCAGTATAATCAGTTTTACTGGCATGACGTTGCATTGACGTTGGTACGGCGTTGCATAGACGCCATGTGCCCGCTGGGAATAACTAACCTTTCTTATGGGTGGCACGGATCCAATATACATATATATTGTTCCTTGTTAGCGTCGTTCGAACGCGTAACACGACCTAGGTTTTATAACAAAAATAAGAAAACCAATGTAATCCCTGTAAACCCCACTTCATTGCAGTTACATGTAACATACTGGTATCCAGTAACTGAAAACCACTACTTGGATTATAGTAACAAGTACTCTGCGCGGAAATAAATTTGATTGCTCAGGCAGACTAAAGTTGTTGTTAAATGCTCGTACCTTAGTTAATGATGGCACCTAGGCATGGTATAGTGTGTTGCACGTACGTGTACACGTTAGGCCACAGTCACATTTAGAGAACGGCATTTTGTACGGGTCGAGGTCATCAGATGCGGGGATCGATAAGTTCGTCCCAGGAACTTGGTGGTTCTACAAGCAGCACTTCTGCATTGCCAAGCCGGTAGGAAATGCTTAGGGCTTGTACCAACATCTGGATCATTGCACACTCATCCTGCCTGCTGGGACTTGGAGCTGTGAATTGTATCGATTCCTGATCATTGCATCCATTTCTGTTTTGCGACAAGTCTTCTTCCCGGACCACTAGCCGCTTGTTTCTGTATGGAAACTTGCGAAGGCATGCTTCATTTGCAGCCTAATTCGATGGCCAAAATCGCGCGGCCCCAAAAGAGAGCACCGTTGGCCTACTTTCTGCTCTCGAGCACAGTAGAGAAATGGCGATCTGCAGCCGCTTTGTCACTGATTACCCTACATTTTTGTCTCAATTTAGACTGGCATTCAAAATTTCTAAAACTGGCAGTGCTTCACTATACTCGGTAGGGCACAGGCAGTCCAACGCGATTAACTCTTGTTGGACAGACTGCCGCGATTCGCAGCCCAAAAGCACATAACTTAAGTCTCGCTGTGGAGCTATGGAGTTCTGTCCGCTCGACCCTGGCAGACGTTAAATGCCTTAGCTTGAACGAACGAACGAACGTAGCAGTGTCATCATCATCATCATTCTCTGTTCAGCTCTTGAGCAGCTAGTCCAGATCGATATCACAGCATGTCTGAAGTTTATGAATTAGTACTTCCAGAGCCACTTGTGGCTGTCTTGAAGTCATGCCGACTTCATGGGATTCCTGAGGTGACCACAGGCCTTCAGCACCAGAATGTCTCTGTAATTTGACGTTAGGATCTGCGCAGTCCAGCCCCCAGCCAGAACCAAGAAGGCAGCTCCAAGACTACGTCAAGCAGCACCACCAGCAGTCTAATTCCAGATTTCTGGCCTGGCCGAGGCAACATTTTCAGAAACTGAATGCAGATACATATTGACAAGACCTTACCAGTGAGATTGTCTAATGCTTGATTTCTTTATAAATAGCCTCACCGAGACAATTTTCCACTAACTTGCACCGCCGTATAAATTCCAAACCGTTAGAGATATTTTATACAATTTTTCGGCAAACAGAGTTATATTGATTAGATATAGTCAACAATGTTGTTTATGCCTTATTTCTTTATACAAATGGCATTGCCAAGGCAAAATATTCACAAACTGATTGCAGGTATATACGTTTTATTTTGATAAGATTTGGCAAACATATGTATATTGACTAGACCGTCTAATATGTTCTTGAAAAGGTTATCCTTTGGAAGCAAGGAATACACCACAAAACTGGAAAATATGGAATGTACATGTTCTCTGTGCCAGACTAGCTAGTTTCGGCCAATTAGGCCTCATCAGTGACCAATTAGGCCTCATCATAATGCCTGATTTCTTCACAAGAAGTCTGGCCAAGGCAACAGTAGGATTATTTTCCCCACGTTTTCAAAGAAAAGGTGGGGCTATTGTAATTGTATTCGTCGTCCGTTCGTCCGTTCGTCCGTTCGTCCGTCCGTCCGTGCGTACGTACATCAGTATGTCTGCCTGTCTGTCCGTCCGTCCGTCTTAACGGATAACTCCTCCTAGACGGTTGTAGATAGAAACTTGATTTGTTTGTTTAATTTGAGGTTTCACGTCCCCGTCAACACTGTAAAGGTCATTTTGGAGACGTTGTTTCCAATTTTGTGGGACTTTTACCCGACATTGAGATGAAATGACATCTCAAGCCCTGTCGCCCAATGAAACCAATAGGGTTTATTAGCATGGACGGTCCGCCTCCCACCGCGGTTCCTGGACAGGCTTAGAGCCTCTAAGCGGTTTACCAGTGCTAGTGTGCGGGCCGGATTCAGCTCTGCGTGGAAGCATCATGCAGCCCATATATTTCTTCAAGCCCCGAAACTTTAAACTTTGGGAACTGATAGATCTTTGGTCTGGGAAGTGCATGACACTTTCGGAATTTCGATCACACCCCTAGGGGTGGACCAAGGGGTTGGGGCCCGCGGGGTTCAAAAATAAAAAATTCCAGAACATGGTCGTGCAACATATCAAAGCGAACGGCATGATGAGTAGATTATGTTGTGGCGTGGGATATGCGATGGTGTGCCATCGACTGCGCAATTCTAGTTTTATTAAGTTTTTGCAAGCAGAGAGATTGACAAGACCAAACAATTGAGTTTGTCTAAAGGCTGATATCTTTATAATTCGCCTCGCCGAGGCAAAAATTTCACTAACAGACATAGACGTTAAAACGTTCAATCCGCAAGACATATTTTGATAAGTTTTTGCAGGTAGATATATATTGACAAGATCTAATTAATTATATTGTTTAATGCGAAATTTTTTATATTGATAGCCTCTCCGGGGTAAAATAATAACAAACTGATTTTAGATATATTATCCGCAAGGTATATTTCAATAATTTTGGCATGAAGATGTATATTGGTATGACCTAACCAATTTGTATAATGCAATATTTTTGTTATATAAATAGCCTCGCCGAGGCAAATTTTTCACAAGCTGATGATGGACATATAATTTCCAATCCGCTAGGAATATTTTGATAATTTCCCCTGGCATGAGAAGAATGTTGAGCTGTATGTAGTTTTCGTTCTGTGTCTGTTTTTCTTCGATCTGTTTGTCTTTCTGTCTGTCTTGGCCCAAGAAATGATTGTTAACTGGTTTCTATTGAATTACTGCGATACAGTCACTTGCAGTTTTTTCCGTCATACATTCTATCAATTAAACGCTCATTTCATGAGAACAAATATCTTTTTAAGTGGCTGTCACACAAAAAAGTGACACATAACGATCTGTCCTGTCTACGAATAGTCATAGTATTGACTGTCTGGTGACAACGCGTGGACGTCCGTCAATACTTAACTTCAAACTTTTGCTTTAATTCTAATATCTTGCTAATCACTTGTCTAATATATTTTTATTTCTTATATCGTGTTTCTTTGGCATTGCCTTAAACATGAGTCGGTCACACTCCTGACTCAAGTGCCCGGGTTTGGCTAGCGCCAGTAATTAGAATAGATAGCGATATTGGTAATTTCCAGATTTATTTTTTTCCTTTAACTTTGCAGTTTGAAATTATAATGCTGCTGCTGCTGATGATGATGACAGAAGGTCATGGTCGCATAAATTGAATGGTCATTGTATAGTTTAGGCATTCATCGTGTTGATTGGGATTTTGTATGTTATATAATATTAACAGCAGATAATGTATAGTTACAGTCACGTGGCTGCTGCTCCAGCTGACACAGAAGGTAAAGGTAACAGTGACAGAACTTTGCGTATTATTAATGTTACTTGTTTATGTAAAACATTTGATCTCTACCTCTTATGTTGATATGTGGTATTACTTGACAGCTGACAAAGTACAGTAACACTGATTTGACTTCTGCTGCCAAGATCGCACACTTTGAACTTTGATTGAGATAGTCATGTTCAAGTTTTTGTATTGTTGTGGTTTTCAACCTACGATTAGGGTTGATATGTAGACACTTTAATGGGTGCAGAAAAGATACTGCTGTCAGCAGATCAAGGTCAAAAACTTACTATTTAGAAATTGAGATCAAGGTCTTAAATTTGAAAAATTGTGCTTTGCAATACATGGTTGCATCTGCCGATGGTATCCATGACCCCGTGGCCACTTTCTCTATTTTTTTTTCCGTGCCTTTCGCTGGCAAGACGTATGACAGCTATTGGTGTAGTTGCCAATTCTACCACTAATTTGTTTTCAGGTCTCAGCAAAAACGAAGTTTAAAAACAGGAAATGCAAATTATACAACTTTAGAATTTCTCATCTTAGTTTTAAGTATGACTGCTATTGAAAAATAAAAGCGATTCACAAAATGACAGTGGTATTTGATCATTCTTGATTTAAGGTTCTAAAGCGAATAGTTAAGGGTTGGTCATGTTTGCAAAAGACAAACATTACGCACGTTTATTATTATTATTATAATTATTATTATTAGTAGTAGTAGTAGTAGTAGTATCATTACTATTCTGATAATGCTCTGTTCATTCTGCTGACTAGACAGCAGCAGACCTTTCCTTTGGATTCTTTTTAAAGAAGCCAACTTGTATTTGTCATTTCTGACACCATATTGGATGCCATTATTTCACATGATCATGTGTGCATAATGGCAATTTTACTGTACTTATAAATATAAACCCAATCAGAAGAAAGCCTACCTGTGGGGATGGATACCAAGTCAGACACAAACTGGCCGGCTCAGCTCTACACAGACTAGCCGGGTCTCAACTTTTAGGTGTAGGAACTAGAACTACTGTACTATCCAAGCAGCGGACAAAAAGATGTTGATCAGAATGCACGGATGGTCATGCTGATCTGCAGCTCTTTTGTTCGCAAAGGGCAAAGCCAGGTTTTTTTATGATGTGGCTCATATTAGATAGTAAGGTTTCCAACATGTGTCAATTTAGAGTTTGGGTGCTTATAAAGGTAACAAGACGTTTCGCCCCCAAGACGTTTCCTCCCTGGTCGTTTCCCCCCTAGTCGTTTCGCCTACTTTTTTGGCCCCTAGTCGTTTCGCCCCCAAACCCTAGTCGTTTCGCCCCCCCCCCCCCCCCCAAATATTTTCCCATATATTTTATATATATATAAATGATTTATTATCACCATTTGTGAGAAAGAGAGAGAGAAGAATGTGTAATTTAAATGAAAATGTTAATAAGGAATTATGATAATATTATCTGTTTTGATCAATTCCGTTAATCACATTGTTTTTTTTTTATTTGACACATTAATCACGCATTTAATACCGCATATGAGTCATATGCACGCATATAACCTTAAATACCCCATATGAACCGTAATATTTTACATTGGTGCCAAAATTTCTTTATTTCAAAAGGTTTCAAAATGTTAGACACTTTTACGAATAAAAAAGCAGGATTTCTCAATTTCCTATGGTAAATTAGAAGTATACAATCCCACAAAGCAGATTGTAAATAGTTTTAAGGACTCATCCAGTGACTTCTCTCTTTTTTTTTTTTTTTTTTTTACTAAATATTCTAACAAGTACTTACAGCCTATGACTTTGAACAGAAATAAGTAAAATAATGAACACCCCCGTAAACCTCAGTTTTCTCTATATAAAGTGAGGTTATGGTTGATGTTTTTGAAGAAAACAGCCTCAATAATTTTAGTGTAACAAGTCCTAGTCACACCTTTCCGAGAGGCCACTTTAAAGGCCCGGTTCCGGCCGGTAACTACGGAGAAGTTATTCTTAGGCTGACGTGACAGGGCGATGATGCTTCTTAAATTTTTGCCTCTTCTCACCTCTAATAAAAGTGAAACTTAGTCTTACAGGGAAAAGTGGGCGAAACGACTAGGGGGACGAAACGACTTGGGGGGCGAAACGACTAGGGAGGAAACGACCAGGGAGGCAACGTCTTGGGGGCGAAACAACTAGGGGAAGAAATGGTTTGGGGGCGAAACGTCCCGGAATCCTTATAAAGGCCTACACAGTTTTCAACAAGAGATGCTCGTGGACATTAGAGATAGTAACCTTAAAAGATGTTTTTGTAGCCAACCAATCATGTTCACTCTACTACCCAGTAAATCACGTTAGCGTTAACAATTTTGTGTAACTGTGCCTTTACATAAGAGGTGTTTCTAGTTTAAAGCCATTAAATTTAGGGTGGTTCCAGCCTAGCACACACTTCCGGATATTGTTTGTTTGTTTGGTCTGAGGTTTTACGTTTCCGTCAACACTGTATAGGTTTACCCGACATGAGATGAAATGGCATCTCAAGCCCTGTCGCCCAATGAAACCATAGGGTTTGTATGCATGCACTGCTTTGCCTGGGCAGGCTTAGATCCTCTAAGCGGTTTCCAGGTTTCCAGGTCGGTTTTAGCTCTGCGTGGAAGCATCATGCAGCCCATCTATTTCTTCAAGCCCCGATGGGCGGAGGCCGCAATTCCGGATATGTTAGGAGGAAACTATACCAACTGTCAACAACCGTTAATCAGAAAACGATCACTATTAGAGGTACCATTATTTCACATGGACATGTTATCACCAGTTTCCCATGTTTGGGAGTGTGTGTGTGTGTGTGTGGGGGGGGGGGGGGCTTGGGGGGCTGGGGGTGCGTGAAAATATTCCCATGAGACATGGTACTTCTTTCATAGCTAAAACATTGCACTGTCAGTCTGCGGAAAATAATGCGTATTTTTTCCTGTTTCTGCATGCTGCAAATAAAGACTGTGGATATTGTGAGTACCCACAACCTATGTTTATGGGCAGTAATAGTTTCTGTTAATCATACGAGTGGACATCATATTAGGCTTAATATGAAATGTAGAAACGTTGTGCCTACCTCTTTTTCTCTTTTCAGAAAGAGAGACATGTCCCAAAATCACTTTTATAAAAACACACACAGATACATATCACATTTCACTGTTATTTCCTTTTATGCGAAAAATATACATGTATTTACAAGTATACTTAACGTCGTCAAAAGTGGATCTTCAAAGTGTACCATAGACTTAGGGCAGCGCCAACAGTTTTGTATGTTGAATTTATGAGAATATGAAACTAGAAAACTGCGAATTTCATATCTATGAAGGTTCTTTATGGGTGTGTCCCCATTTAGTAGCGGATCTAACACTTGACACAAAACAATTTGGATAAAACAGCGCGTACTACATGCATAAAGCAAACATATATCATTTTACGAGAAGTCCTCAATATTCGCCGTAAATCTATTTTATTATATGAGCCTTACAAATATCAGTAATAGCAATTATTCATTTAATTGTATGTTATTCAAATACTTTCAGACCTTGAGAAAAGAATGGAAAAATTGAAAATGATTGAACCTAAAATCCAGCCCAGCGGTAATGTATAAAAGGTTTAGCAATGAAAGCGATTCACGCTATTTCATAACATTACTGTCATACATTTTTAATTTGAAAATGACTTCGTAGAAAGTAAACCTGTTTTATGGCATTTGTGAACAACAGAGGTGCAAATCAGCCTGCGCGCATGCGCGGGCTGATCTGCACCTCTGTTTTCGTTGTTTGGATAGTAAAATACCTCTTTTTTTCTAAACCTAAAATTTCAAGACTTTTGCTAGTCTGTGTTGCTAAACAGACTGGTTTGCGTCTTGCTTGGACAGAAAAGTTGAAGGCACGTTTTCTCGTGATGGTATGGCATTGCGTGTGTCCTTATTATGGGTGGGTTATAACATAAAGGGTTCATTACGGTAACACATCCGTGTAGTTTTTTGTTCGTTGCGTCACCATAAACGCTATTCAGGTCACTATGGAGACGTTGCTTGCGATCTGCGGGACTTTGATATTAAATGCCATTTCAAGCCCTACCACTGAAAACCGTTAGGGTTTGACGCACGGCCCCACCAGACTCGCAACGCTTTTCTGGGCATGGTAAGACATTCTAAGCGGTTAACTTTCCGCTATTGATATTTCCATTAGGGTCTAGTAGTTTCATGTTTGTGCTTCTTTCCCTTTGGTGTCTCTGATGGGCGTTGTGAGTTAACCCTTGTCCTGCTGAATATTTAAATATGTCACACCCACTACTGATTATCAGCCAATCAGATTACTTGTTGCAAATTATTGCAACAATTTCATAAACTGGATGGCAAACAATGAAGATCCTGATCAGATGGCTTCTTCAGAAGCCATCTGATCTGGATCTACATTGTTTCAAAGATAGGGCATATCCGGGATTAGCAGAACAAGGGTTTTATCGATTCCTGATCATTGCCTTCACTTCTAATTTACCAGTGCTCAAAAGTTCGGTTGTTTTAAGCTCTCCGCGGAAGCACCTTTGTGCAGCCCGATTTATTTCTCAAAGTCCCGAATTGCTTGGGATGGTGGGGGTGGGGGGGGGGGGGGGGACATCCGTGCACTAGCATGGTGTGAGTCCTGCCCATCGGGGCTTGGAGAAATGGAAAATAGATAAGGCTGCACTGTGCTTCCACGCAGAGCTGAAACCGACTGGTGAACCGCTTAGAAGGGGTAAAGTGGTGCGAGTTATGCCCTCCCTTCCTATAAACCCTGTTGAATTCCTTGGATAAACCAGAAATATACTTAAACCATTAATTGATAAAGTATAAAAAAAACTTGACACCTTTTCATCAGTGTGCTATTTCGTTTGATGTCTTTAAAATCTTTAGGGGGTGAAAAAGTATGTAGCTATACCTACCATAAAAACTGATACATATATATACCAGCTTTGAAATAATATATTTCATGTTTCAACATGTGCTTTTATAGAAAGATATAACGTCCAAAAATGCAGCAGATATTATTGGACACAATGTAGAAAACCAATTCCCCATTAAAGGTGCATTATTGAGCTATCTGGAAAAAAATGCTTCCAAAAAATCAAATACATATAGCCGGTATTTTTCTTTAAAACAATACAAATAAATGCATTTTATGCAAAAATGGGAAAAATTATGATGACAGCTAAACGAGTTTGAGAGGGATTCCCTAACTAGGTTTCGAACACTAGTTAGATCTATTTTTAGTTCGTGACAAAACTAGAATCCCCATATATGACGTTATGCGACGTTCATTTTTGGCCTTGTTTGCTTAGGCCATGCCTGAATCGGAAAAAAATATGACGCTGAATACCATGCCATAAGTAATGACACTCAGAGACGATACTGTCGCCATGTTTGTGTAAAGTGACAGATTTATTTTTAGAACAGAAATTCCGAACACACGTCAGTGCGAAGGGTAAACACGAATGAAAATGACCATTTTCACAAAGTTCTGAAGCTGTATTTGGCTCCAAAAGTGTACACATGACAAAGGAGTATGGATTGAAGATAAAAACCAGAAAAAAAATTTGAGACCCGATAGCTCAATAATGAACCTTTAAGTGTGTGCGTACGTATGTGAAAAATTTGCTTCATGGGGATTTACCTAAAATGCATTTTTTAAGAGGTTTATTTAAAAACGAACATCATAAATGAATAAAGCTGACAAATGCAACCAGAACGGCCAGAATATAGCTATATATGGACAAGTACAAGGAAAGAAATATGTTGAGGGCACTATCTCCATGTCGAGAGCACTAGGTCTGGGTCGAGGAAAGAACTTTCGGCGATTTCGTTTTTGCTTTTTTCAAACTTTCTATGTTTCATTTCACCAGGGATGTTGCTTCTGGGGGTGTCAAGGGTTTGACAGAAAAATAAAAATCGTCGGCCGAATTCTCCGTATTGACAGGAATTGAAAACAAAAATCAATCTCATGGTAAAGAGTCTAGATTCAATAATTTCTATGAGGAATAGCATTGCCGGATTTTTTAATAATTATTTAACAAAGAAATAATTGGTGATAAAGATTCTTCGTGACGAATCTTTGTTTACAGTTTTCTTCTCGAGAGTTTCCGGATGTGTCGAGAGAACACATTTTCGAGCGTGTTCCCCTGATTACCACCCGTGACGTATGTGCATAGGGGACCGGCACGTACTGGATATTATGCTATTTTGCTCTGAAACATAGATTGTTCTGTTTTTGTTTGTTTGTTTGTTTGTTTGGGGTTTAACGTCTCCGTCAACACTATTTAGGTCATTTCGGAGACGTTGCTTCCAATTGTGTGGGGCTTTTATCCGACATTGAAATGAAATAACATCACAAGCCATCCGCCCAATGAAACCAAAGAGTTTACATGCATAATGTGCATGGACGGTCCGACTCGCAGCACTTTGCCTTAGCAGGATTATACCTTCTAAGCGGTTTACCAATACTCATGTGCAGTCAGTTTCAGCTCTGCGTGGAAGCACCAAGCAGCCCAATCTATTTCTTCAAGCCCCGACGGCGGGGGCCCACATAGTTTGTAAGATGGTTATAACTCTTAGTTTGCAGCTGTCACAGTTTCTTCTTCTTCTTCTTCTTCTACTACTTCTTCTTCTTCTACTTATTATTATTATTATTATTATTATTATTATTTAGGTTAACAAGTGAGTGTAATGAACGCCCTTATAAACCCCAATTTATATGGAGAAAGTAGGGTTTAAGTGGGTATTCATTATTTCCCTTATTTCTGCCCAAAAACACAGATTCTGGGTACACGTTAGAACCGCCTCAATATCTGGAGTAACTGGACCTTTCATTGGTTCCGTTGCAGAACTTGACGCCTCACATGCGACCCGAGTGAGGCTCGAATCCACAGCGGTCATTACGAAAATAAGCTTTTTCAAATACATGTATAATGAAAATTTTACCACCAAAATGATGAATTTTTAGATAAAACAACAACAACAACAGCAACAAAAAATATCAGATGTTTTTCGTATTTCTGCTCAAATCGTAGATTGTGGATACTCGTTAGAACCGCCTCGACGAGGCGGTTCTAACAAGTACCCGCAATCTAAGATTTTGAGCAGAAATAAGGAAAATAATATATACCCCTGTAAACCACAGTTTTACAAAATAAAAGTGGGGTTTTAGGGGGTCAAATTTTAAGCGCGTTTTCGTGATGGAGAGACCTAATGATTATGAGACAGTGTTCTTTCTACACGTAAATGTTTGTTTGGCTGAGTTTAACTAGAGTCAAATGGAGACTGGACCTCGCTTTTAGGACCCGGGGGAAACCCGTAATCGACCCCTGCTTTTTAAGGTGAGTAATTTAACCACACAAATATGACGGCTTCTTTCACGTTAAATAAGTTTGGTTTTGGTTTGATTTGAGGTTTAACGTCCCCGTCAACACTGTATAGATAATTTTGGAGACGTTGCTTCCAATTTTGTGTGACTTATACCCGGCATTGAGATGAAATGACATCTCAAGCCCTGTCGCCCAATGAAACCAATAGGGTTTATAAGCATATGGACGGTCCGACTCGCACCGCTTTGCCTGGGCAGGCTTAGATCCACTAAGCGGTTTACCAGTACTAGTGTGCGCTCGGTTTCAGCTCTGCGTGGAAGCATCATGCAGCCCATCTATTTCTTCAAGCCCCGATGGGCGGTGGCCGTTAACAATAGTGTAATAATCTTGAAAAAAAAAAAAAACATCATTACATTTACACATCTCGCGTCACAGTGCATTTTACATATCCAAAATAGTTTGTCTTAGCTGCACTGCAGTTGTTGGTCTTGGCGCAGAAATTAACAAAAATCGTGTATACCCCGTAAACCCCCGTTTTCTCTATATAAAGATGGGTTTACGGGGCTGTTCATTTCACGGACATGTTCACGTGATGTCTTGTGATGAAACCATCATGATAACACAACTATATAATTTTGACCTCCTTAAACCCCACTTTTATAGAGTAAAACTGGAGTTTAGAAGGGTATGTATTATTTTTCTTATTTCTACCCAAAAACATAGATTGTGGGTACTCGTCGAGGCGGTCCTAACGAGTACCCACATTTATCTGAAAATTTTCATTTTTTGTCACTAAAATTTTCAACATATTTGAATAGACGTGTTTTCGTAATAATATAGATTTATTGGCCAACAAGACATGCTGGTAATCAATATCCCACGTACGTATCGAGCATTTTATGCTGTGTTTAAATATTATATTTAGCTATTTATGTTTATTCGTGTCTTACAAACATTACATTAATACAAAGTTCAGGTTGTGAGGTTGATAAAAAGAAAGCAGCGAAAGAAAACGATGTAACCAAAGCTGTGACAAAGTTCGTTTTACAAAGAGAAAATTTGACTTCATTTCTGTTGATGTAATATTATGTCTAAAAATAAATTGTGTCAATTCAACATCGATGCCATTCAATCCATAACTTGGAGCACAAACTTAAATAAAAGAAAAAGAAATCTTAAGAGAGCCATAAGACTTGTCGTGTAGCACTGCGATGTAAATACTCGTAAATATCTTTACAAGGATTACGGCCATATATACGTATAGTACGATGAATTTACGGAAGTGTGTGCACAAGCATTTTGAGACCACGTCGTCCAGAATCCAAGGCGGTACGTATATATAGAGGATCTTTCATGAGTGTTCATGTATTATTGAATTTATTAAAGAAGTTGAGAAAAAGGGATAAAATGCGAGGCATATTTCGCCATTAGTAAACGCGACGTCGTTAAGGACGTCGTACACGTAACGTTATGGGGCGTATCTAACTAATTTGCATATTAGTGGATTATCGAATTTGTGACGTTATTACATTCTCAGGCGCGACGTCATATGATAAATGTATATCCATTTTATCATATAACGTGGAAACATCATGTCATAAAGTATGACTACGTGCGAACGATCGTATTCTAACACAGCGCACCTATATAAACAATGAATCAAAGCACTGAGAGTCCTGTTACCGGTCCCGATAGCTCAGTTGGTAGAGTGTCCGCTCCGGGGAACGGTAGGTCTGGGGTTCGATCCCGGGCCGCGACATACCAAAGTCGTTAAAATTGGTACTAGCTCCTCGCTTGGCACTCAGATTTACGGGGAAGAGCTAGGACTGGTCGATCCAGTGTCAGGATAATGTGACTGGGTGTGGTATCATGTAATGTGTCTGGGACATGATACTTCAGTGAGGCAGCACTATAAAAGTGAGCTCCCTGTCGCAACCAGACACCGTCGTGATATGACTGAAAATTGTTGAAAGCGACGTTAAACCCGAATTCACACACACACACTGAGAGTACTGGTGTTGTCTCTGAAAGTAGATTGGGAAAATGGGCCTGAACGGGGACTTAGACTGTTTCGTTTAACCCCTAAAATTCCTTAACTGTAAGCAAACCGTGTAGACCCCGATGAGACGATGCAACCCTTAAATTCCTGTACTGTGAGCAAACAGTGTAGACCCTGATCAGACGCCGCAGAACGCGGCGTCTGATCCATGTCTACACTATTTGCTAAGCCCAACCCATCAGCCCAGCCCATATTCTACAGATAACCCTTTTACACAACAGGCTGACCTTACTGCGGTAGAATTCTATACAGAAGTTTATATGGATTTTCCACAAATCAGTGCTAGTCACGTGGACGTCAGCACTAATAGAGGTTTTCTCCTTATAACTTTGGGTCGATTGACAAACAATCGACCAAAAACACTGTGATGAGATCTGCAACGAATCACTCGGCAGATGACGAGTAACGTCATAAAAGCGCCAATCGCAGATTATTTTGACGTTGACGGTAAAGCGTTATTTTCTCGCATCAAAAACATTATAAAAGAAAATAAATGTATGTGATACAGTCAAAAATGGCAACACAATGTCGGGAGAATGGAAGAAAACAACAAAATTATTTTCGATTTTTAGTGTGTTAGAATCGAATCAAGTCAACTTTGGTGTCTGAATTGTTGTGTAATAAATCACAGTTTGTCCAACAGTTGTAAGTAGACAAATCACGAGCGTTCGTATACTTACAACTGACCGACAAACTATGGTTTGACCTTCTCTTCAACTGACCCACAAACGGTGATTTATTACCCAACAGATCACTGCTGGAGCTGATATTTTTCTTAAATAGCATGGTTACACCGTCACGATGACGTCCGTGACAAACCTGTTTCTATTGAAATTCTTTTGAACATTTTCGGCAATAAACCCCGATTTAAAATCGTTACATGATAAACAGAATCTTACACTCGTGGTCATTTCATATGAAATTTATGAAACTAGCCGGAGGCTCGTTCATAAATCTCATATAAAATGACCACACATGAAAGATCCTCCATTTCAATCATAGTCATCATTTTTCTTCATAATACATGTAACTATATTTGTTTCCATTTTCACACCATGATAATGATTGTTATTTGTTTTCATTTTATAACATACATTTTCCATGACAGTTGTTTTATAATTTGCGAATATTTTTTGCCAGTTTGTTTGTTTGAATTGAGGTTTAATGTTCCCGTCAACACTATTTAGGTCATTTTGCAGACGTTTCTTCCAATTTTGTGGGACTTTACCCGGTATTGAGATGAAATGTCATATAAAGCCCTGCCGCCCAATGAAACCAAAAGGCTTATATGCACTGGACCGTCTGACTCACTCCACTTTGCCTGGGTCTAAGTGGTTTACCAGTTCCCATGTGTTGTCAATTTCAGCTCTGCGTGGAAGCACCATGCAGCCCAATTTATTTCTTCAAGGCCCGATGGGCGGGGCGATTTTGATTTCACGCGAAAACACACAAAAATGGACACTTTTAATTCGGTGACAAACAAGCATTACAAGAACACATCCGTGACCTAAAATGGCGTCCTTCGTATCGTATCAGATGAAAATTGCACGACCCGCAGAAAAAGCAACCGACTGAAGTCGGTTGATTTCTAAGAGTGCCCTAAAATCACCGTGTCATTCGGTCATTCGGTCATTCTGTCATTCTGTCAGTCTGTCCGTCCGTAACCCGTTTGTGAAAATTGGTGATAGTGACTTAACCGCTTGGAATATTTAAACAATTTTTGGCATACTGATAGATATCAATGAGATCTAACAAATGAACTTGCAAAATATAACATTCCATTTAGTATAGCCTCGCCGAGGCGAAAAATGTGAAAATTTTCGAACTGCTTCTCCTCGGAAACCGTTGGGCCGATTGAAGTCAAATTTCATATGGAGCCTCTATGGGATGGGGGAAACCAAAATTTGCTCATAGGGTCCAGGTCACATGACCAAAATGGCCGCCAAACCATATATGGTCTGTCTGTCTGTCCGTCCGTAACCCGTTTGTGAAAATTGGTGGTAGTGACTTAACCGCTTGGAATATTTAAACAATTTTTGGCATACTGATAGATATCAATGAGATCTAACCAATGAACTTGCGAAATATTACATTCCATTTAGTATAGCCTCGCCAAGGCGAAAAATGTGAACATTTTCGAACTGCTTCTTCTCGGAAACCGTTGGGCCGATTGAAGTCAAATTTCATATGGAGCCTCTATGGGATAGGGAAACCAAAATTTGCTCATGGGGTCCAGGTCACATGACCAAAACGACCGCCAAGCCATATATGGTAAAAACCATTCAAAAATAGTCTTCTCCAGAACCACTGGGCAGATTTCCACGAAACTTGATAAATAGCATCTGGGACGTAGGCCCATCATAAATTGCTAAAATGGTGACCCTGGGTTGACCTTGACCTTCTTTGTGCCTAGGTCAAACTTTGACACATATGCTTTGTATTGGAAAAGTGAGAATGCATTTTATCCTACAAACGATTCAGAATACAGTACTAAAGTATGATATATTTTTGCTCCTTACGATAAGGCGCATTTATTGGGGGAACCGTTTTAGGTCCAGGTCAAATGACCAAAATGACCGCCATACAAATACATTTGTATATGGTAACACTTATAAAGCTTAAAGCATCCGGCGGGTCGTGCACTTTAGCTGAAGCACTGGTTTACAATATTTTTCTTGTTTCTAGTCCAAACACAGATTGTGGTACTCGTCAGAACCGCCTCATTGAGGCGGTTCTAACGAGTAGCCACAAGTCTGTTTTTGAGCCAAAATTAAGAAAATAATATATATCCTTGTAAACCCCATTTTTTCTCTATATAAAGTGAGGTTTAGAGGGGTGTTCATCACAGGAACTTGTTTATATGATGCTATAACTTCTTACAATCGTGATTCGTACCTGGTGATTCGGTAGTTAACCTAAGGCTTCAGATGATGACATGTAAGTACAGTTTGTTTGTTTGTTTTTTGTTTGTTTGTTTTTTGCGAAACAATCGATTCAAAGGATTTTCGGTCCCCGCCCATCGGGGCTTGAAGAAAAAGATGGGCCGCATGATGCTTCCACGCAGAGCTGAAACCGACCCGCACACGAGTATTGGTAAACCACTTAGAGGATCTAAGCTTGCTGAGGCAAAGTAGTGCGAGTCGGACCGTCCATGCTTATAAACCCTATTGATTTTATTGAGGAGTCATTTCGTCTCAATGTCGGGTAATAGTACCACAATATTGGAAGCAACGTCTCCAAAATGACCTTTACAGTGTTGATTGGGACGTTAAATCTCAGCTCAGACAAACAAAAGCAAATATGGATTTCTTTTGTTACAGACGACAAGTTTCGACCGGTAGTTATACTGAAGCCCTTTGCCGACACCATCTTTGATAGCTTTGCACGAGAATTCCCCAGCAAGGTTGAAATACCTGTTCCACGTGAGTACCCCACAGTAGAAATTAGACAATCTAAGATGAAGTGTTACCATATCAAAGCCGTGTGATACAGCACATTTTTTCACAACTCAAAAACGGTTATTGTTCTAATTAAATCTGTGACATTTTTCTTATTACTTCTCAAAACAGAGGTTGTGGTTGCTCGTTAATGTATATCCTCATTTTTTCCATTAATTTTTTAAGGTGTTAATTCCACGGACTTGTTCACGAGATGCTTCCAGATTGTTTGCCCTTATGCTCGGTATAATCTTGCATGAGTTTTAATAATCTGAAAAAGAAGTGATGGCAAGGTAAAAGCCTTCTTCAGGTCTGATTTTATTTTTCTTAATCATGATTGGTTTAGAAAAATTTTAAAATGTTAAACATTTTGTTGATCCTGTTATCTATGGGGCGCCGTTTTACTATTTATTCCTTATTTATAGATATCCATAATTATTTATGGCTATCCATAATTCGAGTGAGTGAGTGAGTTTTAGTTTTACGTCCCACCAACAGCTAAGGTCATACGGAGACGGGACCTCGGTTTAAAGACTCATCCGAAAGTCTAGAGAAGCCCGGGATCGATCCTGCGATCCCTGGTTTACAAGGCGAGTAGGGTAACCACTGCACCACGGAGGCTTCTAACCATAATTCGAAATATGGATTTCCATAATTATTTATAGATATCAATAATTATTTATGGATATCCGTAATTCGAATAAATGATGCCATTAATTCGATTTATGGATATCTATAATTCGAATTATGAATATCCATTTTTGACTGATTTATGGATATCCATAATTCGAATTATGATGTATAATCCGTGTAATGAAAAACATTGCAAAACCCCTATAGACATAGAAAGATGGGATGTAGAATGACATTTATTATATAACAATAAATGATTTATAATTAAATCTTAGGGAAAAAGCCAAGTAACAGGCGGACAAATATCTCTCCGATATCACTCACCCGCTAGATTAGCAAAGTGTGGAGTTTCCGAACAGCGCCAATTATTGAACACATTACGAAAACACGCCAATACAAATACATTGTAAATTTTACCGCCGAAAAAAAAAATACAAATTTTAAGACGAAAAAGTGTGATATTTTTCTTATTTCTGCTCAAAATATAGATTGTGGGTACACGTTAGAACCGCCTCATCGAGGCGGTTCTAACGAGTACCCACAATCTATATTTTAGAGCAGAAATAAGATAAATAAACTTTTAAACCCCTGTAAACCCAAGTTTTACTATATAAAAGTGGGGTTCAATATTATAAAGGCATGTTTTCGTGATGCCTTTGGTCTCGGAACATCGCAGTGTAGTGAAAATATGATATCGCATTGATATTGTACTAATGCAAAAATGGTATCGCTTTGCATTATTGTCAGAATTGTTATTAAATCAAAGCAAAACAACTTTATTATTTTCCAAGAAAACATACAGTATTAAATGAACACTATTCTTAGAATTCCTTCAAGGCAGCACGCCTATATAACTTTGACCCCTTGGGGTGGGGGTCAAAATTATATAGGTTTGTTTCCGTTATGCCTTCGATATCCCCACTCGGGACAATATTCACCAATATCAGTGCAATAGTCCTGTACTATATTTCAGTATTTTTGCTAAAAGAAATAAATAGACTTCAATATTTAGAACATGAACATAAAAAGTTTCATTTCTAAGTTACGTCGTCGCGAATCCGCCGGACATCCATTCTACGTAAATATTTGTTTTAATTGATGTTTAAAGTTCCCGTTAACACTATTAAGGTCATTTTGGAGACGTTGCTTTCAATTTTGTGGGACTTTTACTCGACACTGAGATGAAATGATATCTCAAGCTCTGCCGCCCAATGGAACCAATAATGTTTATATGCATGGACGGTCCGACTCGCACCACATTTCCGGGACAGGCTTAGACTCTATTTCTCTAAGCCACGATGCGAAACAAGAAATGCGTGTGTTCATAGTACAATGTATATGCCAAAATCTCACAGTCTTGAGAACTTTTATGAGGCCGCGCCCCCACCCATTGGGACTTGGAGAAACAGATTGGACTGCATGGTGCTTCCGCGCAAAGCTGAAACCGACCGAACGTTAGAGTACTGGTGAACCCCTTAGAAGATCTGATGTTCTGAAAAAGGGTTTATCCTTTGGAAGCAAGAACCACAGTACAGACCTGAACATTATGGAGTGAAAAAGATTTTTCTGGGCCAGACTAGCTAGTTTCGGCCAAGTGAAGGCCTCATCAGTGACCCTACCGGCCCCGATAGCTCAGTTGGTAGAGTGTCCGCTCCGGGGAACGGGAGGTCTCGGGTTCGATCCCGGGCCGCGACATACCAAAGTCGTTAAAAATGGTACTAGCTGCTCCTCGCTTGGCACTCAGATTTACGGGGTAGAGCTAGGACTGGTCGATCCAGTGTCAGGATAATGTGACTGGGTGTGGTATCATGTAATGTGTCTGGGACATGATACTTCAGTGAGGCAGCACTATAAACGTGAGCATTGAGCTCCCTGTCGCAACCAGACACCGTCGTGATATGACTGAAAAATTGTTGAAAGCGACGTTAAACCCGAATTCACACACACACACTCATCAGTGACCCTTAAATATTTCCTAAATTCCGCAGCGAAATCAATGATCTCTAAGGACTAGAAAATATTATCCACACTATGATGAAGGGCAGAGAGACTTTTTCGGCCGCCACACATTACTTTTACACCAGCTTTGGTGAAGTTAAATGTTCTGTAAAAGGGGTTATTTTGAAAGCAAGGACCATAGCATAGAACTGAAAATTATGGAGTGAATACTAATTAAGTTCATCACAGTTTGAACCTTTGGACGCAAAGCGCAAATAAACGAAAATAGCAGACTCGGTTTTCTCTTTTCTATAAGCCCTGTCCGACTGAAAAATTGGTCTACTCTTAAAAGAAAGAATTTGCTCATCAGGAGCAAATTCTTTCCTTTAAGAGTTGACCCCTACTGACATGGGAGACAAAAATACTTTTGCAGGAGTTGCCTCCCCTGAAGGTGTATCCATTCCCCTTAAAGGAAAGAATTTGCACCTGATGAGCAAATTCGTTCACCTGATGAGCAAATTCGTTCACTTAAGAGTAGACCCCGTTTTCTATTGGACAGAGTTTATAGAAACGTTTACAGAAACGTATTGAAATCCATGCGACTACACAACACAACGCGTAAGCAATGTCGCATTACCGTCGAAATGATGTGACGTTGCACACACGTTGTGTTGTGTGCTCGCTGCGATTTTCAACATGTTTTAGTGTTTTCTTTATGTTCAGATACAACACGCAAGCGCAGAGAAAATGAAACAGAGGGCAGAGAATACCACTTTATTAACCAATCCATCCAAGAGTTCATGAGTGATTGCGACAGTGGGTTGTATATTGAAGCCGGTACGTTCAATTTCAACGCGTATGGAACGAGGTTTGACACAGTCACTGACGTCATAGCAAAGGTATTAAATTACGGTACACCACAACCTCTTTATAATGCAACTTCTTTATAACGCTATTGTTGTCATGCAAAGCTGAAACCATGCTTGTTGAGTTATTGTTTTGGGTTTTAACGGCACGTCAACCCCTGTGGGTCATTTAGTGTCGTCTCCCAAAGAGAGAGCAAAAGGAGAAAGAAGAGACAGTAGAGGAGATGAATGTTTAAAACATAGAGGATCTTACATGAGTGCTCATGTATTATTGAATTTATTAAACGAGTTGAGGAAAAGGGATAAAATGGGAGGCTGTGCCGAGCATTTTATCTCTTTTCCTCAACGAGTTTAATAAATTCAATTTACATGAACACGAATGCAAGATTCTATTTATCATATGACATTTAAAGCACATTTTATTCACGGATGTTTAACAAAACTATCAAAATTCAACTATTAGTGAACGCGACATCGTTAAGGACTCCGTACATGTAACGTTATGGTGCGTATCTAACTATTCTGCATATTTAATCCACTAGTGGATTATCGAATTTATTACATGGCGTTATTACATTCTCAGACGCGACGTCATATGATAAATGGGAGAAAGAGAAAAGTGAATGGAAGATTAGGAACAGAAGAAATAAACACAATTTTCTTTACCCTCACCTGCTGCAAGGACAACCGACCTTGTCCAACTGTAAGCCAATTTCAGTTTGACGCCCCAGTGACCCTGCTAGTTAAGCACCAGCGTTCACATCCAAACCAAAATGTAAAGATTATTCAGAAAAAAATGACCACTTATGGTCTGTTTTTCTGTATTTTTGGCAAAATTCCAGGACATAACTCATTATCCATAAGGAATACAGCCGTTTTGAGGTATAACTCATAATCCATAAGGAATACGTACAGCCGTGTTTGGACATAACTCATAATCCATTAGGAATACAGCCGTGTTTGGGTATAACTCATAACCCATAAGGAATACAGCCGTGTTTGGGTATAACTCATAATCCATAAGGAATACAGCCGTTTTGGGGTAAAACTCATAATCCATAAGGAATACATCCGTTTTGGGGTATAACTCATAATCCATAAGGAATACAGCCATGCTTGGGTGTAATTAATAATCCATAAGGAATACAGTCGTGTTTGGGTATAACTCATAATCCATAAGGAATACAGCTGTGTTTGGATATAACTCATAATCCATAAGGAATACAGCCGTGTTTGGATATAACTCACAATCCATAAGGAATACAGCCGTGTTTGGATATAACTCATAATCCATAAGGAATACAGCCGTGTTTGGACATAAATCATCATCCATAAGGAATACAGCCGTGTTTGTGTATAACTCATAATCCATAAGGAATACAGACGTGTTTGGGAATTACTCATAATCCATATGCAATACAGTCGTGTTTGGGTATAACTCATAATCCATATGCAATACAGTCGTGTTTGGGTATAACTCATAATTCATATGCAATACAGCCGTGTTTGGGTATAACTTATAATCGACAAGGAATACAGCCGTGTTTGGGTATAACTTATGTTCGATAAGGAATACACCCGTGTTTAGGTATAACTCATAATCCGTAGGGAATACAGCCGTGTTTGGGTATAACTCATAATCCATTAGGAATACAACCGTGTTTGGGTAAAACTCATAATCTATAAGGAATACAGCCGTGTTTGGGTATAACCCATAATCCACAAGGAATACAGCCATGTTTGGGTATAATTCATAATCCATAAGGAATACAGCCGTGTTTGGGTATAACTCATAATCCACAAGGAATACAGACGTGTTTGGGCATAACTCATAATCCATAAGGAATACAGCCGTGTTTGGGTTATAACACATAATCCATAAGAAATACAACCATTCTTGGATATAACTCATAATCCATAAGGAATTAGCCGTGTTTGAGTATAACTCATTATCATTAAAGAATACAGCCGTGATTGGGCTGCATGGTGTAAAACTGTAAATAATTTCTGCAAGGACCATATTTAACATTCTGGTATTTTTGTTGCTAAAATATGAGTAGATTTTGCAAATACTCATTTTTTCCAGCAAAAATGTTTAGTATATTTACCAAAATATATGATCAAAGTTTAAAAGGTACATAAAAATAACTATCAATTAAATAAATAAATAAATAAATAAATAAATAAACGTTGTTTGTTTTGAGGAACTGTACCCTGAACGCATATTTTTTTACATTTTTACAGGGCAAGCACCCTCTCCTCCCGATTGGTGCAAAATCAATCAAAAGGCTACGGGCATTTGGTCTGGATCCCATTGTTATCTGTGTGGCTCAGAAATCATGCAGTTCAAGCCTTCTCCAGTAAGTATTTCATAGCAACTGATAAAGTGGGTATTTGGCAATAATTGAAGGATAATTCTACTTATTTCTCCACAAAATAATATGTTGTGGGTATTCATTAGAACCGCCTCGTCGAGGCGGTTCTAATGAATACCCACAACATAGGATGTTTATAAATGTCTAATGAATACCCACAACACAACGAGGCGGTTCTAATGAATACCCACAACATAGGCTGTTTATAAATGGCTAATGAATACCCACAACATAGGATGTTTTATGAAAAATTTACAAAAAATTATCCTTAATACCCACATTATTTGTTTCTTTGTATTCATTAATATTCGCGCCCTCCCCCCCCTCCCCCGCCCATCGGGGCTTGGAGAAATAGATTGGGCTGCCTATTGCTTCCACACACGAGAACTGGTAAACTGGTTAGAAGGACTAAGCCTGCCAAGACAAAGCCGTGTGAGTCAGACGGTCCAGTGCACTTAAGAATTTTGCGTTCACTGGGCGGCAGGGCTTGCGACGTCATTTTATCTCAATGTCGGGTAAAATTCCCACAAATTGGAAGCATGGTCTCCAGAGTGACCTAAATAGTGTTTCCGGGGACGTAAAACCTCAATTCAGACAACAAAAAATCATTAAATATTCATTAATATTGTAACTAAACTATTTAAAAGGGAATGGAATCTTTACTTTAGATACATGTTATAGGGTTCCATTTAGAAATTTCCATTCAGGCACACAAGGCGGACTCAAAATTGAATCAACGTTAAAACACGGTGTTTCAAGATTGATTCAATGTTGTCTAAACATTGATTCAACTTTGTTTCAATGTTGATTTAACGTTGTTTAAACGGACTACCTGCTGTGTAAGGCTACAAGGTTGAGTTATTCATAGATTTATTTAGAAAATGGACGAACTTATTGCAACAGTGAAGGCCCCAGACTCGTCCTGGACATTCCTCCTGAAACTGGTTAATAGGCCTTATCAGGTGAAAAGGGTCTTCGTGCATATGTGCTAGGTGCATGTATAGATATAAAGATGGCCATATGCTTATTCAGACTACAGCTTTCCCTGTCCGCATGGAGAGATCATGTGAACAAATCAGTGAAATGAACACCCCTGTAAACTCCACTTTATATAGAGAAAACTTGGGTTTACAGGGGGAAACATTGTTTTTCTTATTTCTGCTCCAAGACATGGATTGTGGATACTCGTTAGAACCGCCTCGTCGAGGCGGTTCTAACGAGCATCCACAACCTATTTTTTGGAGCATAAATAAAGAACACAATCACAAATTTTCATCAGAAAAATAAACATTTTGGAGATATGACAGAATACACTATGACACACCCGTGGACGTGTTATCGTAATAAAACATAGGGGCTTGAATCAAGAAAAAAAAATGATTTTTTTTTTTTTTTTTTTTGGGGGGGGGGGGGGGGGTACTATATTAGTCTCTAATATAGTACCAAAAACAACATAAAAAAAAACAACAACAAAAAAAACAACAACAAATTTTCAATTTTTTTTGGCGTGATTCAAGCCCCTATGTAATAAAATCATTGGGTCAAAAGGCATCAAAATAGCGCACATCCAATTCTCTGATGATCAGATTTTAATGATGTGCACATGCAGAGTCAAAACTCCCATCGACTGCAGTGATATGTGTGATTTTTTTTCTTTTTGCTTCTATTAAACATGTGAATTTGATTGGTGTGTACTCGTTAGAACCGCCTCGACGAGGCGGTTCTAACGAGTACCCGCCAATTAATGTTTTTTGTTTGCTCTGTCAATACTCATACTTTAGGTCATTTTTGTAGACGTTGCTTCCAATTTTGTGGGACTTTTACCCAACATTGAGATGAAATGACATCTCAAGTCCTGTCGCCCAATGGAATCAATAGGGTTTATAACCATGGATGGTCCGACCCGCACTCCTTTGCCTGGGCAGGCTTAGATCCTCTAAGTGGTTTACCAGTACTCATGTGCGGTTCATTTCAGCTCTGCGGGGAAGCATCATGCAGCCCATCTATTTCGTCTGGCCCCGATGGGCGGGGGCCGAAGTAAAAAACGACCATGCGATATAGTGTGTTGTTTCATGGCAAAACTAATCAAATGGAAATGTGTGATTATGTTTCTTAAACCTGTTTGTAATATACAGGTACATTTGATTGGTGGGTACTCGTTAGAACCGCCTCAGTGAGTAAACCCCAGTTTTCTCTACATAAGCTGGGGTTCAGATGGGTGTTCATTTCACATCATCATATTATTATTATCATAATCTGCAATAAATGCCCCTGTAAACCCATTTTATACAGAGAATAAAAGTATCGCTAACACTGCGTGATACCCCACAGCGCCCCCCACCCCACCACAGCAGGCAAATAACATGCATTTGTCAGGTGTTTGTTGAGCAGACAACCTGAGAAATAGGACAGCCATTATTCAAAGCCTTGATAAATCTGTGACAACTCAGGTACGGAAACTCATTAAGAAAACACGCCTATGAAAATACATATTAAATTTTATTGCTGAAAAATGCAGATTTTAAGATGAAAAATTGTGGTATTTTTCTTATTTTTGCTCGAAAGTATAGATTGTGGATACTCGTAAGAACCGCCTCTAACAAGTACCCACAATCTAGAAATAAGAAAAATAAGGTTTACCCCCGTAAACCCCAGTTTCACAATATAAAAGTCGGGTTTAAGGGGGTCAAAATTATATAGGTGTGTTTTCGTGATGTACATGCACAAATAAACCATTGTTTAGATACACCAAAAGCCAGACAACTCAAGAACTTTATGGCCTTGGCCACAATAGGCAACCTTTCGTACCCTGTACATCTGTAAAGTGTCTCAAGCTGTTCCATTTAGTACAGAAGTATAGACAAAAGAAAACTATTTTTTTTCAGACACGTGATGAGGCCTGATAACTCAGAAGAATAGCCAGAGGAGCAGTTCGTGTCTACTTTATAGTAGCTTTTGTGCTCAATATGTGTATGCAGTTTCATCTGCCTATTCCATATTGAAAGGAGCTACATATACACGGGCAGTTAACCCGAGGCATTAAATTGTCAGAGTACGGCTTCTTGGACATAAAATACTTCCTATAGTGATCTATATATGTCTGTAAATTTTCATCAAGGCATTCCATATAGTAAAGGAGCTATGGGCCAAAAACCATTTTCACATATATCAAAGGGCAGGTAACTCAAGAACCAGAATTGGAAGAGTGACTGGCCTAGGCCATAATATGCTTCGTTTAATGTTTTATACAGTTGACTCTCGTTATCTCGACCTCACCTATCTCGACCCTATCACTTATGTCGAACCGATTTCTAAGTCCCGAATATTTCCGCTATATATTTATTGTATTTCCACTTCGCATGTGTCAAACTACTTTTAAGTCGACACTTCGGCTATCTCGTCCATCATTTTCAGTCCCTGAATATATTTTTTACTGTTTTTACTACTGCGTATCTCGAACCGAAATTCATGAGGTAAAGAAGGGAAAATAAACGATGCCGCCGGTCTGTCAGTTAAAGAAAATAAATATAATTAATATACCTTTACAAAACCATTCATCAATACCCTCAATGTTTTTAATTTTCCAATTTATCAAGGTGCATTAAAATTAGCACAAACAATACCTTTACCGCTATTACGAAAGTCACGTGCATGTAATAGACTGACATGTGGTGCTCAACCTTTGATCTTAACACCTTCTCATTTCAATGATTTCCAAGATTTCATTGATAAAGGGTGACTCTGATTTGTATTAATGTACAGTTAGGTATGACCGGTTGTTTTAAGTACTCATCATTAGTGTCAAAATTGAGTTTTGTCCCTTGTCCCGATGCACATACAAACAGTGTAGATCAAACAAAAAAGATGGCTCTTGACCAGCTTTCTCGGCAGGACCTAAACTGTTTAAATCGAGAGAGGGACTACTGTATGACCCGAATTTGCAGGAATTTAAAAGACAACAAAACACATGGGAAATCTTTTTATAATCGCTATACTTCGACAAGCTCCATTACTTTCATAAACAAATTTTAAAAACTCAATAGCATGTGCATGTTAGTGCTATTACTCTATAATAACCCAAAATACCAAGAATATCATGGCAACATCCATGTGACGACACACTTTGGTTATCTCGTACTACGGATAACTCGAACTTTTTTATCCGGTCCCGTGAGGTTCGAGATAACGAGCGTCGACCGTACATCTGTAAACGTTTACAAAAATATTCCCTATAGAAAAAAGCGGAAACTGGCGAAAACCTATATTTTTCACATCCATTCAGGGCAGATAACTAAATATCAAGGACCGTCAGAATAGTGGTCCTTGGCCACAACTTGCTTTCCTTAGTGGTCTACGTATCAGTGAAGTTCCATCGATATATTCCATTTATTAAAGGATCAAGAGCCCATAATAAACCATTCAAATTGTTAACAACCATTACTCGGTTAACATATTTTGCCAATTAACAACCCAAAACCATACATACCCAATACCAATGTATATGCAAAATTTGGGATGTTCATTACACAGCCTTGGCAACGAGATAGAGTATGGATTATGTTCTTTATTCTTATTCCAAATTTAGATCGTGGGTCCTTGCTAGAGGCGGTTCTAAAGAGCACCAATACTTTATGTATGAAGCAGAAATAAGATAAATTTTACAATTTTGCATCTGAAAAACAAATTCATTTTTGCAGCCAAGAAAGTGCTATCCTAATATTGCTCGGAATCAAATCTGTGTTACAGCAGTGTCAAGCGATGGAAATTCAAATGAGCTATCCAGGTCACTGATACATATAGATGTCTTTTTTTAGGGAAATGGACATTAATCTGACAGTAGATGAAGCAAAACAACAGGTACAAGATGAAGCAGAGGAGGCCGGACATTTCATTACTGGTACGTTATGTCTTATGTGCTCACTAAGTTATATATTATTAAAGAAATAGATCAGCTCTAACTGTGATTTGTTGAGTAATAAATCACAGTTTGGATGTCAGTTGTAAAGTAGATCAAATCACGAGCGCGTAGCGTGCGTGATTTGTCTACTTTCAACTGACCGACAAACTGTGATTTATTACTCAACAAATCACAAACTAGAGCTGATCTATAACGATTCTAACAGGCTGAAAATCGGCAATAATGCTGTTGTTTCCTTCAATCTCACAACTTTTCGCCATTGTTAGAAGAAATCCCGCTAAAATTATCGACTGAAACACATGCAGTTATTTCCTTTTCTGACATTTTCGATACGAGTAAATGACGTTTCACCGTCTAACGCTAAAGAAATCTACTAGTGGCGTCATAAATTGGTAACTTTTAATGACGTCACTCGTCACGCTCTTCCTTGCCGTGATTTGTTGTAGAATAAAACACAGTTATTTGCCATTGCCTATTAGGGGTGAAACAATTCATTGAAATCGTATTGTATCGCAATACTTTTGCTGACGATACACGTATCGTATAATGGGGCTAATATCACGATACCTGACGATACGCTAAAAAGTACAATTTCCAAAGAAAATGACAGCTTTAACATATTTCAAGACCATTTTCATAACAAATTACAAAGATCATAATTGCTACCGAGATACATTGATCACTTCTCTTACAAATATGGGCATCTTACAGAAGCTTTGTGACACAAGATTGAACCCTGGGATGGTTTTTAGACAGTTTGAAAATTTTCGAGCTTTGATTTAAGCAAGAAAGTAGTATCGTGATAACTGTCGTATCGTGAGGCAAGTATCGCGATACGTATTGTATCGTGGGGTGACTGTATCGTTATAGCCCTATTGCCTATATAGGAGCGCTGTGTTAGAGTTGCTCATTAATTTGTCTTGTACACTTATTAACTTATGCCGTAAGTTCTCATTAAGTTATTACCTAAGTGCTCATGTACTTTTGTCATGTGTTCATTAACTTGACTCATGTGCTCATCAACTTTCCAAGGAACCCGCTAGTATAAGGAATAGAGACAGAAAATGTTTTTTTTTTTCTTTTGACTTACATTGTAGAAAGGCATTAAACTGCGACAACTCTTGCTGATCCCTTGAATTACCATAGTAATTCATCAGCAAATAGATTATTATCCAATCATAGGACAACTCACTTTCAACATATACCACGGATCCTCCGTAAACTTTATTTTGGGCAAAGGTTGGCTGCCTCACATTTACAAGTTTCTCACCCAAGACCTTTTGATATTTTTTGGACACAAAAGTCACATTGCTGACTCTTGCTTCAGTGTGTTTGTGCCGTCACATTGCTGACTCTTGCTTCAGTGTGTTTGTGCCTGCGATAAACGAGAACACGTTTTTATCACTGGCCCCGATCTTCCCCTATTGATGTTTCCATTAGGGTCTGGTTATTTCATGTTTGTGTTTCTTTCCCTTTGGTGTCTCTGATGGGAGCTGTGGGTTAACTGTATCGATTTCTGATCATTGCCTTCACGTCTATTTTACTATTTGTACGCATTTAAACGCCTGATACCAGCTATAAGTCAGGTGCATAGAGCCCGATTTTGTCTCTGCAGAGCAGTCAAGCTCGCATACGGATCAAGACAGTTTTTGTTTCATGCAAAGGAAATAAATAATATAGTGTTCCAGAATAGGGGACAATAAAGTGATACTTTTAGTTGAGTGTAATCGTTGCAAAGCTATTCACTCATATGCTGGTACCTTGTGTTGTGTTCAAAATAGAAGTGAATGCAACGATCAGGAATAGATACAATTAACCCACAGCTCCCATTAGAGACAAACAAGGGAAAGAAATGAAATGAAATGATTAGACCCTAATGGAAACATCAATAGTGGAAAGCCAAAAGGACAGTTACTTTCCCACATTCTGGCCAATTTGCTACCCAAAACAAAAAGATATATGCACAACAAAGACAAACCATAACAAAAACTGTTTTTAGCAGATTTTTTCAAGCCCGAAAGAGTAGCTTGATCGTATGAGACACAGCATCGCACTGCAGAAAATAATAAATTAACTTTATTTTGTGCCCGAATCATTTTGTATCCGAATGACTTGCAATTATTCATACATGTATATGCATTGTTGTGTTAGTTTTATACCAGATAATGTTTTGGAGTAGGGGGTTCTTGATTTGGATTTAATTATTGTCTATAGCAGCGACCATATATACAATGACCTGAATATCCTACTTTTGGTCCAGTGAGAAGCTTGATATAAGTTCAAAATATTTCAGCCATTATCGACGTTCTGAAATAACATTTTTCATCGGGTTTTACGATCAACAATAAGATAAGAATTTCTTTATGATGATTTTCCTAAATACCGTCTATGTGACGATTTTGCTTGCTTTTGTGGCTGTTCTTTCAACTATGAGAAATGAGAAAATTGTCGCTGCACTCAAAATGGTGGTCATGCACTGAAACCCTGTTGCTTTATCACGGTGTACTCTATCCTTAATACAATGTACGGTTGAAGGCGACATTTCGCTATAAGCAACCAAATAAGATTTGGTCTTAAAGTGGTTTGTGTTAGTTTTAGCTGTTGTTTCGTGTTTTGTTGGTATTGTGGGGATATAGAAATCGTTTTCTTTTGTAGAGGCCAAAATCAACGTACCAACCTTTTCGAAACCCCACAAGTCCTTTTTTGATACAAGGCTTCGGATGGCATTATAATTGGTGTTCATTTCTTTTATTTTTCATAAAACTGACTGCTTTGTGTGTGGATAAAGTCTACTTTGCTTAAGAGAAAATTTGGTGGTGTACAATATCGTTACACTGTTGCTTATTTTTCAAAATTTCAAACGAACATATTTAAGATCTTGGGCTGTTTTTACGGTTTACTTAAAATTTAGCAATCTGTTATTATGAAATTCGGTGATTTTATATCGCATAACCTGTTTTAACCCCTTTGTCTCCGAAAATACAATTCCCCTTCTGCATCGATGATAAGACCAAGAAAAGCGATGTACATACAATTAGATTGCCATTATAAATGAGCAGGAGCAAAGTATTTCCTGCAATTTATATGTGCGCCCAACTAAAACTGCAATTTACGTGTGCGCCCAACAACGACTCAGCAATTTACATGTGCGCCCAATGAAGACTCAGATCAGCCTGCGCATCCGCGCAGTCTGATCAGAGTCTTTGTTGTGCGCTCTAAGGGTTGCTAAAGGCCCAAGGCCCCTTCGTGCATCAAGAAAAGTCTCTGGTCAAACTATATGGATGCACAGGCTGATCTGATTCTTCTTTGGGCGCACATGTAAATTGTAGCCAATGTTGTGCGTTCTAGTTTTATGCTAGCGAGAAAATTTCAAAATCGGGCATTTTAAATATATTACCCTCGTGATAAATGTTCAAGAAGGTTCCATTAACTTGAAGATAGTAATGAAATTACTTTAAAGGGTTCAATCCATCTAAAGCTATAGGGACTGATGAGCTTCATTCACAAGTCCTGACGGAACTAGCGTATGAACTAGGTCCAGTATTTGCATATCTGTTCCAACAATCACTTGCTACAGGTAGAATTCCCAAAAGTGGCTTCTGGCGAATATTTGCCCACTCTCTAAAAAGGAGATAGGGCAATTGCTCTTAATTATCGCCCTGTGCCCCTGACATGTGTTCCATGTAAGTTGCTTGAACCTATAGTTTGCTCAGTATCATGGTTCACTTGGACGAAATAAACTTTTGTCAGACAGGCAAGATGCAATCAGGAAAATGCATAGTTGCGAACCTGTAAAGGACGGATATAAATGACTAGGGAAAACATCTTGGGACATGGGGGTGGGGAGCAGATTGAAAAACATTTATTCTACACTTCGAGAAGGCCTTTGACACCCCCACTTTAACCTAAAATTAAATTGTTTGGTTATGACACTGGGGGGGGGGGGGGAGACAGAAATGGCCAGATTCTTTTCTTTATTATAGAAAACATCGAGATGTTGTTAATGGTGAAATTTTGGGATTGGCTCAAATTTTGTCTGGGTCCCACAAGTGACTGTTCTTGATCCATCGTTGTTCTCCCTGTATATTAATGATATTTCTATTGGCATTGACCCAGAAATAAGACTGTTCGCAGACGACTTGCGTTTGCTACCGGACAATAGAGATACAGATGACTCACTGAAACTTCATAAGACTATAGATAGATCAGGATGTTGGGCAAAAAAGGGGGAGTGAAATTTCAGCCCGTTAGATGCTATATTATGCAGTTAACCAGGAGATAACCAATAAAATGGAGGCTTCTTGGTGTGACAATCACACATGACTTGAGGTGGAATACACATATTGGCAACATGCGTACCTTGGTTTCCTGAGGCGAAACATTTGTCAGTGCCCTCAGGATGTAAGTAGTTTAGGTCGTAGTACCAAAGCGTTAATCCAAAATCGTAAATCCATAGACAAAATGGCAAATATCAATGTTAGGATCAACAGACATGGACTCCAGAAGAGTGTAATCAGGCGTAATTAAGCATTACTTGGTAAGCAAGCTTCGCCCCCATGCCCATCGACCCGAACGAAGAAAAGGTGTACATGCCGGGAAGGGTATGTCCGAGATTTTGGAAGTCTTCCTATGGCTTTCCATTGGCAAACATATCAGAAATAATTCTGGAAATGACCACATTGTACGGATCCACAAGATCATGGTGCCTCCCATAAAACTTCTTTAGTGTTGATACCAGTTTGGTTTTTTGATACCCCTGGCATAACAACCTGGCAGTAAGCACCTTCCCACGTTCCATAAAGTAGAAGTAAAACAAAGATCAGGAATTGATACAATTAACTTACTCCACCCATAAAAGACACCAAAGGGAAAGAAATACAAACATTAAGCGACCAGACCATAATGGAAACCTAAACAAAGGAAGGCCATAAGGACAGTTACTTTCCCACAAAATGGCCATATGGCCATCCAAAACCAAAAGACACAAGTGATACACACAGTAAGTAACAAACAACAACATAAATAAACCGCCACAGAAGAGCCGCCTTGGAACGGTCAGTGGAAGATTTCCATTGGGGGGGGGGGCTTAAATCGATTTTACGTGGCCACAATCCTCGCCCTTACTTCCGTCGCGATTTAGACAAATAATTTGTTCAGTCCGCATGAAGGCCTACTAACTCATCAGTGCAACATGTCCGTGAACACAAAAATCAAAGAACCACAGAGGTGAGACATCGGTGAGGACTCGACAGCAAGAAACCACTGAAATGCTGGAGCAAAAGAAAACCAACAGTTAGACTCCGATGAGCCCGACCAGAGACAGAGCATCAGGCACCAACCAACATTATCTCTCTAATTTTCAATAAGCCTTTACGTTGGAGCCGTCATAGAATCTGAGGCCTGACCCACCGGCGTGCAATTAAAGAGGGAAGCAAAGTTGCCAACCTTGATTGGGTTAACTACCATGCATGCAGTCTGTCGTATAATATCCATGTTGTACCCAATCTTTTTATATCGAAGAATGATTTTACGAAATTGGGTGCTGAAGTCATTGCGGTTATATATTTTTCTGAATTTATATACTAAGTCACCATAAAATTCGGGTTCCGATAGACCTTGTTGCAGAAGAGATTTAAGTCCAATATTGAATTTTGAAATTAAATCAGAATGGCGTCTATAAAATTTTGAAAAGGCTTTGCGTAGTTTATGGTACCGATAACCCTGACCAAGGAGTTTAGCCGTTAATAATTTATTACGAGTGTTGAAGTCAGTTACATGACTACACACTCTAGCAAATCGAATTAATTGCGAAATATAAACGCCATAGGATGGCGCACGAGGAACATCACCATCCAAAAAAGGAAAATTTACAATCTCAAAATCAAAGTCATCCCGTTTATCATAACGCCTTGGGCCCATCGGAGTCTAACTGTTGGTTTTCTTTTGCTCCAGCATTTCCTGATACTTTGAACAGGCTCTAGCATAACGGATTAGCTGTGAAACGTAAACTCCATATGCTGGTGCAGACGGTATGTTACTGCTCAGGAAGGGAAAGTTAACAATGGGAAAATTGATATCATCTCGTTTATCGTACAGCCTAGTAGTAAGCTTCCCGTTGTCAATATAGAGATAACAATCCAAGTATGAGGAGTAGGTTGCAGTCTCTGTTGTTTCCTTAATTTCAAGTTCACGTGGATAGATGAATTCCAAGTACTCTGCAAATTTAGCATTTTTCAGAGACAATAAATCATCTATATATCTGTAGGTCAAATTGAATTGTTGTGCAAAGTAGAAGTAAAACAAAGATCAGGAATCGATACAATTAACTTACTCCACCCATCAAAGACACCAAAGAGAAAGAAACACAAACATTAAAGCGACCAGACCATACTGGAAACCTAAACAAAGGAAGGCCATAAGGACAGTTACTTTCCCACAAAATGGCCATATGGCCATCCAAAATAAAAAGACACAAGTGATACATACAGTAAGTAACAAACAACACCATAAATAAACCGCCACAGAAGAACCGCCTTGGAACGGTCAGTGGAATGATTTCCACTGGGGGGGGGGGGGGGGGGGGGGCTTAAATCGATTTTACGTGGCCACAATCCTCGCCCTTACTTCCGTCGCGATTTAGACAAATAATTTGTTCAGTCTGCATGAAGGCCTCCTAACTCATCAGTGCAACATCTCCGTGAACACAAAAATCAAAGAACCACAGAGGTGAGACAACGGTGAGGACTCGACAGCAAGAAACCACTGAAATGCTGGAGCAAAAGAAAACCAACAGTTAGACTCCGATGGGCCCAAGGCGTTTCTTGCCTGCTTTGAGGAGACCTTGTACAAACTCCGCCTCATACGAGTACAAGAACAAGTCGGCAAGCAAAGGTACACAATTAGTAACCATTGGTATGCCAATTGTTTGCTGAAACAATCGGCCACTGAACTCCACGAAAATATTGTCAATTAGATATTCCAGCATCCTTATGACATCTGCATCAGTGTACTTTTGTGGTGCATCAGAGTGATCTCGAACGAAGTATGTGTCTTTGTAGCCAAGGACAACATACTGGTAGCGACGGTTACCATTCTTGTGGAAAAAACATTGATTTATGATTTCCTTGAGTTTAGATTTCAATTTATCATGAGGAATAGTTGTGTAGAGCGTTGAGAAATCGAAAGATTTTATGCTGTTTACTGAGAGAAAAGACTGTGACTGAAGATGTTCTAGAAGCTCTTTGGAGTTTTTCAAGATTCACATCTGATTCACACCACTCCTGGCATATGCAGTGTCACAATATTTCTGAAGGCCTTCTTTAACTGCAGTAAGGATTCGTGTTAGGATCTGTGAAAGAGGCTTGGTTGAGCACTTAGCTGAACCCGCGATATATCTCTGCTTGTACGGATTCTTGTGAAGCTTAGGAATCCAGTACAACTTTGGAAGTTCCATATCTTCCTCTGGGAGGGAAATTCCAAACGAAAGCATCACCGATTGGTGGTTTCGCAGAATTTCATCTTTGGACAAAGAAGAAAGATTATATGAAAGATTAAACGAGGCATCAAATAATGTCATTATAACGGGGGTTATCTGTATTACAAATCAAATACTGTCTTTATATTGAGGGTTCTCTGTATTACAGATCAAATACTGTCATTATAGTGAGGGTTCTCTGTATTAGAGATAAAACACTGTCGTTATAATGGGGGTTCTCTGAATTACAAATCAATTACTGTCATTATAATGGGGGTTCTATGTAATACAAATCAAATATTGTCATCATAATGAGGGTTCCCTGCCTTACAAATCAAATACTGTCATTATTATGACAGTTCTCTGTATTACAAATGAATTACTGTCATTAAAGTGAGGGTTCTCTGTATTACAGATAAAACATTGTCATTATAATGAGGGTTCTCTGTATTACAAATCAAATAATGTAATTATAATGAGCGTTCTATGTAATACAAATCAAATACTGAAATTATCATGAGGGTTATCTGTATTACAGATCAAATACTGTATTTATAATGAGGGTTCTATGTAATACAAATCAAATACGTATACTGTCATCATGATGAGGAATCTCTGTAATTCAAATCAAATACTGTCATTATAACGAAGTTTCCCTGCATAACATATCAATTACTGTCACTTTAATGGGGGTTCTATGTAATACAAATCAAATACTGTCATCATAATGAGGGTTCTCTGTAGTACAGATCAATTACTGTCACTATAATGAGGGTTCTATGTAATACAAATCATATACTGTAATCATAATGAGGGTACTCTGTATTACAAACCAAATACTGTCATTACAATGATGTTTCTCTTTATTACAGATCAAATGCTGTTATTTTAATGGAGGTTCTATATAGTTCAAATGAAAATGTCATCCTGACGAGGGTTCTCTGTATTACAAATCAAATACTGCCATTGCAACGGCGTTCCTTTGTTTTACAAATCAAATACTGTCATAATACTAAGGATATTCTGTAAATTCATGATAATGGAGTTTCTATATATTACTAATCGATTGCTGTTATATGTATAATCCTCTGTGTTACAAATCAGTACCGTCATTACAAGTTTCTTCTGTATAACACATTACGAAAACACACCTATTTGAATACATAGAAAATATTTCATTTTTTCGATAAAAATTGTGATATTCTAAGATCTGCTCAAAATATAGATTGCGAGTTCACGATAAGCTGCCTCATTTAGGCGGTTATAACGAGTACCAACAATCTACATTTAAGAGCAGAAATAAGAAAAATAATGTTAACCCCTGCAAAACTCCAGTTTTACTATATAAAAGTGGGGTTCAAGGGGGTCAGAATTTTATAGGCATGTTTTCGTGATGTGAAGTATTCCTTTTTTTCTATTTTCAGCTGAAGTTGAAGGAAACACAGAGGCAGACATATACGAAAAGGTCAAGGAAATTGTCTTTGCCTCATCATAACAGACGGCCAATAAGACATGGGCCCCGTCGAGCGATTTTGGTACTTATCGCCTATCCAAGCAGCGAAGGTTCAGGCGAGCCTGCGCATCCGCGCAGTCTCGCCATAACCTTTGCTGCTCGCTCATACAAGCAGTGAATCAAGATGAACCTTCAGACAGAAAGCCATATCCCTGGTCCCTCTGAATGGCTTGGCATGCGCAGTTAAAATTTGTCATGACGGAATGCTCGAAGACACAAATTCGCTTGGTGGGGCTCACATTATTCTGTATTTTCTATGATAAGCACATAAGCTACAAACAGAGCCATACCTTTTCTAGACAGATTGAAGGATTTTGCGGTCTGTTGAATTTTGAACAGTGCTAAAGTAAAAGATCACACAAACATATCAATTATTATGATTTTGTGATAAAAAAGACATAATGCTGACTCGTACTTTTGTGATAAAAAGGACAGATTGCCGATTTGTACTTATTATTATACTTAAATTATCATTCAATATATTTATTTTAACCCATATATATGCCTAGCAGCCCTTTTATGGGGAATGGGCAAACAGTGAAGATCCAGATCAGACGCAGCCAAACGCGTCTTCTGATCTAGATCTACACTGTTTGCTTAAAGAACATTCATTTTTGTAAATTTATCAAAAAAACAAAAACAAAAAAAAAAACCGACAGCCTTTAAATTGTAAATAGATCGTTCCAAACTTTCTAGGTGGAAGATTACATTGTCATATGTGCGTTACTCATCTACTAATTGTAATTTAACACATATGCTCCTTATGCCAACTTTGGACATCTTTGGTACAACCAACATGTCCAAAGTTGTCATATTGAGCATACGGTAGGACAAGAGGTTCTAGGGCATATTTTTATGACTAAAAATGTCTTCAGTGCACCATGCACTATCGACTGAACAAATTGTCTCAATCACGATGGAAGTAAGGGTGACGATTGTGGCCACGCAAAATCAATTTAAACCCCCAGTGGAATTTGTTTCACTGACCGTTCCAAGGCGGTTCTTCTGTCACATTTTATTTTTGTTATGGTTTGTCTTTGTGTGTTTGTATCGCTTATTGAAAGTTGATACTTGTATCAAGTTTATATGTCATTGCATTTCTACTTCCGGTACTGGACCGCGTTACTACACTTCTGCTGTTTGTTCGCTGCATAAAATAGTCCAAATTAAGCACTTGCCTAATTTCCTTTTCAAGCGCATTGATTTCTTAACATTTGTGCTGAAGGCGGACTTGATTCCACAGGTGTTCCTTCCCTTTCACCCCTCAGTTGCCGAACTGGACTTTTCCAGCTTTGATACTCGGTGTATCCTTTTGTATCAAGGCGGACTTGATGCCACAGGTGCTCAATCCTTTTCACCCCTCGGTTTCCGAACTGGACATTAGCCCATATATAACTAGCGTCACTTTTTATGGCATTTAAGTATTGTAGGCCCAGATCAGACGCAGCATAACTTGGCGTCTGATCTGAGTCTGCATTGATTGCTTAAAAAAACATATATTCTTGCAAAACCTACCTTTAAGAAAACAAATCTGACAATCCTGTTCCGAACTTATTTGTTGGAAGATTCCATTGTCATATATTGGTTAAGCAAATTCAGAAGCCACTGATCAGACACCTCATTCTGTGACCTCGAATCAGACCCTTCAGTGTTATAAAAGGAAGCTTTGCATTTTTGGGTGCATATGCACTCGTTTTATAGACACTTGGGAAGACGAATCTAAGTCGAAGCGTCTCCTCTGTTTAAAATGTAGAAATTAAAGGGCACTGCTGTAACGTCTCCGAAAGCAATGTACACTTCATTTTTGGAGACCCATGACTCGCCGAAAGAAAGCAATAGGTTTTAAAGTTAAAGACACATTTTTTGATTACATAACACCCTAATGACCAGTTATTGAAGAAATCAGTTTTGAGATAAGATGCATTTGGGGTATTCTGACTGTCATACAGGTAGGGGACCAAGAGAGGGTAATCAGTTACCTAAAGACAATTCACATCTATTTATTTAATTGTTTGATAACCATGTCCTGGTTTTGATATTAATGGAATGTATTCTGTTTTTTTTTTCTTTATTTTTTTTTTTAGTCACAATTATTGATAATCATTACTAAAAACATGCCTATTGAAATATCTTGGTTAAATTTTACGACCAAAAAGGATAAAAGTCCAGATATCTTTAATAATTGGTGCGCAGACATTTGCTCACAAGACAATTGCCCACAAGACAGTTGCTCACAAGACAATTGCTCACAAGACAATTGCCCACAACCTTAATGGAAAATAGGACAATTGCTCACAACACATTTTTTCATGATTTTATTTTCATATCATCTATAACTATGGGGACTATTTTTTCCTTTGGATTTCAACTAATTAGTGATAATTGGATTTAAACTAGTTAGTGATAATTGAAACATTAGTAGTTTATCAATACCATTAAGTAATTAATTTGAATCATATCACCAATTTTAGGTGATACATGCAAAAAAGCTCACATTTAATTGATTAAGGAGATCAAATGATTTTTTGTATAAAGTTGGAAACAAAAATAAATAAATAAATAATGGTCAATTTTGATTAATGATGAGTAATCTATCAAGCTGCTTAACGACCCCCGCCCATCGGGGCTTGAAGAAATAGATGGGCTGCATGATGCTTCCACACAGAACTTAAACACACCGCACAAGAGTACTGGTAAACCGCTTAGATGATCAAAGCCTGCTCAGGCAAACCAGTGCGAGTCGGACCGTCCATGCTTATAAACCTTATTGGTTTAATTGGGCGACAGGGCTTGAGTTGTCATTTTATCTCAATCGGGTATAAGTCCCTCAAAATTGGAAACAACGTCTCCAAAATGACCTTTACAGAGTTAACGGGGACGTTAAACCTCAAATCAAACAAACAAACAAAACCTATATAGTGCTGACGGGGACATTAAACCTCTAATCAATCAATCAATAGCAAACTGCTTAATATATAATATTGATAATTTAAGCTGACTACTGCTCATTATAGTTAAGTGATAGGTTGGCTATCATTTCATCGAACTACTGGTGTTTTAGTTGAAATCTAGCTGATTGACTGTTACATAATACTCTCAGAAAAAAATGGTTCCCATAAACTATAGAAAATATAAATAAAAGACTTTCAAAATAAAAATAAAACTAGAGCTGTCAGTGAAACTGACTAGGGCCCCGGCAGCGCTATCAGAGGAGTAGGAAAATGTTGATGTTAAAAAAGACGGTTTTTTTTTCCTTTCACCTCTAAGTATGACCTTGACCTTTGAGGTACGGACCTGGGTCTTGCGCGTGACACACTGTCACATTATGGTTAATATTTCTGCTAAGTAATATTTAAATCCATCCAGGTATAAGAAAGTTATAGATTGGACACAATAAAAAAGACGCTTTTTTGACCTTTTATCTCTAAGTATGACCTTGACCTTTGAGGTACGGCTGTGGGTCTTGCGTGTGACACTTCGTCACATTATGGTTAACATTTCAGCCAAGTAATATTTAAATCCATCCAGGAATAATAACAAAGTTATTAATTGGACACAGGAAAGACCCTTTTTTGACCTTTAACCTCTAAGTATGACCTTGACCTTTGAGGTACGGACCTGAGTCTTGCGCGCAACACTCCATCACATTATGGTTAACATTTCTGCCAAGTAATATTTAAATCCATCCAGGAATAAGAAAGTTATGGAGGATAAAAAAATTTGTGGACGGACAGACGGACAGACAGACAGACGGACGGACAGAATGATGCCAAGTAATATTTAAATCCATCCAGGAATAATAAAAAGTTATGGAGGATAAAAAAATTTGTGGACGGACAGACGGACAGACGGACGGACGGACACAGACGGACGGACAGAGTGATTACTATAGGGCACCCACACTTTCAGGGCACACAGACGGACGGACAGAATGATGGCAAGTAATATTTAAATCCATCCAGGAATAATAAAAAGTTATGGAGGATAAAAAAATTTGTGGACGGACAGACGGACGGACAGACAGACAGACGGACGGACAGAGTGATTACTATAGGGCACCCACACTTTCAGTGCGGGGCCCTAATAATGAAAAAAAAGTGTTGTGAGCAATTGTCCTATTTTCCATTAAGGGTGTGGGCAATTGTCTTGTGAGCAATTGTCTTGTGAGCAACTGTCTTGTGGACAATTGTCTTGTGAGCAAATGACATGGAATCTAATAATTCGGCTCAAACATATATTGTGGGTACTTGTTAGAACCGCCTCGGGGAGGCGCTTCTAATGAGAACCCACAATTTGTGTTCAAAACATATATTGTGGGTACCTGTTAGAACCGCATCGGTAAGGTGCTTCTAACGAGAACCCACAATTTATGTTTTTGAGTAGAAATTAAAAAAATAATGTTTCCCCTCTAAACCCCAGTTTTACTATAAAATTTTTTACATTGTGAGTACTCGTAAAAACGCCTCTGCGAGGGGATTCTAATGAGGACATTATATGTTTTTGAGTAGAAATAAGAAAAATAATGTATACCCCTCCAAACCCCAAATAAATAAATAAATGTTCATTGAATGATAAAATCGCGGTGCAGGTCCATGCTTATAAACCCTATTGGTTTTATTGGGCGACAGGGCTTGAGATGTCATTTCATCTCAGTGTCTGGTAAATGTCCCCAAAATATTGAAAGCAACATCTCCAAAATGACCTATACAGTGTTGTCCGGGATGTTAAACCTCAAATCAAACGAACAAACACAATCTTGAATTAATAAAGAAGTAAACTTAATGAAGTTTACTTCTTTTCAGATTTGAATCAATGAAACTATGACTGTCAGAGATTTGCTTTCCTTTTTTTTAAAAAAAAAAATAAAAATAAATAAAAGTTATTTAAAAAAAACAACATTTTGTTGGAAACAATCTCAGTAAAAAATATACCATCACACAAGTTCCCCTTATAGAGCCCCCTTTTAAACATATCTCTCAGAGAGTCTCTGCTCATACTCACCTCATAATCACTTAGATAAGATAAGCCTTTGATGTGCCCTATGGTCCGAAGGATTGATTATTGAAGATTATGTAACAGGCCACCCCTTTTATATAGAGAAAAAAATGTGTCTTTAACTCCCGTCCAGTGCTCCAGATAAACAGCGTATTTGCGTAAATACTCAATTAATCAAAGTGCTGAGAGAACTGGTGGATCGAACGTCTCTGAATGTAAGTTTGGAGAAAAGTCATGAACTGAGAATCAGACTGTTCGTTTAAGCAGGTACATTAGATCTGATCGGACACCGCATTATGTGGCGTCTGATTATGAAGGTTCTGTTTGCCAATGGCAAAATGCACGAGCACAGCCCTACCGCCCCCGCCCATCAGGGCTTGAAGAAATAGACGGACTGCAAGATACTTCCACGCCGAGCTGAAATCGACCGCACATGAGTACTGGTAAACCGCTTAGAGGATCTAAGCCTGCCCAGGCAAAGTGGTGCGAATCGGACCGTCCATGCCACAAGCCTATTTGGTTTCATTGCGAGACAGGCTTGATAATTATGTCATTTCAGTTTAGTGTTGAGTGAAAGTCTCACAAAATTGGAAGCAACGTCTCTAAATGACCTAGTCAGTGTTGACGGGTATGTTAAACCTCAAAACAAGCAAACAAACATACAAACAAACAAACAAGCACAGTCCAAAAATTTCTTCTGACATTCCGCTCTGACATCTTAGGGGTGCTATCAATAACCAATACCTGGATTTTGTTCAGGGTCGGCGCCAGTCAGATGGTCAGTGATTGTCACGAGGACAATAACAAGCAACAGGAATTTTTTTCTTAGTCGAACCTGGTTTAACTCCTTTTTCAACCTTGTCAAAAAGATACTTAGAGAACTGTTTAATCTACCACTACCATTTAATCATGGTGAATATACCTCATAAATCAACTTTCCTCAGTACTTTCAGTACTTTGATATTATTTTGTTTTGGATAGCCAGTTGGCCATCATTTTGTGGGAAAATAACTGTCCTTTTGGCTTTCCGCTATTGATGTTTCCATTAAGGTCTGTTGTTTCATGTTTGTGTTTCTTTCCCTTTGGTGTCTCTGATGGAAGCTGTGGGTTAATTGTATTGATTTCTGATCATTGCCTTCACTTCTATTTTATACATAAGCAGTTAACCAGCACAGTGCACATTCTTTCAACAGAAACTGACACCTGCCCTTTTTGAATCAGCGGAATGGAGAGAATGACTGCAGGAAAGCATTCATGATCAATCTCCATGAAAGAATGCTGCCAACAGGGGCAGCTATGGAACCCGCGTCCTCCTGATCAACAGCCAGATGTGCATCTGACTGAACTACAGGGGCCGGCTATGTGCTTCTTAATGTGAATATGCTGAAAGCACTCAATGGCCATGCATTGACCCTTAAAGAGTCAATCATGGCTGTAAGAACACATTCCAAACATTTCTCTTATCTGATCTCATCTGATTGACAAATGGTTCACATGAAATGCCTAGACTAATTGTCTGTCAAAACCGAAAACAATTAAGACCATGATGGTCCTACATGTGTATCGCTCATGTGAGCTTGCAGATTTGAATCCTTAATATTGAAGTTTCACACAAGTAGAATACTTTAAAACTGTTGAATAAATATTATGTTCAAGAGTGACATGTTTGTCCTGTATGGAGTACCAATGCTCACATGGCAGTCGGTAGCTCAGATGCGTGTCTGACTGGTGATCAGGAGGATGCGTGTTCGATACCTGCTGGGTCGGCAGTATTCTTTTGTGGAGATTGATCATGAAATCTTTTCTATGGTCATTCTCTCCCTTCCGCTGATTCAAGAAGGACAGTTGTCAGTGAATGTGAACTGTACTGGTTAACAGCTTACATATAATCCTGCCCAGGAAAAGTGTGGATAAATGAACTGACCGGCTCAAAAATGACCTAATAGTGTTGACTGGGCCATTAAACTCCAATACAAACGAACAAAAACCTTCAGGTGTATTATTATTATTGATTTAATTTTCATTAATTGTACCTGTTGCACATTGATCACGGGACAGGTAGCTGGTTGCTGTGCTGTTTTTTTCATCACGAAAACACACCTATATAATTTTTACCCCCTTGAACCCCACATTTATATAGTAAAACTGGCGTTTACAGGGGTAAACCTTAATTTTCTTATTTCTGCTCTAAACCATAGATTATGGGTACTTGTTAGAACCGCCTTGCACTCGTTAGAACCGCCTCGATGAGTTGGTTCTAACGAGTGCCCACAATCTATGTTTTGAGCAGAAATCAGAAAAATATTGCAATTTTTTCATCTTAAATTTTTTTTTTTTTTTCAGCGTTAAAAGTTACACTGTATTTTTAGTTTAGTTTATACTAATTTATTTTAGTTCGATTGCGATGGAAGCTTCAAGCTTATTTAATCGCTCTCGAACACTCATTCCGGATGTTTTCACGCGCGCAAGAGAGAGGCAGTGACTATCACCCACTGCTACCCATTTACACCTGGGTGGAGTGAGGCAGTGTCATTACGTGTCCTGCCCAAGGACACATCTAGATACCGGGTGCCGGATTCGAACGCACAGCCTCTCGATCATGAGTCGAACACGTTAACCACTCCGCTATCGAGGCTGACTAATGACTGTATTTTTACAGGGGTGTTTTCGTAATGATTCGCATTTTCCTTTTTTTTTTTTGTTTTCTTCATTGTTAGGTACTCTTCCTCTTGGTGTCATTGGTTGGCTGAACCTTTGATTGTGGCTTTTCCTGGCCATCTATTTCTATATTTTTTATGTGTATTCATGATTTTTCTTATTTCTGTTCCAGTAAGTGCTTGTTAGAACCGCCTTCATGAGGCTGTTCAAACAAGCACCTACATGTACCATGTCTGCAGCACAAAAAGGAAAAATGTCAGAATTTTTCAGCAGAAAAAGGAGGCAATTTTTAGGGGAAATGATGAAAAATATATATATCCCACTCCATAGTGCATTCTGCCATACCTCCAAATATGTCAGTTTTCAGGTGAAAATATTGAACATTTTTCATAGCTATACTCCAGTCCAGGTTATGGGTGCTCGTTAGAACTGCCTCATTGAGGCAGTTCTAACGAGTACCCACAACCTACATGTATGTCTTGGAGCAGAAATAAGAAATATAATGTATACCCCCATAACCCTAGTTTTCTCTTCATAAAGTGGGGTTTATGAGGGGTATTCATTTCACAGACTTGTTCACATGATGGGGGCATGTAATTGTAAAGCGTACAAACTGAGGTTATAAATATACTATCACAGTAGAGTGGTATACAGAAAAATCTTCAGTTCTGGAGATATGGAAATGCACTATATTACATATGTGTTTTTCTAATGAAAAATCTAACAACTGCTCTGAGGACAACAGCTTCCAAAGACAAGCAACAATACTGGAGATGCTACATAATACTTTTTAATTATAGGCAAATAATATCTATCACAGCACTTTGTAAAATATGATTATCATAAACTAAACAAGAAATGGATAATCTTGAAGTGAAATCAGTAAAAAATCGTATTTGCTTCCTAACTCAAGGGAGTAGACTCCCCTTACGCAACCACAAAATGGAAGTCATCACAGTTGTCTGCCTTGTCTCAATGGCAACAACATCTATCAAATTCAACACTGTTACTACTTTTAATGTGCAATTAATATATAGGGCCCAGCTATTCATCAACTGTGGCTATCGGCCCCCGCCCATAGGGGCTTGAAGAAATATATGGGCTGCATGATGCTTCCACGCAGAGCTGAATCCGGCCCGCACACTAGTACTGGTAAACTGCTTGGAGGATCTAAGCCTGTCCAGGAACCACGGTGCGAGGCGGACCGTCCATGCTTATAAACCCTATTGGTTTCATTGGGCGACAGGGCTTGAGAAGTAATTTCATCTCAGTGTCGGGTAAAAGTCCCACAAAATTGGAAGCAACATCTCCAAAATGTCCTTTACAGTGTTCACGGGGACGTTAAACCTCAAATCAACTGTGGCTACTCATTTGATCCAGCTCATTGATGCAGTTCACTCGTATGAGCACCTACAATCAATTTTTACCACAGAAACTAGATGCTCAAGTAAGCCAGAAATTGCTCAACCGGATGAGGCTGATCATGATGTTTTTTTGTTTTCTGGAGGGGTGGGGGGGTTTTGGTTTTACGGCCCTCTCAAGATTATTTCCCTCATATTGAACCTAGCGTTAATCAGAGAGGGGCAAGAACTGGAGTACCTGGAGAAAAACCACCTGACCTTCCATTGCAGATCTTGGCATCTCACATGTGACCCGTGCCGGGCTTGAACATACAGCAGTGAGAGACCTATTGATTGATCAAGATACGTTTTAACTGTGCAATGGTGGCCATCTTGGCAATCAGATAAGATTGCCTTTTAAGCAATTATGTATCTGCATGTTGCCTTGATGCCTCTGATTAAGTTTCTGAACAGCCGATTTGACTTTGGATTCAGAAGGAAATGATGTTCATTACGATAACATATCCGTGTGATATAGTGCATTTTTTAAACCTTAAAAAAAAAGTATTTTTCTGATGAAAATTTGTGATATTTGTCTTAAGTATACTCCAAACATAGGTTTTGGGTGCTCGTTAGAACCGCCTCATTGAGGCAGTTCTAACGAGTACCCACAACCTATATCTTGGAGCAGAAACAAGGAAAATAATGTTTACCCCCGTAAACCCCAGTTTTCTCTATATAAAGTGGGGTTTAGGGGGGGGTCTTTATTTCACGGACTTGTTCACTTGATGGGTGCACCTTTGATATCAGAGTATTTAAGAATTTCAAGATGACCGCCGTTGTGGCCATCTTGGATATAAATGGAAGGAAAACTTTTAGCAAACCTCCATATCACCCCAATGCCTCCCATCAAGTTTCAGCTCAATTCTGTTTAAAGAGTTCCAAGATTGCCAACATTGTGGCCGATCTTAGACATCAGAACAGGTAGCCTTTATAATTTCTGAAACTCCTTGTTACCAAAATACCTCCCATTATTAAAATGTTTCAGCTCAATCCAACTTTTGGTTCAGGAGATGTCATTTACTTTTTAAGAATTTTAAGATGGCTACCATGGAAAAGTGGGTCATGCTGATGCCTCCCATTAAGTTTTCAGCTAAATCTGACTTTAGGTTCATCAGGAGATGGCCGTTTGGATGTGTGAATGGAACAACTAAAGCCAACTGAATCGTCATGTCAGCCCAAAGCCTCCCATCCAGTTTCAGCGTAATCCCACTTTTGGTTCAATAGCAGATGTCTTGGACATTGGAACAGAACGATTTCTCATGTGAGCAGTCCAAACTGACCCAAAATCGAAATTATCCAAGACTATATGGCTTTCCTCAGTACATGCAAGTCTGATGAGGATTTGATAAAAAATTAAGCTGCTATTGCCTGGACAACATTTTCCCCATTACCAGTGTTTGTCTATGGGACCATTATATGTCTTGGATATCCAAACAGAACATATTCAGCAATTTTGAAATTCCTTATCACCATAATGCCTTCAATCGCATCATAGCTCAATCCTACCAAAGGTTTCGAAAGCAGATACGGAAAAAATTAAAAGATACTTACGGGCAGAAGATGAAAGAAAGAAGGAAGGAAGGATGATGGACAACAGGCCATGGCATAATATATCACAAATTTTCATATGCAAAATGTTATTTTTAGACCCATGCAAAGGCTTCATATCACAACAGTATGTTATCATAATGATCAACACGAAGCTTCTTCATGAGAAGAAAAATTTGCTGGGCTGTTCAACATATTTAGGGTATAACTGTATTCAAAATTGTCATCTGTGGAGATAAATCTGCAGTCTTCCCCAGCAGAGCCATAAAACAGAATCTGCGACCATAAAACCAACAATTTACCTCCCCACATGACAATTTTCAAAAAAGTTAACCCCATTCTAATGCATTAATTCAGTTGTTTTGTTAAAAATTGTACTATTTGGTTCAAAGCGTTAAGCCCTGTGAGCTGCATAAAACCAAATGCCAGCAAATGAAAAGCAATGTTACATGATGACATTGGGTTTACGACAGTATATAGCAGAATATACTGTCGCAAGTTTTTGATGTTATCCAATCAAATGTCATGTTACATAATGCAAGTGCATTAGAATTAATATTCTTTATAACACTGTTCACTGCAACAGTTTTGGACATAACACAGTTATGGATCCCAAAATTGTTTAGATTATATAGAAAAATCATTTTCTGTGTAATCTATATTCTGTAACACATGCATTTGTTTGGATATAACATGTTTATTAAACTTACACTGCTTTTGACTTGCATCCCAACAACAGTATTATAAAAGAGGTTGTGGTGTACAAGCTAATGGCACAAAAGTGGTCTGATCAATATCTTGTTTACTGCAGACTTGTAATGTGCTGTGTCCTGGATCATTTTAGGGTTCGTTTTTTTTTTAATTAAGGTCACAGAAAATTCTAATTCAGACAATAATTACAGTATAACATTATATACTGTTCACAAATTTGGGTTCCTTCGAGCCGCTCACCCTAAACATTAGGAATAATCAAATATCGGGTAAACCATGTCAATTGACTATCATGTGTGTATATTCTATTGTTGAGTGGTAAGATATTTATGCTCGAGTGACGTAGCACGGAGGCATAATTGTACATGGGGTAGCACGTGAATCTTAACATCAGTGACAAACCAGTTTATTGATGCGAGATTTCGATAAAACTTTCTTTATCGATTGTTGAAGTGTTGTATGAAACGACTTCATGAACAAATTCGTTATTAGAACCATGACTTGGCTAATGGAGGCTCATCGTTGGAGAGCCATTGGCATGCTCCAGACCGGAAGTATGCAGTTGCAGATTGCAAATGTTATGTATACGTCAGTCAGTTGTCAGTCGACTATGGGCACGCTATCGTAGGACAGCAGCAGTAGCGGATTTGCAGAGAAGTTGACGCCCGAAGAGTACTAAAGGGTGCGATGACCACCTTGTTGTCAATCAAGCGTTACGCAGCCGGAGACTAACATCAACAGATCTTCAGCAATACCAGTGCCGAGTAAGAGGGGTTAATGTCTCTAGACAGACGATCGGAAATTGCCTTCATTCGAGTGACCTTACGGCAAGGCATCCGGAAGTTGTACTGCCGTTGAAAGCTAGGGACCATAGAGGAGGTTTTGCGTGGGTGTACACAATGCAGACGTTGGATGATTAATCAGTGGCCTCGTGTTATGTTCAATGACAAATCCCGGTTTAATTTGGACTTTTGTGATGGTTGTAAAAGAGTCTTGTGTCATACTATTGAACATTATACAGACCCCCCCCCCCCCCCCTAGAACTGCTCATGACCGATATGGAGCAGGGTCTGCTATGATATGGGCTTGGATCACAAAAACTGAAAAAACAGACTTACATGTGTGCAAGACTGTACTATCGTGATGGCTCCTCACGTGATACCATTTGCTCGACGCAACGGTCATGGATTCATCTTTAAGGAGGATAACGCTAGGCTCATCGGGCATGCTTCATAACTGAATACCTTCAACGGCAAAATATTCAGACAATACCATGGTCAGCGATGAGTCTAGACTTATTTCCCATTGAAAACGTATGGGATATCCTCGGGAAACGAGTCCGAAGCCGCGATCCGCCTCCAAGGACCCTGGGTGAGCTTGGTGTGGCACTTCAAGACTAAATGGAAGTATGCGACAATGATGCGTTGCCTGCTGTGACAATCGAGGGATCCAACACGTTATTGAGGGCTTGGGAAATAAATGACGTTGACGCTTAGAAGATTGGTCGCCGTGTCGCTACATAATGACGCGGTAATTGGAATTAATGTGTGGTTCAATTTATGGATATTTGATAGTCTTTTGAATTAAATGCATCTTGGCCAGGTAATGTTTTATTTATTTTCCAATATTCAGCCTGAAAGTAAAATATCCCCTACTTTTTGTGAACAGTTTAGGAAGTAATTCTCTGTCTCTCTCAAACATAAAAACTTTTAGACCTTCCAAATTTATGTTGCGTCACGAATATAGAAGGAGCACCTTGCTTTACTTTTACTGGAAAATGTTTCTGAACGACCCGCTTTGGTAATAATGTCTTGTGAACTTTTAACCTTTCGAGTTGCAACTTTCTCTTTTCTGACAGGAACTTGGCTAGTTCCTGCATTCCAAGGTGAGTGGCCCTCTCTGCTGGAGTGTAGTAATATGTTTCAATTTTATCATTTTCTGTTGACTGCCTCTCATACTGAAAAGAAGGAATGAATTGTTTTTTCGATTTGAGGTTTAAAGTCCCCGTCAACACTGTATAGTTCATTTTGGAGATGTTGCTTCCAATTTTGTAGGACTTTTACCTGACATTGAGATGAAATGACATCTCAAGCCCTGCTGCCCAATGAAACCAAAAGGCTTTATATGCAAGGATGGTCCAACTCGCACCACTTTTCCTGGGCAGGCTTAGAACCTCTAAACGGTTTACCAGTACTCAGGTGCGGTCGGTTTTGGCTCTGCGTGGAAACATCATGCAGCCCAATCTATTTCTTCAAGCCCCGATGGGTGGGGGCCATAAAGAAGTAATGAAGCAGTAAGTTACATTTAAATGCAATTTCAAATTTTTGGCCGCCAACCATCGGGGCTTGAAGAAATAGACTGGGCTGCATGACGCCTCCACGCTGAGCTGAAACTGACCGCACATGAGTACTGGTAAACTGCTTAGAGGTTCTAAGCTTGCCCAGGAAAAGTGGTACGAGTCGGTCCATCCATGCATATAAACTCTACTGGTTTCATTGGGCAGCAGGGCTTGAGATGTCATTTCATCTCATTGTTGGGTAAATGGGTAAAAGTCCCACAAAATTGGAAGCAAAGTCTCCAAAATAACCTGTACAGTGTTGACGGTGACGATAAACCTCAAATCAAACAAAGCAAACAAAATTTTCGAATTTTTATACCCCAGTGATTTGTCACAGTCTTTATTTCTTATTTGGCTCAACACAACAACCTTGACCTTTGCAAACATTGTTGATCCAGATCAGATTGCTTCTGATCAGGATCTACACTGTTTGCCATGCAGTTTGTGAATATAAACCTCCAACTAGAATTTGTTTTTCTACAAAAACACAGATGTCTCCCCCTTTTTGATCTCTAAGTATGACCTTAGCATTGGAGGTATTGAGCTGGGTTTTGTGTGCAACATATCATCTAATGAAGACGAACATTTCTGCAAAGTAATTTTAAAAAGTCCATTGAGAAATAAGAAAGTTATTGACAGTACACGAAAAAAGCCCTTTTTTTCCATTTGAACTCTTAGTATGACTTAGACCTTGGATGTACTGACCTGTGTCTTGTACGCCACACACCATATCATGATGGCTAACATTTCTGCCATATAATTTCAAAATCCATCAAGGAATAAGAAAGTTACTGACCAGACATGAAAACAAGAGGGCCCAGAGGGCCCTGGTTCACTCACCTGATCCAATGTATAACAAGTCGGCCCCGGGCAGGGTCAATTTTGGCCCCAGGGCTATAATTTGAACAATCTTGGTAGAGGTCCACAAGATGAAGCTTCATATCGAATATGAAAGACCTGGGCTTTCTGGTTTCAGAGAAGAAGATTTTAAAGGTTTACCCTGCATATAGAAGTCTATGTAAAACAAGATTTTCCCTATATAAGTCTATGTTAAACCAAAGGGCCCCGGAGCAGGGGCATTTTTGGCCCCAGGGCTATAATTTGAACAATCTTGGTAGAGGTCCACTAGCTGAAGCTTCATAACAAATATCAAAGACCTAAGCCTTGTGTTTCAGAGAAGATGATTTTTAAAGATTTTCCCTATATAAGTCTATGTAAAACCAAAGGGCCACATGGCGGAGGCATTTTTGGTCTCAGGGCTATAATTTGAACAATCTTTATAGAGGTCCACTAGCTGAAGCTTCATAACAAATATCGAAGACTTAAGCCTTGTGGTTTCAAAGAAGAAGATTTTTCAAGATTTTCCCTCTATACGTCTATGTAAAACCAAAGGGCCCCGGAGCGGGGCATTTTTTGCCCCAGGGCTATAATTTGAACAATCTTGGTAGAGGTCCACAAGATGAAGCTTCATACCAAATATCAAAGACCTGGGCCTTGCAGTTTCAGAGAAGAAGATTTTTCAAGATTTTCCCTATATAAGCCTATGTAAAACAAAAGGGCCCTGGTGCGGGGGCATTTTTGGCCCCAGCACTATAATTTGAATAAACTTGGTAGGGGTCCACTAGATGAAGCTTCATACCAAATATCAAAGACCTGGGCCTTGCGGTTTCAGAGAAGAAGATTTTTCAAGATTTTCCCTATATAAGCCCATGTAAAACCAAAGGGCCCCCGTGTAGGGGGCATTTTTAGCTCCAGCACTATAATTTGAACAATCTTGGTAGGGGTCCACTAGATGAAGCTTCATACCAAATATCAAAGACCTGGGCCTTGCGGTTTCAGAGTAGAAGATTTTTAAAGATTTTCCCTATATAAGCCTATGTAAAAAAAAGGGCCCTGGTCGGAGGCATTTTTGGCCCCAGCACTATAATTTGAACAATCTTGGTAGGGGTCCACTAGATGAAGCTTCATACCAAATATCAAAGACCTGGGCCTTGCGGTTTCAGAGAAGAAGATTTTTCAAGATTTTCCCTATATAAGCCCATGTAAAACCAAAGGGCCCCCGTGCGGGGGCATTTTTAGATCAGGCACTATAATTTGAACAATCTTGGTAGGGGTCCACTAGATAAAGCTTCATACCAAATATCAAAGACCTGGGCCTTGCGGTTTCAGAGAAGAAGATTTTTCAAGATTTTCCCTATATAAGCCCATGTAAAACCAAAGGGCCCCCGTGCGGGGGCATTTTTGGCCCCAGCACTATAATTTGAACAATCTTGGTAGGGGTCCACTAGATGAAGCTTCATACCGAATATCAAAGACCTGGGCCTTGCGGTTTCAGAGAAGAAGATTTTTCAAGATTTTCCCTATATAAGCCCATGTAAAACCAAAGGGCCCCCGTGCGGGGGCATTTTTGGCCCCAGCACTATAATTTGAACAATCTTGGTAGGGGTCCACTAGATGAAGCTTCATACCAAATATCAAAGACCTGGCCCTTCGGTTTCAGAGAAGAAGATTTTTCAAGATTTTCCCTATATAAGCCCATGTAAAACCAAAGGGCCCCCTTGCGGGGGCATTTTTAGCTCCAGCACTATAATTTGAACAATCTTGGTAGGGGTCCACTAGATGAAGCTTCATACCAAATATCAAAGACCTGGGCCTTGCGGTTTCAGAGAAGAAGATTTTTAAAGATTTTCCCTATATAAGCCCATGTAAAACCAAAGGGCCCCCGTGTGGGGTCATTTTTGGCCCCAGCACTTTAATTTGAACAACCTTGGTAGGGGTCCACTAGATGAAGCTTCATACCAAATATCAAAGACCAGGGCCTTGCGGTTTCAGAGAAGAAGATTTTTTAAGTTTGCGGTGAAAAAAATCTATTTTTGGCTACTGTGACCTGTATGTGCAACGGACCGGAACCATTTGAACAACTTTGAAAGGGGACCACAGGATCATTCCTGCGAAGTTTGGTCAAAATACGATCAGTGGTTTAGGAGGAGATGTTGTTTGAAGAAAAGTTTACGGACGCATGCACGCACGGACGCACGACGGACAAAAAGTGATCCCAAAAGCTCACCTTGTCACTACGTGACAGGTGAGCTAAAAAGACCCTTTTTGACATTTGACCTTTAAGTGTGACCTTGACCTTTGAGGTACCAACTCGAATCTTGGGGGCAACACATCATCTCATGATGGTTAACATTTCTGCCAAGTAATTTCAGAATCCATCAGAGAATAAGAAAGTTATTGACCGTACATAAAACGGATGCCCCCGCCTGAAAATATGTCTATGTTCGTATTCATCCATAGAAAGTTTTGGACCCTTTTTTTCCCATTTGACCTCTAAGTATGACCTTGACCTTGGAGGTAAGGACCTTGGTTTTGTGTGAGGCAGATTGTCTCATGATGGCCAACATTTCTGCCAAGTAATTTCAAAATCCATCCAGAGATAAGAAAGTTATTGACTGCATTTAAGTTTCGGACCATTTTTTTACCTTTGACTTCTAAGTATGACCTTGACCTTGGAGGTACGGATCTGGGTTTGCACGTGACACATCGTCTCATGATGGTCAACATTTCTTCAAACTAATTTTAAAATCCATCCAGAAATAAGTAAGTAATTGACTGCGTTTAAGTTTCGGACCATTTTTTTACATTTGACCTCTAAGTATGACCTTGACCTTGGAGGTACCGATCCGGGTTTGCAGGTGACACATCGTCTCATGATGGTTAACATTTCTACAAAGTAATTTCAAATCCATCCAGAATTAAGAAAGTTATTGACTGTGTTTAAGTTTCGGACCCTTTTTTACCCCCGACCTCTAAGTATGACCTTGACCTTGGAGGTACAGACCTGGGTTTTGCACATGACACATTGTCTCATGCTGGTTAACATTTCTGCCAAGTTTTTTTAAAATCCATCAAGAAATAAAGAAGTTATTGACTGCGTTTAAGTTTTGGACGCACAGATGGACGAACGAACGGACGGACAGGGGCAACGCTATATGCCCTTTCCACTATTCTTCGAATGGCGGGGGCATAAAAAAAGGCCCCCTTTTTGAGCTTTGTCCTCTAAGTATGACCTTGACATTGGCGGTACGGACCTTGGTCTTGCGCACAACACATTGTCTAATGAAGGTGAACATTTCTACAAGGTTCCTTTAACAAGAGGACCATGATGGCCCTGGATCGCTCACCTGATCCATAGGGTATCAAGTGGCCCCTGGGAGAGCCATTATTGGCCCCGGGCTATAATATGATTAACCTTGGTAGTGGTCTAAAAGGTGAAGCTTCATACCAAATATCAAAGAATGGAGACTTCTGGTTTCAGACAAGATTTTTAAACATTTTCCTTATATAAATTTATATAAACCTTGGGGTCCCCAGGGCGAGCTATTTTTGCCCCCAGGGCTATAATTTGAACCATCTTGGTAGAAATCCACAAGACAAAGCTTCATACCAAATATCAAAGACCTTGGCCTTCTGCTTTCAGACAAGAAGATTTACAAAGGTTTTCATTGCCTTGACTTCTATTTCCTAGGGCTATAATTTGAACAATTTAGATGAAGCTTCACATCAAATACCAAAGACCTGGGCCTTGCGGTTTCAGAGTAGAAGTTTTTTTTTAAATTTCCCTATATAAGTCAATGTAAAAACGAAGGGCCCCAGGGCGGGGGCATTTTTGACCCAAGGGCTATGATTTGAACAATCTTGGTAGAAGTCCACTAGATGAAGCTGACACACCAAATTTCAAAGAACTGGGCCATCAGGTTTTGGAGAAGAAGATTTTTAAAGATTTTCCCTGTATAAGCCAATGTAAAACCAAAGGGCCTGCAGGTGGGGGCATTTTTCGCCCTAGGCCTATAATTTGAACAATCTTGATAAAGGTCCACTAGATGAAGCTTCATATCAAATATCAAAGAACTGGGCATTGCGGTTTCAGAGAAGAAGATTTTTAAAGATTTTCCCTATATAAGTCTATGTAAAACCAAAGGCCCCCGGGGCGCAGGCATTTTTGGCCCCAGGACTATAATTTGAACAATCTTGGTAGAGGTCCACTAGATAAAGCTTCATACCAAATATCAAAGACCTGGGCCTTGTGATTTCAGAGAAGAAGATTTTTCAAGATTTTCCCTATATAAGCCTATGTAAAACCAAAGGGCCCTGGGGCCGGGGCATTTTTGGCCCTAGGGCTATAATTTGAACAATCTTGATAGAGGTCCACTAGATGAAGCTTCACACCAAATATCGAAGACTTGGGCCTTGTCGAATCAGAGAAGAAGATTTTTAAAGATTTTCCCTATATAAGCCTATGTAAAACCAAAGGCCCCCGGGGCGGGGGCATTTTTGGCCCCAGGGCTATAATTTGAACAATCTTGGTAGAGGTCCACTAGATGAAGCTTCATACCAAATATCAAAGACCTGGGCCTTGTGGTGTCAGAGAAGAAGATTTATAAATATTTTCCCTATATAAGCCTATGTAAAACCAAAGGCCCTCGCGGCAGGGGCATTTTTGGCTTCAGGGCTATAATTTGAACAATCTTGATAGAGGTCCACTAGATGAAGCTTCACACCAAATATCAAAGACTTGGGCCTTGCGGTTTCAGAGAAGAAGATTTTTAAAGATTTTCCCTATATAAGCCTATGTAAAACCAAAAGCCCTCGGGGCGGGGGCAATTTTGGCCCCAGGGCTATAATTTGAACAATCAAGGTAAGGGGCCACTAGATGAAGCTTCATACCAAATATCAAAGACCTGGGCCTTGCGGTTTCAGAGGAGAAGATTTTTAAAATTTTCAGTAAAAAAATCTATTTTTAGCTCCTGTGACCAAGATGTGCAACAGACCGGAACCATTTGAACAACTTTGAAAGGGGACCACCTAAGGATCATTCCTGTGAAGTCTGGTCAAAATCCGATCAGTGGTTTAGGAGATGTTGTTCGAAGTAAAAGTTTACGGACGCACTGACGCATGCACGACGGACGACGGACAAAAAGTGATCCCAAAAGCTCACCTTGTCACTACGTGACAGGTGAGCTAAAAAGCCCTTCAGAAAAAAAAGTTATTGACCAGACATGAAAAATAGACCATTTTTTTACCTTTGACCTCCAAGTATGACCTTGGCCTTGGAGGTACCGACCTGGGTCTTGCGCCCAACACATCGTCTCATTATGGTTAACATTTCTGCCAAGTAATTTGACAATCCATCGAGGAATAAGAAAGTTATTGACCGAACACGACAAAATACCCTTTTTTGACGTTTGACCTCTAAGAATGACCTTGACCTTTGAGGTACCAACCTGGGTCATGCGTGCGACACATCTTCTCGTGGTGGTTAACATTTCTGCCAAATAATTCCAAAATCCATCAAAAATTAAGAAAGTTATTGACCAGACGCAATTTGCCCATACATACACACACGATTTTGTGACAGACAAATTTCCAAGGGAAATAACTCAAAAAGTATAAATGCAAGAGATATAGTCTTTGTGCTCTGCATGTCATCTGATGTTGATTTATATTTGTATGAAGTTTCGTGAGTGAGTGAGTGTTTCAGTTTAACGTCCCACCAACAGCTAAGGTCATATGGAGACGGGACCTCGGTTTAAAGACTCATCCGAAAGTCTGGAGAAGCCCGGGATCGAACCTGCGACTCCTGGTTTACAAGGCGAGTAGCGTAACCACTCGACCACGGAGGCTTCTATGAAGTTTCGTGAAGAGAGCTTGAACGGTTTTCAAGTTATAGAGCGAACACGATTTTGTGACAGATGGACAGACAGACAGGTGCCCGGGGAAAAAGCAGTATGTCTCCCTGAAAAGTGGGGAGACATAATCAGACAAAACAAACAAAGTTTTCAAATTCCAGAGCCCCAAAGTTAGATGGGTTCTGAACGGCTCAGGATCTACACTGTTTGGGATGCAGTTTGTGAATTTAAGCATGTTCATAATAATAAGTAATTTGATTGGTTGACAGCCAGAGATGGATGCGGCAAAAAAATCCTCCCAACATAGTGTATTCTTTCATATCTCCAAAATGGTGAGTTTTCTGTGTAGAATTTGTTGTATTTTTCTTATTTGTTATCAAAACACAGGTTTGTGGGTGCTTGTTAGAACCGCCTCATTGAGGCGGTTCTAACAAGTACCCACAACCTATGTCTTGAAACAGAAATGAAACAAAGGACCCAATGGCCCTATATCGCTCACCTGTGTACCAGAAAATCATTAGTGTAGGAGACCACTTGACATTGCTACATACTAAATATCTATACTCTGGTAAAGCGGTGTCCAAGCTTATAAACCCTACTGGTTTCATTGGGCGACAGGGCTTGAGATGTAATTTCATCTCAATGTCGGGTAAAAGTCCCACAAAATTGGAAGAGACATCTCCAAAATGACCTATACAGTGTTGACGGGGATGTGAAACCTCAAATCAAACAAAATCTGTGCCTTATGGTTTTGGAGAAAAAGATTTTTTTTTTAAAGTTTTTTCCAGTATAAGTCTATAGGAGCTAATGAGACCTGGGGCTTGGCCAATTTTGACCCAAAGGGCACGGTTGGCAGGATTTATGTAGGCGACCATTTTGTGTTGCTATATACTAAATATCTAAGGTCTGTACTTCATGGTTTCAAAGAAGATTTTTTAAGCTTTTTTCCATTATGAGTCTATGGGAGCAAAGGGGCCCTGGCGTGTGGTCCATATGGAACCCAGGGGCATGATTGGCATGAATTATGTAGGTGATGAATTGCCGTTGCTTCATGCTAAATATCAAAACTCTGGGCCCTGTGGTTTCAGAAAAGAAGATTTTTGAAGCTTTTTTTCCATTATGAGTCTATGGGAGCTAAGGGGCCCCGGGGCCCATTTGGTCCCTAGCGGCATGATTGGCAGGATTTATGTAGGTGTCCACTTCCATTGCTACATGCCAAATACCTCGGCTCTGGGACCTCTGGTTTCAGAGAAGAAAATTTTTGAAGCTTTTTTCCATTATGAGTCTATAGGAGCTAAAGGGCCCCGGGGCATGGCCCATTTGGACCCGAGGGGCATGATTGGCAGGAATTATGTAGGTGACCACTTGCCGTTGCTACATTGCTAAGCTCTGGGCCCTGTGGTTTCCGAGAAGAAGATTTTTGAAGCTTTTTGTTTCATTATGAGTCTATGGGAGCAAAGGGGCCCCGGGCGTCGCCCATTTGGTACCCAGGGGCATGATTGGCAGGAATTATGTAGGTGACCACTGGCCATTGCTACATGCTAAATATCTAAGCTCTGGGCCCTGTGGTTTCAGAGAAGAAGATTTTTGAAGCTTTTTTTCCATTATGAGTCTATAGGAGCTAAAGGGCCCCGGGGCGTGGCCCATTTGGACCCCAGGGGCATGATTGGCAGGAATTATGTAGGTGACCACTTGCCATTGCTACATGCTAAATATCTAAGCTCTGGGCCCTGTGGTTTCAGAGTAGAAGATTTTTGAAGCTTTTTGTTCCATTATGGGTCTATGGGAGCGAAGGGGCCCCGGGGCGTGGCCAATTTGGACCCCAGGGGCATGATTGGCAGGAATTATGTAGGTGACGACTGGCCGTTGCTTCATGCTTAATATCTAAGCTCTGGGCCTTGTGGTTTCAGAGAAGAAGATTTTTGAAGCCTTTTTCCATTATGAGTCTATAGGAGCTAAAGGGCCCCGGGGGTGTGGCCCGTTTAGACCCCAGGGGCATGATTGGCAGGAATTATGCAGGTGACCACTTAATTGCCGTTGCTACATGCTAAATATCTAAGCTCTGGGCCCTGTGGTTTCAGAGAAGAAGATTTTTGAAGCTTTTTGTTCCATTATGAGTCTATGGGAGCGAAGGGGCCCCGGGGTGTCGCCTATTTGGAACCCAGGTGCATGATTGGCAGGAATTATGTAGGTGACCACTAGCCGTTGCTACATGCTAAATATCTAAGCTCTGGGCCTTGTGGTTTCAGAGAAGAAGATTTTTGAAGCTTTTTTGCCATTATGAGTCTATGGGAGCTAAGGGGCCCCGGGGTGTGGCCAATTTGGACCCCAGGGGCATGATTGGCAGGAATTATGTAGGAGACCACTTGCTGTTGCTACATACCAAAAATCTCAGCTCTGGGCCCTGTGGTTTCAGAGAAGAAGATTTTTGAAGCTTTTTTCCATTATGAGTCTATAGGATTAAAGGGCCCCGGGGCGTGGCCCATTTGGATCCCAGGGGCATGATTGGCAGGAATTATGTAGGTGACCACTTGCCATTGCTACATGCTAAATATCTAAGCTCTGGGCCCTGTGGTTTCAGAGAAGAAGATTTTTGAAGCTTTTTGTTCCATTATGGGTCTATGGGAGCGAAGGGGCCCCGGGGCGTGGCCAATTTGGACCCCAGGGGCATGATTGGCAGGATTATGTAGGTGACCACTGGCCATTGCTACATGCTTAATATCTAAGCTCTGGGTCTTGTGGTTTCAGAGAAGAAGATTTTTGAAGCCTTTTTCCATTATGAGTCTATAGGAGCTAAAGGGCCCCGGGGGCGTGGCCCGTTTTGACCCGAGGGGCATGATTGGCAGGAATTATGTAGGTGACCACTTGCCATTGCTACATGCTAAATATCTAAGCTCTGGGCCCTGTGGTTTCCGAGAAGAAGATTTTTGAAGCTTTTTGTTCCATTATGAGTCTATGGGAGCGAAGGGGCCCCGGGGCGGCGCCTATTTGGAACCCAGGTGCATGATTGGCAGGAATTATGTAGGTGACCACTGGCCTTTGCTACATGCTAAATATCTAAGCTCTGGGCCCTGTGGTTTCAGAGAAGAAGATTTTTTAAGCTTTTTTTCCATTATGAGTCTATGGGAGCTAAGGGGCCCCGGGGTGTGGCCAATTTGGACCCCAGGGGCATGATTGGCAGGAATTATGTAGGAGACCACTTGCCGTTGCTACATGCCAAATATCTCAGCTCTGGGCCCTGTGGTTTCAGAGAAGAAGATTTTTGAAGCTTTTTTTCCATTATGAGTCTATAGGAGCTAAAGGGCCCCGGGGCGTGGCCCATTTGGACCCCAGGGGCATGATTGGCAGGAATTATGTAGGTGACCACTTGCCATTGCTACATGCTAAATATCTAAGCTCTGGGCCCTGTGGTTTCAGAGAAGAAGATTTTTGAAGCTTTTTGTTCCATTATGGGTCTATGGGAGCGAAGTTGCCCCGGGGCGTGGCCAATTTGGACCCCAGGGGCATGATTGGCAGGAATTATGTAGGTGACTACTGGCCCTTGCTACATGCTTAATATCTAAGCTCTGGGCCTTGTGGTTTCAGAGAAGAAGATATTTAAATTTTTTCCCATTGTAAGTCTATGGGAGCTATATGTTGCCATAGCAACCAGAATTCCAATCTGATCAGCCCCAAAACCATATGCAGCCTTTCCCCCTACCTGATGATGCTTCTCATGAAATTTGATCAAGATTGACCATGGGGTATTAGAGATATACTTAATTGAAATTGTTTACGGACGGACGGATGCACGGACGCACGCACGCACTACGGACAAAAAGTGATCACAAAAGCTCACCTTGTCACGTAGCTAAAAAAAGAATGTATACTCCCATAAACCCCAGTTTTCTCTATATAAAATGGGGTTTAGAGGGGTATTTATTACGCAGACTTGTTAACAGGATGATTTATTCAGCAGAATAAGGGTTAAACAATGAAATTTGTTATTTTAGCCAAGACATGAATTTGTTTGTTTGTATTGGAGTTTAATAGCCAAGCCAACACTATTTTAGGTCAGTTTGAGCCGATAAATTTACCTATCCATACTTTTCCTGAGCAGGCTTGTACGAGAGTGGTTAACCAATACAGTGCACATTCTTTCACCAGAAACTGACAATTGCCCATCTTGAATCAGCGGAAGGGAGAGAATGACTGTAGAAAATATTTCATGATCAATCTCCACGAAAGAATGTTGCCAACCCTGGCAGGTATCGACCCGCCTCCTCATGATCACCAGTAAGACGCACATCAAAATGAGCTAACGAGGCCGGCCGGCTGTTCCTTCATGAATTATTCACAAAAATTGCTTAAAAATATACATATACACATTACTTGTGATCTTTCCAGGGTCACAGAACTGCAAGAAATATTTTACTTGTCAGATCAATTAATTAGGAACTGTGTTTTACCTTTTCTCTCCTCCCTAAATCAGCACCAAGATTGGCTAGCTTGTAGGCTATATCCTGCTTATCATAGTCTATGGCAAGAAATATCAGGTCTCTGTAGCCTGGCATCAAGGGGGATAACTGTAAAAGAACAAAAAAGACTTCTGTTTACCTATAAACTTGGTGTATAATACTGTTTGCTGACCTGTTCATTTGTAGGAACTTCATAACTGAGTTAGTGGCTCTAATAAACAGATGCTATCTGGGGCTCTGGGTCATGTTTAACTCTGAATATATATCAAGCCAAAAGGTAAGTTTATCAATCACGAAAACATGCCTATATAATTTTGATGCCCTCAAACCCCACTTTTATACAGTAAAACTGGGGTTTACAGGGGTATATATGTTTTTTCTTATTTCTACTTAAAACATAGATTGTGGGTACTCGACAGAACCGCCTCGTTGAAGTGGTTATATCGAGTCCCCGCAATCTATGTTTTGAGCAGAAATAAGGAAAATGTCACATTTTATCATTGTAAAATTTTCATTTTTGGCCCAAAAATTGACAAATTATTTGTATAGGGGTGTTTTCGAAATGATTCGTCATATTATTCTGTAAGTTCATGAAGGAACATACCTCCAGGTATGGGGCAGTAACAAGGAAAAGTAAGCAATTTCTTTGGTGCCAAATCCCTGCCAACAATCACATCCAGCACCCAGGGTTGCTACACTGCCAGGTCAGGGTGTGATTGTTGGCATAACATCAGGGATTTTGGCACCAAAATCATTGTTGGGTGTTGGTGTTAGTAGGATGCAATATAACCACAACATCACACTAACATTTTGTATTGCCATTTGGTCATTTCTGGGAAAGAAATGGCCCCTGGCCATCAGGGCTCGAAGAAATATATGGGCTGCATGATGCTTCCACTCAGACCTGAAACCAACCACACATGAGTACTGGTAAACCGCTTAGACGATCTAAGCCTGCCCAGGTAAAGCGGTGCAAGCCGGACTGTCCATACTTATAAACCCTATTGGCTTCATTGGGCGACAGGGCTTGAGATGTCCTTTCAGCTCAATGTGGGGTAAAAGTCCCCTAAAACTAGAAGCAATGTCTCAAAAATGATCTATACAGTGTTGACGGGGACTTAAATCTCAAATCAAACAAACAAACAAAATCTTTCTGCTTGCGTTTTTTTTTATTCTGGTGCCGTTGCTGTAAGTGTGACCTTCTTTCCCTAAGGTGTCTTATTTTGATGGAATCAATACCTTCCTATTTATTTATAAATATGTTCTAGAAAGGGTTATCCTTTGGAAGCAAGGAATACACAACAGAACTGGAAATATGGAGTGTACATAATTTCTGGGCCAGACCAGCTAGTTTTGGCCAATTAGGCCTCATCAGTGACCCTCATATATTTTCAAAATTCCACAATGGAATCAATGATCCCAAAGGACAAGAAAATATAAACTACACTATGGTGTAGGGCAGGGAGACGTTTTTACGGCCACCACACATTCCCAGACACCAGCTGTAGTGATGATAAATATGTTCTAGAAAGGGTTATCCTTTGGAAGCAATGAATACACTACATCACTATTATAAACTCTTGTTTATAAATGTGACGATAACATCTATGACCCAATTCTAAAACTTATCCCAAACATATGTCTGTTATGGACAAAATAAGAAAAAAATATCACAAAATTATCCTCATAAGCCCTAATCTTCTGAGGTATGCTTATTTTTCTTTACAAAAAATCATTACTTTCTGTTCTGACCTGTAACCTCATCTCAATCATTCAAGCCTATTTACATGTTCTTTCAAACAAACCCTTATCTGGGAGAACATGACAGCCCCTACCTTTGCAAACAGTGTAGATCCAGATCAGATGGCTTCTTCAGAAGCCATGTGATCAGGATCTACACTGTTTGTCATTCACAAATACATTATATCAAGTAATTTGATTGGTGGATAGCCAGAAATGGTTGTGGCTAACTAATTTATTCAGCAGGGTAAGAGGTTAAAAAAAAGAAAGAAAAAAAAAAGAAACAAGCTTACAATCATATGAAGGGCCACCACTGGAAACTTGAAGTTCCTGATGTACTCTTCAAACTCTCTCAGACCTTGCTTCTTGGCTCGTATAATTCTTCTCATTTCCTCATACTGGAAATAAATCCGGAAAATAAATCAGGGCCTGACAAAAGAACTTTTTTTTGTTACTTAACATTTTTATACTCTTGATTATTTGCTAACATGAAACTAAAGCCTTACTTTTTGCCTGGTATCTGTATACATGTACTTATGAGCAGCATATTTCATGTTGCGGAACTGTAAAAATCCTAAAAATTCAGACACCTTGAGGACTTGCTGTAATTGTCCAGGGCCCAGTTGTTCAAAGCATTGTAGCCTAATAAGCTCATTAGTGGTCACTTTGTTAAATGAGCTAGCAAGAACAATATCTAACACTGGTATTTTGCTGCAAAAATGTGAGTAGATTTTGCAAAAGCTACCGGTACTACTGGTATTAAGCAAGCACTTAAGGGATATTCAAAATGTGCTTGTTTAAGACAGGTGCTTGCTTAATACAGGTGAATTTTAGTGCATTTGCTTTTTGGGGGAACTGAATGCATGCTTTCTTCAAACAGGTTGCTTAGTTTAAACAATATTTTATTTACTTCTTTTCAATTACAAATCAAATATATAACAAGAATATAACATATTAGAAAGATCAACAGGATTTGAAAACAAGCAAGGTTGCTTATACTAATCATCTCCTGACAGGTTGCTTGCTTAATACAGGTGGCCAATATGACAGGTTTTACTGTATATTTGCCATATTAAATGATCTAATGTTTAATGATTTGTTAACTAACAATGTTGTTCACTGGCCCCGATGTTGGTTGCACATCTAACTGAGCTACAAATACAGCTTGGCATTCTTACATGTTCATGTAGACCACAATAGTTTTGGAAAATCCATTCTTTTATCTTATTTATCCCATTCAAAAGCCTAAGGTACCAAATTGATCTTGTCATAAAATGAGAACATGGTCAATCTAGAAAAATGATTCAAATAAGTTTAGTTGTAATAAGGCACCCCAAAGCTGCATACCAAGTTTCAGGACAATCTATCCAGCAGTTTTTCAGAACGTGATTTTTAAACATCTTTACCATATACATAGTCCATTTGAACAAACTACCATGCACCCTTTGCCTGGAGGATATTTATGAAATTTATTAATAATTGGTACAGCAACTTTGAAAGAGTTGATGTTGAATAAGGCCTAACATCCTGTAATCCCACCAGGAGCCCAAATAATTTTCACTTTAGAATTCCTTTTTATAAACACATTATTTGGCTGTATCCAGAAATCTGCAGTTAGCATATGATGTCACTCACCCTATCCACACATGTCAACTCTATGTCCATTCCATATTCAGCCTGTTGGGGAAACAAATGAATATATTTGAAAGACAGTATAACTTCTTTATAACACTATTATTTGGGTTCGAATCAGAAACAGTGAAAATTAAACAACTATTTCGTTATGATAACACACACGTGCGACATAGCGCACTTTTTCACATCTCCAAAATGGCTACTTTTCTGATGAAAATCTGTGAAATTTTTCTCATTTATATGGCAAACATAGGTTTTGGGTGCTTGTTAGAACTGCCTCATTGAGATAGTTCTAACAAGTGCCCACAACCTATGTATAGAGCAGAAATAAGAAAAATCATGAATACCCCATAAACCCAAGTTTTCTCTATATAAAGTGGGGTTTAAGGGGGTGTTCATTTCACAAACTTGTTCACATGATGTTATATTCAAACAAACGTGTACAGATTACACAGAAAAAGGATAAAGGGATCATTTTTTATTTTGTCTCCATAAATGCATTTGTTGTGGGTACTCATCCAGGCAAGTCTAACAAGTACCCACAACATATACTTCTGACAAGAAGTAAGGAAAATTATCCCATACTACTTATCTGGAGCTATGCAATCTACTCATGTTCTGCATGGGACATAATTAATGTAACATGCATTTTGCTTTGCTGTAGGCTAAGAGTCTCTTACTTAACCCATTGTACACTGGTGGACTCTTCCATTGCTGTATGCTGGACAAGTCCATCTGCCATATAAGGGGTGTCTGGCCTATTTTTCGTTTCTTATTCTAGTTTTGGCATAAAATTCTGTTAGCAAATAGTGCCGGCCCTGAGCAGATGCCACATTCTGCGGTGTCTGATCTGGGCCTGCACTGTTTGTATGGTATCCCTTTACGGGTTCTCCGCATGCAATGGGTTAAAGTGCACACATAAAATGTGTTAAAGTGCACACACCTTTGAATTAGAAGACAATAATATTTTCAAATGAGTAGTGTCCCTTAATGTTCAGCTAACGTATGCTGTCACACAGGCTTTTGGCCCTCTGCCTATCAACACTGATGACATATCAGTAAAGACACAAATCAGCCTGCATCTTACATTATGATAACACATTCTTTCTTATCTCCAAAATGGTTATTTTTCTGATGAAAATTTCTCATTTTTTTTCCCATTACTGATCCAAATGTATGTTTGGGGTGCTTGTTACAGCTGCCTCATTGAGGTGGTTCTAACGAGTACCAACAACCTATGTCTTTGGGTAGAAACCCCAGTTGTCTTTGTATAAATTTGGATTTAGAGGGGTGTGCATTACACGCACTTGTCAACGTGATGGATATGTTGGAACACAGCCTTACGTTTCAGGATAAAAATGGGTTGATGGCTGTATACATGGTGCCCAGGGAAGACTCTGATGAGACTACACAACAGAATGCAAAGTTGTGCAGTCTGATATGAGTTTTGCTGGACGCACATTTCAGAAGAAAGCTTGTTTCATCTGATCATATCTTACCTTTCTTTCTTTAGCCAAGAACATATCTTTATCAAGTCTTGCTGCAAATTCTTCCCCAGTTTTTCCTTTCTGAAATTCATTTTTTTTTGAGAATTTGTAACTCCACTATTATCACATGAGATTGCAGCTGATGATTTAAAATAACTTCATTATACAGAGGATATTACATGAGTGTTCATGTATTATTGAATTTATTAAATGAGTTGAGGAAAAGGGATAAAATGCTCGGGGCCGAGCATTTTATCCCTTTTTCCTCAACAAGTCTAATAAATTCAATAATATATGAATTTATAATGTGAAAACAGGTGTGACTTAATTTCTGCCATACATTAACCCATTTAGTACCAGAAACCCCAAAACGGGTACCCTTGCAAACAGTGCAGACCCAGATCAGACGCCGCAGAACACGGTGCAAAAAGTAACGTCATCAATGTTTGAATGACGTGAAAACAGGTGTGACTTAATTTCTGCCACACATTTACCCATTTATTTCCAGAAACCCCAAAACGGGTACCCTGGCAAACAATGCAGGCCCAGATCAGATGCCGCAGAATGTGGCATCTGATCAGGGCCTCCACTGTTTGCTAAAAGTTCAGTCATTTTCCAAATCAATGTTGATGAAAACACAACCTGACACCCCTAAAATTTGAAATGAACTCCTGCTATTTATAAGGAGAAAGATTCCATTTGGTACAAAAAGGGTTAATAATATTTAGCTAATTGATTGTTAACAAACAGAGAATATAGGTTATTTTTTGAGGATACATCAAATTCACAAACAATGAAAAATAAAAATCGTATTTTCACTGTTTGAAACAGTGAAAATATCCATTTAGATTTCACTAAGAAATCTATATCATTCATTGAAAAGCATGCAAGAAAAAATGCTTTTTCTCTCTATTACTCTAAAAACAAATGTTGTGGACATTTGTTAGAATCGCCTTGCTGAGGCGATTCTAACAAATATCCACAACATTTGTTTCACAAAGTTCTTGAATATCTCCATTAATCAACCTTCAATACATGATTAAGGATCCATTTCAATAAAAGTGCCATTACAACAAGTTTTGATGATATATTGAATGTCTTTATAAAGGGGGTTTGACTGTATAATAACATGACAAATGTCTGCTATGCTTTCATATTTGTGATAGATTTTTTAACTGTATGAGGGAGATTTGCCATTGTGATGAGGGAGATGTAAAGAATATATAGAGAAATTCTCAGTTAAAATGAGGGAGACTGCAAAATTTTACTAAAATTTAGCAGAAATTGGGCGAAAATTAGCATCAAACTGAGGGAGTCTCACTCCGGATGAGAGAGGTATCACATGTATGCGCTTTTATAATGTCATTATTATTATGAATAGCCATAGTAGACCTCACACACTGTCAGCCCTTCTCTTGCTGAATATTCAGATTAGCCACACCCATTTCTGACTGAACCAATCAGATTACTTGATGTAATTTATTTCTACAAATTCATTAACTGAATGTCAAACAGTGTACATCCTGATCAGATGGCTTCTACACTGTTTCCAAAGATAGGGGTTGTCGTGAACAGCAGGATAAGAGTTAGTGATGGTTATAGCATTTTCATGAAAAATTGCTCTTCCCCAACCACAGACTTTATTCAGTTTGCAAATTTGAATAAATTAATTAAATCAAGTAATTTGATTGGTTAAAATGTAAAAAGGGGTGTGGATTAATTAATTTATGCAGAGGGATAAGGGTTAAAGTTTGACTGTAGTTTGCTCCTTTAAGCACATTTGTAAGAACATGAATCTCAAAATGCTCAGGGCCATTTTCTTATGGGTCTCTGGTCATCAGTAACTCGCAGGCCTCGGTAGCTCAGTCGGATGTGCATCTGACTGCTGATCGGGAGGACTCCGGTTCGATACCTGCTGGGGTCAGCAACTTCTTTCATGGAGATTGATCATGAAATCTTTTCTATGGTCATTCTCCCCCATTCCGCTGATTCAAGAAGGGCAGTTGTCAGTTAATGGTGAAAGAATGTGCACTGTACTGGTTAACTGCTTACGTATAAGCATGCCCAGTAAAAGTGTGGATAGGTAAACTGACCGGCTCACAAATGACCTATGGGCCGTTAAACTCCAATACAAACAACAAAACAAATCATCAGTAACTTACCACATCTTTGATACTTGTGTCGATTCCAGCATCCACAAGAGCTGTCCTGATAACCTCTCCCACTCCCTCCGATAAACAACAGGCATAATGGTATGCTGTGCAGTTACACTGAAAACAAATTAGTGACAGAATTCTATAAAAAAAAAATCAAAGCACTGACAGCACTGGTGGGTTGACTGTCTCTGAGTTTAGACTGGAAGATAGCCCTGAATGGTGGCGTACATCACGTGAACAAGTCCGTGAAATGAAGACCCCCCTAAACCCCACTCTATATTGAGTAAACTGGGGTTTATGGGGGTATACATTATTTTTCGTATTTCTGCTCAAAGACATAGGTTGTGGTACTCGTTAGAACCGCCTCATTGAGGCGGTTCTAACGAGCACCCACAACCTATGTTTTGATCATTTATAAGAAAAATGTCACGGATTTTCATCAGAAAAATAGCCATTTTGGAGATGTTAAAAATGCACTATTTCGCACGGGTGTGTTATCGTAATGGACATAAAGCTTAAGGCTTACTGAGAATGAGTTAGAATCTAACTTTATGTAAAGCGAAAACGCTTTGTGAGAATCAGAGAGAATCTAATTTTATGTAATGCTTGTTTGTGCCTGATGCTCTGTCTCTGGTTGGGCCCACCGGAGTCTAACTGTTGGTTTTCTTTTGCTCCAGCATTTCAGTGGTTTCTTGCTGTCGAGTCCTCACCATTGTTTCATCTCTGTGGTTGATTGATTTTTGTGTTCACAGACATGTTGCACTGATGAGTTAGGAGGCCTTCATGTGGACTGAACAAATTATTTGTCTAAATCTCAATGGAAGTAAGGGCGAGGATTGTGGCCACTTAAAATCGATTTAAGCCCCCCAGTGGAATACGTTTCACGGACCATTCCAAGGACGTTCTTCTGTTGTGGTTTATTTTTGTAATGGCTTGTCTTTGAGAGTGTGTATCGCTTATGTTATTTTGTTTTGGACAGCAAATTGGCTATTTTGTGGGAAAGCAACTGTCCTTTTGGATTTCCACTAGTGAAGTTTCCATTAGGGTCTAGTTGTTTCATGTTTGTGTTTCTTTCCCTGGATGTCTCTGGTGGAATCTGTGGGTTAATTGTATTGATTCCTGATCATTACCTTCACTTCTATTTTACTAGAAACTAGCTAGTCTGGCCCAGAAAAATCTTGTACACTCCATAATTTTCAGTTCTGTCCTGTACTAAATGCTTCCAAAGGATTACCCTTTCCTCAGAACTTATAACATTTCATTTAACCCTCACATCACTGTACTGTAAGCAAACAGTGTATACCCCGATCAGACATTGTGTTCTGCGAAATCTGACCTTTTAAATTTCTGTACTGTTAGCAAACAGTGGAGACCCAAAACAGGCATCTGTATTGCCTGATCTTGGTCTACACTGTTTGCTAAACTATGGACATTATTCCAGTCTAGATTCCATACATAACCCTCTTACTTAACACTGACAGAATAATGTGGCTTTTTTTTTCAATAAATGACCATTACCTGGGTTTTCTTGCACACCAGACAAGCAAATCCGTGATTTTACCCTGGGATAGAAATTTATGTTCTGACCCTGGTGTTCCGACCCCAAATCGAATTTAATCGCGTGTTTGATAAATGCACTGATTGATTACAACCTCATGCACGGCGTCGTCATGCGTGACGTCACTAAACATTCCTGTCGTGTCATCACAAAATGGCGGACGTCGGTAACCGAAGTGGCAGCAGCATTAAAAATCCGTGCAAAGAAATGCAAGGTATGCAAGAAAAAGAATCCAATATGGGTGTGAGGGGTGGATAGAAAAATCCGTCCCTCGGGATCACTGTCCGGCATCACTCGGCAAGCCTCGTGATGCCGGACAGTGTCCCTCGGGACGGATTTTTCAATCCACCCCTCAAACCCATATAAGATTCTTATATTCTGCAACAGTCATGTCAACATTGGCACTGAAGAGCTTCTGTGCTTAGTAACTTTGGGTTGACTGACAAACAATCTACCCAACAAAAAGCCCATACACTTCATCTGTCTGGAGGGCTCCTACCCATCAGGGCTTGGGGAAACAGACTGGGCTGCACGGTATTTCCACGCAGAGCTGAAATCGACCCCTCATGAATACTGGTAAATCACTCAAAGGGTCTAAGCCTGCAAAGACAAAGTGGTGCGAGTTGGACGGCCATGCATATAAATCCTATTGGTTTCATTGGATGGCAGGGCTTGAGATGTCATTTCATCTCGGTGTCTGGGAAAAAGTCCCACAAAATTGGAAGCAACATCTCCAAAATGATCTATACAGTGTTAACAGGGATGTTAAACATCAAATCAAACAAAGAAACAAAATCATATGACTGGAATCTGTCAGTTTTGCAGCCATGGATGCAACAATAATGTTAGTCTAATGCAGGGTTCATGCAATTACAGTCAACCTCAATGACAAAAACACTTTGGGGCCACGAAACTCTGTTCCAAATACTTCGCTCTGCTCTGCAAACTACGGTCATGCCGAGACAACTACGCAGTCATGCGGAACTAAACTTGAACTGGTGGAGTGTGGTGAGCAAAATACAAACTAGCAGAGTATTGGGACATTTCCTACAAATGATCATAAGTCTGCGCAATTTTTTCCTCAATACTCCGCTCCGCAAACTACGATCATGCTTAGAAAAGTTCAAAGCATTTTCTGCTTTTTCTTCTTTTTTTTCTGATTTTTCCATTAAAATTGCTTTGTAAAAAGCGTTCTAATACTCTGTTCAATAATATAATGTTATTAATCAAATAATTTCGTACGAAATTAATTGATTAATGACAATTTTATTAATTGACGCAATTAAAAACATGATTTATGATTTTTGAATATTGGTTGACCTTGTGTAATATAGGATAATCAATTAATAATTGAGCCTAATGTCTTGTAATTGCACGTAAATCTTCGGAAATTTGAGGTACTGGTAATGTCTTTATAAAACTGTTCATTGAAATGCAATTTTGGTTATTATGGATTTAAAGATGGGCTTCAAAATATATAGATAATATAGAAATATGACCAAAATTGTTTCTATATATTTTATACGTTTCTGTTTGGATATAACACTGTTTATGATTTGTATACTAAAGAATAGTGTTTTAAAGAAGCATTAACCCGTTTTGTACCAGAAACCCCAAAATGGGTAATTGGCAAACAGTGCAGGCCCAGATCAGACGCTGCAGAATGTGGTGTCGCTGCAAAACGTGGCGTCGCTGCAGAATGCGGGGTCTGATCAGGGCCTACACTGTTTTCAAAAAGTTATGCCAATTTTCAAACAAATTTTGAAGAAAACACAACTTGACACCCATAAATTTTGAAATGGACTCCTGTTGTATATAAGGAGGGAGATTCCATTCGGTACAAAAGGGTTAAGGTGTGAAATTTACCACATCTTGAGCATTCACATCCACCTCATAAGTGAGACTAAGTATGAATATCACCATATCATCTCTAGCATGGATCACAGCCTGTATTAGAGGTGTTCTTCTTGCCTGAAATATCAGAATATAAGAATCTTATTTGGGTGTGAGGGGTGGATGGAAAAATCCGTCCCGAGGGTCACTGTCCGGCATCACGTGGCTTGCTGATGGATTTTTCTATCCACCCCTCACACCCATGTAGGATTCTTTTCCTTGCATACCTTCCATTTCTGAGTGTGAGTTTTTAATACTGCAGTCACTTTTTTCGCTGACATCCGCCTGATTGTGATGATACTCAATCAATCAATCAATACTACAGTGATGTTTAGTGACTTGTATAACATGCTGTGACGTCAACCTTAACGATGGCGCATAAAAAGTCCTATTCAACCAGTGCATTTATCAAACATGAGAGAACATTCGATTTTGAGTAAGAACACCAGGGTTAGAACAGAATTTTTATCCCAATCTAAAACTATGGATTTCCTTATATGATGTTCATGAATATACATGTAATTGAAGACTGTACCATCCCTACCATGATAAAGTCGAACTTTTACCGCTCAAACCCTTTGGGACCATGAAAATTTGTTCGAGACAGCAGTAGTTTGAGCCACGGAGTGTTTCTATTAGTGCCATACCAGGAGGCATAATGGAGATAATTGTGGGATATCTTTTCAGTGCTATCCATTAGAAATTTATGCTGTGTGTACTCATAGAAATGTATGCTGTGTGTACTCATTAGAATCAAGGCGATTCTGATGAGTACACACAGCATACATTTGCAAGATAAAAGAAGAAATTTTCCCTACATTATCTCTATATCATATTTGGAGGAACTCTGTGCGGACTCAAGAACAGGTTCAACTCATCCACGGTAAATGAGCCAATAGGGTTCGAGCCACTGAAGTTCTATTGTACATTGTTGGATGGGTAGTAAATGTATTACTTTTATTTTATGTTTATTTAATGACTGGTGGTTGATGTTATGTAGTGTGTGAGGTTGTTTAACAAGACGGTACATGGGTAAAAAAGTTGTGTCTCAAACAAAGCATATTGAAACTACACTGGGTTTCAAACAAAGCACATTGGTTTCAAACAAAGCATATTGAAACTACACTGGGTTTCAAACAAAGTATATTGGAACTACACTGGTTTCAAACAAAGCACATATGTTTTAACAAAGCATATTGAAACTACACTGGGTTTCAAACAAAGCACATTGGTTTCAAACAAAGCATATTGAAACTACACTGGATTTCAAACAAAGCATATTGGAACTACACTGGGTTTCAAACAAAGCACATTGGTTTCAAACAAAGCATATTGAAACTACACTGGGTTTTAAACAAAGTATATTGGAACTATACTAGGTTTCAAACAAAGCACATTGATTTCAAACAAAGCATATTGAAACTACACTGGGTTTCAAACGAAGCATATTGGAACTATACTGGGTTTCAAATAAAGCACATTGGTTTTAACAAAGCATATTGAAACTACACTGGGTTTCAAACAATGCATATTGGAACTACACTGTGTTTCAAACAAAGCATATTGGTTTCAAACAAAGCATATTGAAACTACACTGGGCATATTGGAACTACACTGGGTTTCCAACAAAGCACATTGGTTTCAAACAAAGCATATTGAAACTACACTCGGTTTAAAACAAAGCATACTGAAACTAAACTGGGTTTAAAACAAAGCCTATTAGTTTCAAACAAAGGATATTGTTGCAAACAAAGCATATTGAAACTACACTGGGTTTCAAATAAAGCATATTGGTTCCAAACAAAGCATATTGTGGCAAACAAAGCATATTGAAACAACACTGGGTTTCAAACAAAGCTTATTGGTTTCAAACAAAGCATATTTTTGCAAACAAAGCATATTGAAACTACAATGGGTTTCAAACAAAGCATATTGGTATCAAACAAAGCATATCGGTGCAAACAAAGCATATTGAAACTACACTGGGTTTCAAACAAAGCATATTGGTTTCAAAAAAAGCATATTGAAATCAAACAAAGCATATTGGTTTCAACCAAAGCATTTTGTTGCAAACAAAGCATATTGAAACTACTTGGTTTCAAACAAAGCATATTGTTGCAAACAAAGCATACTGGAACTAAACTGGGTTTCAAACATAGCACATTGAAACTACACTTGGTTTCAAACAAAGCATACTGAAACTAGACTGCGTTTCAAACAAAGTATATTGAAACTACACTAGGTTTCCAACAAAGTATATTGAAACTACACTGGGTTTCAAACAAAGTAAACTGAAACTACACTAGGTTTCAAACAAAGCATATTGAAACTACACTAGATTTCAAACAAAGTAAATCGAAACTACACTGGGTTTCAAACAAAGCATATTGAAACTACACTGGGTTTCATACAAAGGATTTTGAAGCTACACTGAGTTTTCAGCAAAGCACATTTAATCCACACTAGTACTGGGCTTTAAGCAAAGCATTTTAAAAAACAAAATAGATCTTGAAACCTACTTCATTTCAAGTAAGCTTTTTAGCAGCCAAACCCATCTGGCTTTCAAACATGCATACTGAAACCACACTGGGCTTCAGGGTTTCAAGCAAATCATGTAGAAACCACACTGGGTTTTAAGAAAAGCGTATAGAAACACCCCCAAGGGCTACAAACAAAGCATACAGAAACCCAACTGGGGTACAAAGTAAAAAGAAAACCAATGAGCTACAATCAAAGCAAAAAGAAGCCATGGTGCAAGTATGCTAGCAGATTTGCAGCCCTGCACGACACAAGACGAACAAGAAGATCAGGATCTACACTGTTTTACATTCAATTTGTGAATTTGTAGGAATTTGTTACATCAATCTGATTGGTTCAGAGTCAGAAATAGGTTTGGCTAACTTAATTATTCAGCCGGATATGGGTTAACGTCTGTTAACTTTTGTAATTGCTAGATATGACTGTAATTGCCATTATAGGAGTTTAGGGATGTGTCAGCCATTTTCTAGTTGGGCTGTTGCCTCTGATTGTTAAATAGAGGATCTTACATGAGTGTTCATGTATTTTTGAATTTATTAAACGAGTTGAAGAAAAGGGATAAAATGCGAGGCTATGCCGAGCATTTTATCCCTTTTCTTCAACGAGTTTAATAATTCAATAATACATGAGCACGAATGCAAGATTCTATTTATCATATGACATTTAAAACGCATTTTATTCACGATTGTTTAAAAAAAATGTCAATATTCTGCCATTGGTAAATGCCACCAAGTTAAGGACGTCGTATACGTAACGTTACGGGGCGTATCTAACTAATTTGCATATTTAATCCACTAGTGGATTATCGAATTTATTACATGGCGTTATTACACTCTCAGACGCGACGTCATATGATAAAGTAATTTTCAAGTATTTATCTAAAACCACCATTTAATCATTACGAGACAGAGTGCATTCTTTCACATATTCAAAATGGCTACTTTTCTGATGAAAACCTGTGACATTTTTCTTGTTTATACTCAAAACATAGGTTATGGGTGCTCGTTAGAACCGCCTCAATGAGGCATTTCTAACCGATACCCACAACCTTTGTCTTTGGGCAGAAATAAGCAAAATAATGTTAAACCCTGTAAGCCCCAGTTTTCTCTATATAAAGTGGGGTTTAGAGGGTGTTCAGTTCAAGGACATGTTAACTTGATGGACTAGTCCTATCCCAGCCTGATCACAGAATTAGTGTGTTCGAGTTTAAGTTCTGTCGACAACTAAGCACATATTGACACTGGACCTCGATTTTAAAGATCCTAACAAAAGTCTGGGATCAAACCTACACTTCTGGTTTATGAGGTGAGTAGATTATCCACTACACTATGGAAGCTTCCAGTCAGAACACAGAAATGCAGACTTCTGGGAATGTGTGGCGGCCGTAAAAAGTCCCCCTGCCCTACATTATAGTGTAGTTTATATTTTCTTGTCCTTTGGGATCACTGATTCCGTTGTGGAATTTTGAAAATATTTGAGGATCACTCGTGACGCCTAAATGGCCGAAACTAGCTAGTCTGCCCCAGAAAACATGTACACTCCATATTTTCCAGTTCTGTGGTGTATTCCTTGCTTCAAAAGGATAACCCTTTCTAGAACATATTTCAAACATTGAATACATTACCTTATTTCTCGAATTAATGACTAGATCTGGTGAAGAAGATTTTTCAAGGACACCTCTCAGAGACTCTGTTGATCCTCTAAGTACAGCACTATGAAGCTTCTCGACTGACTCCTGTTAAGCGGAATGGGAACACCTTCAGGGGAGGCAACTCCTGCAAAAGTATTTCTGTCTCCCATGTCAATTGGGGTCAACTCTTAAAGGAAAGAATTTGCTCCAGAGGAGCAAATTCTTTCCTTTAAGAGTAGACCCCTTTTTCAGTACAACAGGGCTTATAGAAAAGCGAACAGGAAGTCCCGAAAGTTGTCTCCCTTTGAAAAATGGCGGAAAAATGTGCCAGGTGTTCCCATTCCCCTAAAGTCAGAAACATTTTCAAATATGTTAGCACAATTAAGTCAACTCTCTTTGTACCCACATTCGATATAACTACAAAAATGAGCCAGGGTAATTTACATGTGTGCCCAGCAAAGAATCAGATCATCCAATGTATCCATATAGTCTGACCAGGGACTTCTCTTGCTGCATGAAGGAGCATTGGCCACTTAGCTATCCTTTGAGTGCACAATAAAAACTCTGATCAGACTGCCCAGATGCACAGGCTGATCTGAGTCTTTGCTGTGTGCATCTATGTAAATTGTAGGAAATGCTGTGCCCCAGCTCACATGGTTAAAACGATAGTTTAAAGCAACAGATTCTAAGCCCAAGATGAGATGATAAATGGATATATTCAAGAATTGAGTATTAAATACTCCAAGAAACAAACGTTGTGGATATTTGTTAGAATCGTTAGAATCATTACTTCCTTGGACTAAAACAACCATTCCCCACAATAATACACCCTTGGGACATAATGCATTTTTTTCACAGCTCCAAAATGGCTATTTTTTTTAAGAAAATCTGTGATATTTTTCTTATTTTAACTGCAAACATAGGTTGTGGGGGCTAGTTAGAACAGCCTCAACGAGTACCTACAACCTATGTCTTGGAGCAGAAATGATAAAAATAATGTATACCCTTGTAAACCCCAGTTTTCTCTATATAAAGTGGGAATTAGAGGGGTGTTCATTACACAGACTGGTTAATGTGATGATCTTAATACTTGTCTCCACAAAAAAAAATGTTGCCAAATCCAAGGTTTGAACCAAAGACCTTCTGACCATCAGTCTGATGTGTATCTGACTGAGTCAAAGAGGCCAGGGACCAGTTGTTCAAAGCATCGTTAGCTTAATGAGCTTGTTAGTGGTCATATTATTAACTGTTCTAGCAAGTTTAATATTTTAAATTTTGGTATTTTTGCTGAAAAAATGTGAGCAGCTTTTGCATATGCAAAAGCGGCTCACATTTTTTCAGCAAAAATATTAGTATATTTGCCATAATAAATTATCAAAGTTTTAACGATACGTTAACTAAAGATGTCATTAGTTTTGAACAACTGGCCCCAGTTGTTCGAAACTAACAACGTCGTTAGTTAACATATCGTTAAAACTTTGATCATTAAATATGGCAAATATGCTAAAATTTTTGCTGAAAAAATGTGAGCAGCTTTTGCAAATGCAAAAGCTGCTTACATTTTTTCAGCAAAAATACCGAAATTTTCGACACTGTACTTGCTAGAACACTTAACAATATGACCACTAATGAGCTCGTTAAGCTAACGATGCTTTAAACAACTGGCCCCAGCTGTTTATCGTTGGATTATGGAACTATGTATACCCTGAAAATCCTAAAAATTCAGTCACCTTGAAGACTTGCTGTAATTCTCCTAAAATTTTAACAAATTTAGTTCATGATCCAGGAAAGAGTCCAAAAGGTGCAGCCAGAATGGCATACACTGTAGACCCTGATCAGACTGCAGAGCAGTCTGATATGGGTCTGAACTGTTTGCTTTGTTTGTTTGTTTGCATGGGAGTTTAATGGCCCAGTCAACCCCATTTAGGTTATTTTTTAGCTGGTCAGTTTACCTATCCACACTTTTTCCTTGGCAGGCTTATCCGTTTGTTTGTTTGATTTGAGGTTTAACGTCCCCATCAACACTGTATAGATGCTTCCAATTTTCTGGGACTTTTATCTGACATTGTGATGAAATAACTCCTCAAGCCCTGTCACCCAATGGAACCAATACGGTTTAGAAGCATGGAAGGCTTAGATCCTCTAAGAGGTAAACCAGGTCTTGTGTGCGGTCGGATTCAGCTCTGCATGGAAGCATCATGCAGCCCATCTATTTCTTCAAGCCACGATGGACGGGCGCAGGCTTATCCATACATGGTTAACCAATACAGTGCACATTCTTTCTCCAGAAACTGACAACTGCCCTTCTTGAATCAGCAGAAGGGAGAGAATGACCGTAGAAAAGACTTCATGATCAATCTCCATGAAAGAATAGTGCAAACCGCTGCAGGTATCAAATCAGCGTCCTCCTGATCACCAGTCAGAGGCGCATCCGACTGAGCTACCGAGGCCAGCCTGCACTGTTTGCTTAGGCCTATTAGTCCCAATACTAAGGATCATTAGTGTAACCCCCCCTGACTCCCTTACCTGAAATACTGGCAAATTTTCCACAAATTTAACAGCGTCATCTGTTTTGTTCCCTGAAGCATAGATCCATGTGTCTCGATACTGTAAAAAAAATATGAGAGTACATTCTCAAGTACAATTATTATCCAGTAAGTTCCAGCTGAAAACCACCCTAACATGTTTTTTTTATATGTAACATGATTTCCGATTGGACAAGATAAAAAAAACAGAGGACCAGTGGTCCTGAACCGCTCACCTGTCTGGTGACAATTTTCCTACTTAGATCAGCAGAAAATGTCATTTACCCTGCTTATAAATTTTAAAATGCCATCTCAATATTTGTTGGCATTTTAAAACTTATGAGCAGGGTATTCATGCTGAAGTGAGTTGAGCGTGAAAAAAGTTTTATAACCTCGGTGCCTGGCTCACAGAAAGGGAAAATATTAGGAACTGTCCATTGGACATAAATGGTATACTGTATACAGAAGCAAATGAAACAAAAAGAAAACTTGTTCCAATTTTCACTTTGCCCCATGCAAAAGCCTAAGTCGGAAAATTTGACATTGCTGTAAAATAGGTCAAGGTCAACCCAGGGTCACCATTTGTACAAACCATGATGGGCCTGAGTACCATATGCCTTATGGTTCTGGAGAAGAAGATTTTTGAAGGCTTTTTACCATATATGGGCATGGCGGCCATCTTGGTCATGTGATCCAGACCCCGCGAACAAACTTTCGTTCCCCCATCCCACTGAGGCTCCATATGAAATTTGGCTTTGAATGGCCCTGCAGTATAGGAGAAGAAGATCTTTGAAAATGGTGGACGGACGGACGGACGACGGACCGGACGACGGACCATGGCTATACTATAAGCTCACCTATGAGCCTAAAGGCTCAGGTGAGCTAATAAAAATTCAACAATTTATTCTGCCATCTGTACTACTACCAAAAAAATCCTAAAAATTTTGAGGACTTGCCTTTACTCCCCTAAAATCTTAATAACTTTGTTTCATGATCCAGCAAGGATTCCAAAGGTGCAGAGGAATGGCAAACAGTGTAGACCCTGATCAGACTGCTCCTTCAGGAGCAGTCTGATCTGGGTCTTCACTGTTTGCTTAGGCTTATCTGTTCTAATATTTAGGATCATTACGGTACTACGCACTTACTTAGGATCATAATGGTACGCTGCACTATCTGGAGCAATGGAAATTCCTTTACTTACATTGTGTGTCATTGTGTGTGACTCCCATATCTCACTTACTTAGTATCATTACGATACTCCCCACTATCTTGAGCAATAAGTTTCAATTTACTTACATTGTGTGTCATTATAAGACTCCCATATCCATCTACAGCCATTTTCCTCAGTGTGTCCATATCAGATCTTCTGATGATCTTAACATATGTCTGAAATATACAATACACTCCATTATGAAAACACACCCATGAGACATACATTAATGGCAATTTTTCACATCTCTAAAATGGCTACTTTTCTGATGAAAATCTGTGATATTTTTTTTTCATTTAAACTGCTAAAATAGGTTGTGGGTGCTCGTTAGAATTGCCTCATTGAGCCTTCCTAACGAGAACCCACAAGCTATTGAGGTGGTTCTAACAACCCACAACCTACATCTTAGAGCAGAAATAAGAAAAATAATGTATACCTCTGCAAATCCCAGTTTTGTCTATATAAAGTGGGGTTTTAGGATGTGTCCATTTATGGGATTGTCCACATGATGTTGACATTCATCAGGCAAACAAGTCGTTGAAATATGAACAACATTGGGTCACAAGCAAGCATTGGGTTATAAGCAAAGTTAGTGAACCCCAAATGGATTCATTCTGGATTCATTACATTTGTTCATGACCCAATTCTGTTCATAATTCAAGGAAATGGAGCTGTTAAAAAAAATACAGTAGAAGGTTCCAAATATCGAAGATTTATCATTGTGAACACAGCCTGACAGAAAGCAGAAGATCTACCAGTTCAGAGAAAATGTGACAAATATTTTAATAAGCAATAACAACATCCATTAATACCTTATCAATGAGGTCTACCACATCTCTTCTTCTTGCAAACCTTGCTATATCTCTAGAATCACAACCAGTCTGAAATATATAGGATATCTTGCATGAGTGGTACTCAGCCTCAAATAAGGGGTAGTAATACAGAGAACAGAGGTCAGTTGTTCAAAACTAATGACTTTGTTAGTTAAGGAATAATTAAAACTTTGATCATTTAGTATGGCGAATTTACTACCATTTTCAGCAAAAATAACAAATTTTAGATATACCTTGTGATAACACACCCATGTGATGTAGTACATTTTTTCATATCTCCAAAATGGGTACTTTTCTGATGAAAATCTATGATATTTTGCCAATTCATATTGCAAACATAGGTTGTAGGTACTCACTAGAACCGCCTAAGAAGTTTGAATAAAAAAGCTTTCACCCCTTTGGCTAGTTTTAAACTCAGTCTTGACTTTGTAATTCCAAAGATTTTTTTTATTATGAGAAATTGCAACAAGAGGCCCATGGGCCACTATGCTCACCAGAGGTAATGTGGTTTTTAACCTATACAGTAGAACTTCGATGGCTCGAACACTGATAGCTCGTTAACCATGGCTGAGTCGAACCAGTTTTAAGTCCCTTGGGAATTCCTGTACATAATAAGTAATGCGGGATAAATAAGGAGATTTTCGAATTTTATCTTGCAAATGTATGCTGTGTGTACTCATTAGAATCGCCTCGATGAGGCGATTCTAATGAGTACACACAGCATACATTTTTATTAAAGAACACCAAAAGATGTCCCAGAATTACCCCTTCATGCCTACTGGCAGTAACCCTCAGTGGCTCGAACTACTCCTGTCTCGAACATATTTTCGTGGTCCCAAAGGAGTTCGAGCAATCGAAGTTCGACTGTACAGGCATGGTGCCAATCTTGGTCATGTGAATACAATCCCACAAATAACTTTTCTTTGCTTCATCCCATAGAGGCTCTTCATGTCATAAGGTTTCACGTAATTTCACGTAAAACAGGTCAAGGTCAACCAAAGATCATCATGAGAATAAATTCGATAGAGCCTTAGTTCCCAATGATGCATACCAGATTCAAGGTCTTTGCCTTGAGAAAAAGATTTTTAAAGGTTTTTAACATGTATGGGCATGGTGGCCATATTGGTCATGTGACCCCGTTCTTACCAACAAACTTTCATTCCCCACTTCCCATAGAGGCTCCAAATCTAATTTGGTTTCAATCAACCAGTTGAAGTGGAGAAGAAGATAAAAATACTGAATCTGAGCAGTCAAGGACAAAGGTCAGTAAATGACCTTGACATCTGGAATTGATAAACGTCCATTCAGCTGAATGCAAATATCATTTCTGATGCCACAGGCTTCAATAGAATCAGAAAAATCCACTCTTTTGCCTTCTTTCCATGCACCAAATTTGACCTTGATGTAAAATAGGTCAAGGTCAACTGAGATTATCATTTAAACAAATTTAGTAGGGTCCGAGTCCCCGATGCGGCATACCAAGTTTCAAGGCCACCGGCCATTTGGTTCCAGAGTAGAAATTTTTTTAAAGATTTCTACCATATATGGGCATGGCAGCCATCTTGGTCATGTGACCAAGATCCCATGAACAACCTTTTAATCCCCACCAAAAGGAGGTCCACATGTAATTTGATTTCAATTGGACCAGTGGTTTCTGAGGTGATGTTATTTAAAAATGTTGACAACAACGCAGACGACACAGACGACCCAGATGGTGGACCACTGCCTAAACAATAAGCTCCCCAGCCTTCGGCTCTGGTGAGCTAAAAATCGGCAAAGCCTCGCATTTTATCCCTTTTCCTCAACTCGTTTAATAAATTCAATAATACATGAACACTCATGTAAGATCCTCTATAAAACATGTATTAGTCCAACTCTTCTTATCCTATTATCTTTAACTCCCCATAGAGATAACTGAATAAACTGGATAAGAAGAGTTGGACTAATATGTGTTTTATTCAGTTTTCCCAATGAAGATTCAAAGATATGGATAAGAAGATTTGGACTAATATGCAAGCTCATCAATTTACGAAGCTTTTAAAAACTGAACCCAGGTAACTTACAGAGTCTCTCTGGGTAATATCAGCACCATTTTTTATCATAAATTTGAATATTTCTATCGGGAGAACACCATTGGCTCCATCCAGAGCAAACATAAATGCTGTGCGGCCTCTCTGAAAAATACACAAAACAGAATTTCATACCTAATACAGCAGTTTTAAAAGTACTGATACAAGTGAAACCATTTGCAAACAGCCTTACTTTTATACATGAAAATGATGGCCCCTGCCTATAGGGGCTTGAAGAAATAGATGGTCTGAATGATGCTTCCATGCAGAGTTGAAACCGACCACACACAAGTAAAAGTCCCACAAAACTGGAAGCAACGTCTCCAAAATGACCTATACAATGTTGACGGGGATGTTAAACATCAAATCAAACAAAACAAAATACATGAAAATGAAAGACAATATAGACAGACTATAGCTGCCCACATTGATTAGGATCACAATGATAGCTACAAGTATAAAGCTTTTTTAATTCTTAGGGGTAGGGCCATAACTAATGTTGTGAGAACTTGTGGCCCAACCCCATTGCTCACTTTGATGCAATAAAATATGTTTAAACTAATTAAATCTTCTGCCTTAAATTATGGGTTCCAATAGGGCTGTTTTAAGCACCCTAGATCTACATACCAATATATGTTTTTAGAGTTTTCAGGTTAACATTAACACAATAAATATCTCAACTCATTAAAATCTGACCATGCCATAAAATGGGTCATAAAAGTGTATTGTTTGCTTCCAAGGATCTAATTATTCAGAACGTATTCATCTTCACTGCAGCTGGTGCTGTGCCGTGTGGCGGCCGTAAAAAGTCTCCCCGTACATCCATCATAGTGCAGATTATATTTTCTGGTCCTTTGGGATCATTGAGTTCATTTGGAATCATTTTGAAAATAGAGTTCTGCTTATGCCGGTGCTAGTGGGCGTGGCCTGTGTTGCACATTTCAGTACTGGTCATGAACAGACTCATTAAAACCGAGTCTGCTATTTTCGTTTATTTGGTGTATTCTTTGCTTCCAAAGGATCTAACTATTCAGAAGTTATGGTCAACTTTATAGGGAACACAACATTTTCCCCATTAAATGTCTATGAGAGATTAAAGGATAATAATTTGCTGTGCCCAAAATTGTACTTGTCCTAGATTTTCTTGCACATTAGATAAGGAGTCCATAGTTTTAGCTTGGGATAGTAATTCTGTTCTAACCCGGGTGTTCTTACCCAAAATCTAATATCCCCTTGTGTTTGATAAATGCACTGGTTGAATATGACCCTGTATGCGCCGTCATTAAGGTTGACATCATACATGTTACGTGAAGTCACTAAACATTCCCTGCAGTGTCATCACAATATGGCGGACGTTGGTAACCGAAGTGACTGCAGCATTTAAAATCCACTCTGAGAAATGGGAGGTATGCAAGAAAAAGAATCCTATATGAGTGTGAGGGGTGGATAGAAAAATCCGTCCCTCGGGATCACTGTCCAGCATCAATCGGCCAGCCTCGTGATGCCAGACAGTGACCCTCAGGACGGAAGCCGAGTGATGCCGGAGAGTGATCCAGAAGGACGGATTTTTCTATCCACCCCTCACACCCATATAAGATTCTTATTTTATAACTCTTCTTATTACCTATAAATTTGATGATGAACCCATCAAAACTAAAGTCACTATTGCTCTACAAACATTTTCCCATTTATAAGTCATTGGGGAACAAAATGACAAGTAACTCATATGAATAATCTAACTTGTCCCAAAATTTTACTTGTTTCAAGATTTTAGAGCTGTCCTTATTACCTGTAGACTTGATGAGGATCCCAATAGAAATAAAGTTGCTCTGGCTTGGACAACATTTTCCCCATTTTATTTCTAAAGACGACTAAAAGGGAAAGAAGGCCAATAACTCCAGTGTGAATGGTCCAATCTGCCCAAAAGTTGAACTTGTCCAAGATTTTATGGCTGTCCTCATTACTTACAAGTTTGATGATGATCCAATAAAAAAATAAAAACATTATCTTGGACAACATTTTCCACAATATATATCTATGGGACCTTTTGGCTGAAATGGTTTATCTTGGATATCAGAACAAAACCATTTTAGCAAATTTTAATCGCCAAGTTGCCCCTATGCCTCTGACCAAGTATCAGTTCAATCTGACTCATAGTATTGGAGGAAGAGGTTGAAAATGTGTAAACGATGGATGGACAAGGTATGGATGGACGATGGACAACAGACAGCAGCATAAGCTGATGTGGAATTGTGCTCAAGGTGAGCTAAAAAATGTGTACAGATTATTTTTATAAATTCAGTTTTTATAAATTCTGCTCATAACTAATACATGTAGATTGTTAATAGAAAAACTTCTTGAAGGATGTGGTTTCAAGCAGCATCAACAATCCATATTTGTAGAATAACTAAAACAGTTGCTGAATTTTAGTCTAAAATAGAAATATTTAAAACTGCCCTTACATTGTTTGAATCGCACTGAAACTGACATTTTTGCTAAGATTCAGCATTACTGGGAGTGGTTGACTAAATGCTTTCAGACAGACAAAACTTTATTCTCTTCAGTCATTTACATGATATACAAGGAATGACAGATTAATACTTTATATGGTAGCTAAGGTGGTACTAGATTATAAACTACTAAGGGTATGAGCAATGACCCATCATGTGAACAAGTCCATGAAATGAACATCCCACTAAACACCACTTTATATAGAGAAAACTGGGGTTTAGAGGTTATATTAATTTTCTTACTTCTGCTCCAAGACATAGGTTGTGGGTACTCATTAGAACCACCTCATTGAGGCGGTTCTAACGAGCATCCACAACCTATGTTTGCAGTATAAATAAGAAAAATCTCACAGATTTTCATCAGAAAAGTAGACATTTTGGAGATGTGAAAAAATGCACTACTATGTCTCATGGCTGTGTTATCACAATGCAAGGAATGGCAGATTAATACTTTATATGGTAAGCTAAGGTGGCGCTAGATTATAAACTACTAAGGGTATGAGTAATGACCAATCTGTCTGTCTGTCTGTTTGTTTGATTTCATGTTTAACGTCCCCGTCAACACTATAAATGTCATTTTGAGACATTGCTTCCAATTTTGTGGGACTTTTACCCGACATTGAGATGAGATGATATCTCAAGCCCTGTTACCCAATGAAACCAATAGGGTTTATTAGCATGGACGGTCCGCCTCGCACCGCGGTTCCTGGACAGGCTTAGAGCCTCTAAGCAGTTTACCAATACTAGTCTGCGGGCCGGATTCAGCTCTGCGTCGAAGCATCATGCAGCCCATATATTTCTTCAAGCCCCTATGGGCGGGGGCTCTGTCGGTCTCTGTCAACAGAATTGCGTCTCTGCAATAATCTGTAGTTTCACAATAAAGCCAGTTGATTTGTTTGTTTGTATCAGAGTTTAATGGTCCAGTCAATGCTGTTTTAGGTCATTTTTGAGCCAGTCATTTTACTTATCTACACTTCTCCTGGGCAGGCTTATATAAGCAGTTAACCAGTTCAGTTCATTCTTTCACCAGAAACTGACAACTGCCCTTCTTGAATCAGCGACAGGGAGAGAATGACTATAGAAAAGGTTTCATGATCAATTTCCACGATGGAATGTTGCTGACCCTGGAAGGTATCAAACCCGCGTCCTCCTGGACACCAGTCAGACACACATCAGGCCGGCATAAAGCCAGTTGAGTCTATGCAGTAGCTGATACAATATTTTGCATTTTGTTTCCTACTGTGAAAGAATTTGTTTGTTTGTTTGGGGTTTAACAGCCTAGTCAATACTATTGAGATCATTTGAGTCTGTCAGTTGACCTAAGCAAACTTTTCTGGACACATGTATTATTGAATTTATTAAACGAGTTGAGGAAAAGGGATAAAATGCGAGGCTTTGCCGAGCATTTTGTCCCTTTTCCTCAACGAGTATAATAAATTGTTGACACAGAGGATCTTACATAAGTGCTCATGTATTATTGAATTTATTAAACGAGTTGAGGAAAAGGGATAAAATGTGAGGCTTGCCGAGCATTTATTCCTTGTCCTCAACGAGTTTAATAAATTATTGACATAGAGGATCTTACATAAGTGCTCATGTATTATTGAATTTATTAAACTAGTTGAGGAAAAGGGATAAAATGCGAGGCTTGCCGAGCATTTTATTCCTTTTCCTCAATGAGTTTAATAAATTCAATAATACATGAGCACGTATGCAAGATTCTATTTATCATATGACATTTAAAACGCATTTTATTCACGATTGGTTACAAAAATGTCAAAATTCCGCCATAAGTAAACGCGATGTCGTACATGTAACGTTACGGGACCTATCTAGCTAATTTGCATATTTAATCCACTAGTGGATTATCGAAAATAATACATGGCGTTATTACATTCTCAGACGCGACGTCATATGATAAATGATTATATGGAAGTGGTTAATCAATACAGTGCACATCTGGGGCCAGTTATTCAAAACTAATGATGCCGTTAGTTTTCAAATTGTAAAACTTTGACCATTTAATATGGCAAAAATAATGAAAAAAATGTGCAAAAGCTACTTACATTTTTTTCAGCAAAAATACCAGAATTATAGATATTGAACCTGATAGAATAGTTAATAAGTTGATCCTTATTGAGCTCATTAAGCTAACAATGCTTTGAACAACTGGCCCTTTGTCAGAAAACGACACCTGTCCTTCTTGTATCAGCAGAAGGTAGAGAATGACAAAAGAAATGATTTCATGATCAATCTCCACAAACAAATGTTGTGGACCCAGTCCGATTTGATTGTTTGATTTGAGGTTTAACATTTTTTTTTTTTTTTTTTGGTTTGGGTTTTACGGCCCTTTCAAGATTATTTCACTCATATCGAGCCGATCGTTAATCAGAGGTGGGCGAAAACCGGAGTACCCGGAGAAAAACCACCTGACCTTCCATTGCAGAACTTGGCGTGAGGTTTAACATCCCTGTCAACACAGTATAGGTCATTTTGGAGACGTTGCTTCCAATTTTGTGGGATTTTTACCCGATATTGAGATGAAATGACATCTCAAGTTCTGCCACCCAATGAAACCAAAAGGGTTTATAAACATGGACGGTCCGACTTGCACCACTTTGCCTGGGCATGCTTAGATCCTCTAAGCAGTTTACCAGTACTTGTGTGAGGTCGATTTCAGCTCTGCATGGAAGCATCATGCAGCCCATCTATTTCTTCAAGCCCCGATGGGCGTGGGCGTGGACCCAGCAGGTATTGAACCTGCAACCTTCAGATCTCAAGTTAAACACACATCCAAATAAACTACTGAGGTCCGCTTATGCTGCAAGAAGATATGATTTTCGGATCTACCCTAAAATTTGTAGAACTGTGCATACAAGATATCGAATTTCAACCAAGGATAGCAGAAGTAATTATCATAATTTAGACTAGTAAAGTACAGCTATTTCTAGAAATTCTAGAAAATTCCAACAAACCTCATCCTTGAGGGTAAAATCAGCACCAGATTTCAGGATATAGTGAATGATATTCAGAGGTACATCTTTGTGAATAGCTTCAAAATACAGTGGCCCCTGAAACAGAAATAGAATCAAATAAGATGAGCCAGTGCATAACACAACCTACCAGAATCTAACGAGTACACAACAATCTATGTTTTTTGTGCAAAAATAATGAACAGTGGTGTTAAGGAAATTTGTGGCTGCCATAAAAAGTCTCCCTGCCCTTCATTATAGTGTAGGTTATTTTTTCTTGTTCTTTGGAATCATTGATTCCATTATGGAATTTTGAAAATATTTGAGGGTCACTGATGAGGCCTAATTGGCCAAAACTAGATAGTCTGGCCCAGAAATTCTTGTACACTCAATATTTTTCAGTTATGCAGCCTATTCTTTGCTTCCAAATGATAACCCTTTTTTATCATATGACGTCGCGTCTGAGAATGTAATAACGCCATGTATTATTTTCGATAATCCACTAGTGGATTAAATATGCAAATTAGGTGGATACGTCCCGTAACGTTACATGTACGACCTCCTTAACGACGTCATGTTTACTAATGGCGGAATATTGACATTTTTGTACACAATTGTGAATAAAATGCGTTTCAAAGTCATATGATAAATAGAATCTTGCATTCGTGCTCAAATAATATTGAATTTATTAAACTCATTGAGAAAAAGGGATAAAATGCTCGGCACAGCCTCGCATTTTATCCCTTTTCCTCAACGTGTTTAATAAATTCAATAATACATGAACACGCATGTAAGATACTCTATATAGAACATATTAAATGTTACTACATCTGGTGATAAGTGAAGTGTGGCGGTCGTAAAAAGTCTCCCAGCTCTTCATCATAGTGAAATCTGCATTTTTTTGTCCTTTGGGATCAGTGATTCCATTATGGAATTTTGAAAATATTTCAGGGTCATGGATGAGGCCTAATTGGCCGAAACTAGCTAATCTGGCCTAGAAATACTTGTACATTCCATACTTTTCATTCTGCGGTGTATTCTTCACTTCCTAAGGATATCCCTTTTATAGAACAGATTTAGGGGGTCTTCATTACACAGACTTGTTAACCTGATGTTGTCAAGGCTGTCAGTTTACCCATTCACACTTTTTTCCTGGACAGGCTTACAGGCCTCATACTGAACAAGCTTTTCAAAGCCTGAAAGACCTGATTTTGCAGCCTTAACCCCCATCCTGCTGTACATGACAACCATTACCTTTGCAAACAGTGTAGATCCAGATCAGATGGCTTCTGAAGAAGCCATCTGATCAGGCTCTACACTGTTTGTAATGCAGTTTGTGACTTGAATACATTATATCAAATAATTTGATTGGTGAATAGGCAGAAATGGGTGTGGCAAAATAATTTTTATTCAGAGGATAAGTGTTCAATAGTCATTTTAAACAGAATATAGGAGGAAAAATCAAAATCTAAAAAGCCTGAAATCAAGAAAAAATCAAGAAACAATCAAGTCCTAAAAGCCTGAAATCCTCCATATGCCTGAAAAATATGAGGCCTGGGCTTATCATTGCCAGGATCATTGCCTCCACTTCTACTTTACACACAAGATGTCAACCAGTGCAGTGCATATTTTGGTAAGAAATTCATAACTGTCCTTCTTGAATCAGTGCAATGTGAAGAATAATTCTCACCTGGGGCCAGTTGTTCAAAGCATCGTTAGCTTAACGAGCTCGTTAGTGGTCATATTGCTAACTCTTCTAACAAGTACAATATCGTAAATTTTGGTATTTTTGCTGAAAAAATGTGAGCAGCTTTTGCGTCCGCAAAAGCTGCTCACATTTTTTCAGCAAAAATTTCAGCATATTTGCCAAATTTAATGATCAAAGTTTTAACGATACGTTAACTAATGATGTCGTTAGTTTTGAACAACTGGCCCCAGGTTTACAAGATAGTGTATTGAAGTTATTGAACCTTTCTAGATATATTCTAGAAAAGTGCAAGGAATACACCACAGAACTGAAAGGCCGGCCTCTGTAGCTCAGACAGATATACATCTGAATGGTGAGTGTGAGTGTGTTTCAGTTTTACATTCTACCAACAGCTAAGGTCATAGTATTATGGGGATGGAAGCTCGGTTTAAAGACTCATCCGAAAGTTTGGAGAAGCCTGGGATCGATCCTGCAATCCCTGATTTAGCAGGTGAGTAGCACAACCACTACACCACGGAGGCTTCTATCGCGTCTGACTGGTGATCAGGAGGATGAGGGTTCTATACTTGCTGGAGTTGGCAACATTCTTTCATGGAGATTGATCATGAAATATTTTCTACGATCATTCTCTCCCCTCCGCTGATTCAAGAAGGGCAGTTGTCCATTTCTGGCAAAAGAATGTGCACTGTACTGGTTAACCGCTTATGTATAAGCCTGCCCAGGAAAGTGTGGAAAGGTAAACTGACCGGCTCAAAAATGACCTAAAATAGTGTTGACTGAGCTGTTCAACTCCAATACAAACAAACAGAACTGAAAAGTATAGAGTGCACATGTTTTCTGGGCCGGACTAGTTTGTTTTCTGGGCCAGACTAGGCCAGTGTAAAGAGAGAAAAGTGAGGCATATATTTTCATAGCAACAGATAAAATTCATATTTTGTGATAATCAAAGGATAGCTTTTGTCAGTTCTCCACTAAAAAAAAACCTACCGTATTCGCCCTAATTACCGCACATGCTCCTATAAGCGCACACCAAAGATATTTTTGAAAAGGAAATGCATAAGCTCAAACTTCACAGTAACCTCCCCCTGGAAGCTCGCACAATAAATCGCTAAAAACTAACTGTTATTTCTTCAACAGTGAAGGCAATGCTTTAGTAACATCTTCCGTCCCATTAAATATCAGTATGCATAATCTCGTGGGCTATTGTTTTCGCATCGAGTGTGCGCTAATTAGGTAGATTTTTCACTGTGATTTTTTTACATGATTTTGAAAAAAATAAGCGCCCGGTGCGGTAATTAGGGTGAATAAGGTATGTTGTGGGTATTCATTAGAACTGCCTCGGTGAGGCAGTTCTAATGAATACCCACAACATAGGTTTATATGGAGAAATAAGAAAAACTATCCTTCAATTATCACAAAATACCAACCTTGTCTGTTGCTATATATTTTTAAACGTCTTCATGAAAGAATGTTTCCGGACCCAGCCGTGAGCAAACTTAAAACTGCCCAAACACTGATTGGCTGAGCAACCGAGGCTGCATGGCTTTGGCATTTATGTACAACATAGCTGCAGATCCGCCTGTGAATCCGAGCAGCCTGATCAGCAGCTATGTGTTTATTTCTTGGTTAATAAAATATTTATAGTTTCTATATTTCTAATATTTATACCCTTATCCCGCTGGCCACAGTAACCCCTACATTTGCGAACAGTGTAGATCCAGATCAGATGGCTTCTGAAGAAAACTGTAGATCCAGATCAGATGGCTTCTGAATGATCAGGATCTACACTGTTTGTAATGCGGTTTATGAACTGAATGAATATATCATATGTCATCTCAAGTAATTTGATTGGCGGATAGTCAGAATTTGGGACTGATAAAATTAATCTACTCAGCAGGATAAGGGTTAAGATTCTAGCTTAAGGGGAATGGGAACACCTAGCACATTTTTCCGCCATTTTTCAAAGGGAGGCAACTTTCGGGACTTCCTGTTCAGTTTTCTGTAAGCCCTGTCCCGCTGAAAAAGGGGTCTACTCTTAAAGGAAAGAATTTGCTCCTCAGGAGCAAATTCTTTCCTTTAAGAGTTGACCCCTATTGACATGGGAGACAAAAATACTTTTGCCAGAGTTGCCTCCCCTGAAGGTGTTCCCATTCCCCTTAAGCAGACTGATTTGCATCTTAAAAGTTCACAAACCCTGAAAACATTTTTTTTTCTTTTTTTTCTTTTTTTGTGGCTGCCTTCTCACAAGACACTTGTTTGTCAAGTGTAAGCTGAAATGTACTGTCTGAGACTGCTGACTTAACCAGAATAATTGTTGACCCTGACTAGCATGTTTACTGTCCAAGACGGCTGACTTACCCAGAAATAATTGTTCACCCTGACTAGCATGTTTACATCAGCTCCAGCATCACACAGCATCTTGACAAACTCAAAGTCTTTAAACTTGATAGCATACTGCAGTATATATTTCCTGGCTGCAATCTACAAGAATAAATGTTCTCGTGACATTATGATAACACATCTGTGGCCTAAAATGGCGTCTTTCATATCTCTACACCTGCCATTTTACAGGAAGGCCCCGCCCATCGGGGCTTGAAGAAATAGATGGGCTGGATGATGCTTCCACGCAGAGCTGAAACAGCCCACACATGAGTACTGGTACACCGCTTAGATCTTAGCCTGCCCAGGCAAAGCGGTGCAAGTCGGCCCGTCCATGCATATAAACCCTATTGGTTTCATTGGGCTACAGGGCTTGAGATGTCATTTCATCTCAGAGTCGGGTAAAAGTTCCACAAAATTGAAAGCAACGTCTCCAAAATGACCTATACAGCATTGACGGGGATGTTAAACCTCAAGTTAAACAAACAAACAAAAAAAAAACAACATTTTACAGGACACTGATTGCTCATTAAGAAACCATCTGATCAAGATCTATACTGTTTGTCATGCAGTTTGGGAATAGGAATGAAAACATCAAATCAATTAATGTGACAGAAATGGGGGTGGCAAAATTAATTTATTCAGTAGGACAAGGGTTAAGCATAGAAGGTTTGTTTGTTTGATTTGAGGTTTAACGTCCCGTCAAAACTGTAAAGGTCATTTTGGAGACGTTGTTTCCAATTTTGTGGGACTTTTAACTGACATGAGATGAAATGACATCTCAAGCCCTAGCGCCCAATGAAACCAATAGGGTTTATCAGCATGGACGGTCCGCCTCGCACGGCGGTTCCTGGACAGGCTTAGATCCTCTAAGCGGTTTACCAGTTTCTAGTGTGCTGGCCGGATTCAGCTCTGCGTGGAAGCATCATGCAGCCCATATGTTTCTTCAAGCCCCTATGGGCGGGGGCCATTAAGCATAGAAGGCTCAAAGTCTTTACTGGTTCCATGGGTCCTCTTGTAGATATATTGTCATGCTCTAGCTCTACTGCTTAGCAGAAAGGAAGCTGTACCATAAAAGATATACACCCGTAATGATCCAAAGTATTTGGACAGACAGCCAAAGCAAACAGTGCAGATCCAGATCAGACTGCTCCTGAAGGAGCTGTCTGATCAGGGTCTACACTGTTTGCCATTCCGTCTGTACCTTTAGGAATCCTTGCTGGACAGTCAAACAAATTTGTCAAAAGTTTTGGAGAATTACATCAAGTCCTTAAAGTTTCCAAATTTTTCAGATTTTTATGGGTTGGGTGTGTGTGTGTGTGTGTGTTGGGGTGGGGGGGGTGGGGGGGGGGGTGGGGGGGGGCGAGAAATTCTGTAGTACCTTATTTAGGAAGTTTACTCTGCATTTGTTTTCTTCAATGCTTCTCTTACTTTCTCATGGTTGCCTTCGAACACACCATATATCATGTCCTGAAACAAGAATATCGGTTGCTCTGGTGAATAACACCTGATTAGCTTTTTATGGATGTTCTTGACCAACTACAGCACAAGGTACAATGTAAAATTCTGCTATTAACCTTTTTTGTACCAAATGAAATCTTCCTCCCTATATATACCGGGAGCCCATTCCAAAATTAAGAGCTGTCAGGTTGTGTTTTCTTCTAAATTTACATGAAAAATCTCTTAACTTTTCGCAAACAGTGTAGGCCCTGATCAGACGCCGCGTTCTGCGGCGTCTGATCTGGGCCTGCACTGTTTGCCACTTACCCCTTTTTGGGGTTTCCGGTACCAAATGGGTTAAGACCACCTAAAATTAAAACTCAATCTGCTTTTAAAGCTTATTTAGTAGGTTTCAGTTATCCTTTCTTGGTGTTATCTACACTTAGTGTCTCCTAATAAGAGATCACCTTTGGGACTGTTCAAAAGTGGTCTTTTTTAGACCACTTTTGAACAGTCCCACAGGTGGTCTTAATATAGGAATTTTACTGTATAAAAGTTAAAGGTCTAATTTATTTCAAGTTGACAAATACATGTATGTTCTATGAAAGGTTTTTATCATATGACGTCGCGTCTGAGAGTGTAATAACGCCATGTAATATTTTCGATAACCCACTGGTGGATTAAATATGCAAATTAGCTAGATAGGTCCCGTAACGTTACATGTATGACGTCCTTAATGATGTCGCGTTTATTATTGGCGGAATATTGATATTTTTGTAAACAATCGTGTGTAAAATGCGTTTTAAATGTCATATGATAAATAGAATCTTGCATTCGTGCTCATGTATAATTGAATTTATTAAACTCGTTGAGGAAAAGGGATAAAATGCTCGGCAAAGCCTCGCATTTTATCCTTTTTCCTAAACTCGATAAATTAATTGAATAATACATGAGCACTCATGTAAGATCCTCTATGTATGCAGCACAGCGAAGACTCGTTGAAGAAAAGGGATAAAGCCTCGCATTTTATCCCTTTTCCTTAACTCGTTTAATAAATTCAATAATACATGAGCACTCATGTAAGATCCTCTATATCCTTTGGAAGCAAGGGGTACACCAAAGAACTGAAAACTGTCTGAGTGGACAAATTTTCTGGGCCAGACTAGCTACTTTCTGCAAATAAGGCCTCATCAGTGACCCGCAAATATTTTTGAAGTTCCATGTTAGAATCCCAATCGCAAAGAACTAGAAAATATACACTATGAAGAAGGACAGGGCAGCTTTTTATGTTGACCACATAGTACCTTAACACTTAAAGTTTTCCCTTTATAATTTTATCTCAGACATGTTCACATGTACAACTGTTACTACAAAAAAATGAAGGAAAAAAAAAGACAAAAACTTAACTCTTTAAATCTGGAGAAGCCATAATAAATCCCCATTTTTGCAGTGATCAGTATAAGCGAGTATTCTGACTTCAATGTTTGGCTGAATGGAATTGATTGCACACATTTTAACTCATTATGGAGTTTATACTATTAAATGAATACAGTTTAATTCCTCTATTTTTTTGTTTGTTTGTATTGGAGTTTAATGGCCCAGTCAATACTGTGTAGGTCATTTTTGAGCTGGTCAGTTTACCTATCCACACTTTTCTTGGGCAGGCTTATATGTAAGCCGTTAACCAGTGCAGTGCACATTCTTTCGCCAGAAACTGACAACTGCCCTTCTTGAATCAGCAGAAGGGAGAGAATGACTGTAGAAAAGATTTCATGATCAATCTCCACGAAAGAATGTTGCCGACCCCGGCAGGTATCGAACCTGCGTCCTCCTGATTCCCAGTCAGACACACATCCGACTGAGCTACCGAGGTCGGCCAATTTCTCCATTAAGACCACCTAAATGGAGACTAAATCTGCTTTTAAAAGCTTATTGAGAAGAGTTCAGTTATTCTTGTGTTTTCTATACCCAGTGGCTCTTAATAAGAGACCACCTTTGGGACTGTTCAAAAGTGGCCTCAAAGACCACTTTTGAACAGTCCCAAAGATGGTCTTAATACAGACATTTTACTGTACATAGGTGTCACTTGAAACTTCATACATGTCTTCTTTACGTTCCAGTAACCATGTTTTTTATTCAAATACACATAAACCTCTAAATATAACTCTATTCATCATAACATGGTTTCAGAATATAATATTGTTTAAAGACGGATCCCAAAAATGTATAGATTATATTGAAAAATGACCATAAATGGTCATTTTTCTATATAATCTATACATTTTTTCTGGATATTTTTCTATATAATCTATACATTTTTTACTGGATATACCATCTTTGTACAACTAACACAGTTTCATGTCCTAGGCCCTAGAGTTTTAAATTATGAATGTAACAACTTTATTTCAAACTAACACATTTTTGTCCAATGGCACTAAATGAGTGTTTTAAAGAGGCTGGAATATACTTACAATAGTTGGTCTGTTTTCATCAATCACCACCACTATATCATGGTATGTTAACTGTGCAGCATACTGCCTCAATGTTACTTTGTTCTGAAATCATACAAATCATAATACATACTGTATTTACCATGTGCATTCAGACAGACAGGCATGAGCAAAAAGTGTAGATCCAGATGAGATGTCATAGAATGCAGCTTCTTGCACACCAGACAAGGAAATCGGTGATTTTACCCTGGGATAGAAATTTATGTTCTGATCCTGGTGTTCCCACCCAGGCAACTAACATAAATGCGCTTCAATTCTTTTCAACTGCCGGAACTACTTCCGCACTACTTTTATTTTGTAAACAATATACATGTGCGAGCTGTCCAAACTAACCGGAGGTGTTGTGCAAGAAAAAGAATCCAATATGGGGTTCTGTTGTAGATGGGCGTTTCCAACCCTCGGGATGACTGTGCTGAGCGGAACCTCGGCGTAGCCTCGGTTCCGCTCAGCACGGTCATCCCTCGGGTTGGAAAAGCTCATCTACAACAGAACCCCATATCAGATTCTTATAATCTCATCAGGGTCTACAGTACACCTCCCCAATTCTTTTTGAACCTGCACCACCCCGCGGTCTAGTTGTTTTGGTCTGCTGTGTTTTCGGGCATGACCTTGTGCTACTTCTCACTGGAAGCCATCGCAATGACATGGTGTATACACCGCAGATCCGCCTGTTTCACTTATTTACTTATGAGAACGTTTTGGACAGGTGACGCGGACAATCCATTTTATACCTGTATAACGCCATGGAAACACCGCGATTACCCCCGCGATTCCCCATCAGCACATATCCACTGTGGTCATCACAGATCTAATCCTTCTTATCACGCCTCCAACACTCTAAACGTGGGGTTGCATGGGTTCAAAAAGATTTGCGGCCATTGTACTGTACATTGTTTGCCAGGGTCTACATTGCCAGGACTACATTGTTTTCCAGGTTCTACATTGTTTGCCAGGATCTACATTGTCAGGGTCAACATTGTTTGCAAGAGTCTGCATTGTTTGCCAGGGACTAAATTGTTTTCCAGGGTCTACATTGCTGGGGTCTACATTGTTTGCCAGGATCTACATCATTTGCCAGGATCTACATTGCCATGGTCTATATTGTTTTCCAGGGTCTTCATTGCAAGGGTCTACATGATTTGCCAGGGTCTCAATTGCTTGCCAGGGTCTACACTGTTTTCCAGCTACATTGTTTGCAAGGGTTTGCTAATACCAGGTACATTTTCTGTAAGGGTTTACATTGTTTGCCAGGGTCTACATTGCCAAGGTCTACATTGTTTGCCAGGTTCTACATTGTTTGCCAGGTTCTACATTGTTTGTCAGGGCCTACATTGTGTGTAAGGATCTACATTGTTTGCCAGGGTCCACATTGTTTGCTAGGGTCTACATTGTGTGAGATATATAGAAGAAAAATGTCACACTGTATAATGCACACTGGTTGTTTAGAATGCCATGTGCCTGGTTCAGATGTCAAAGAAAATAACATCATCATAATTTGGCTGATGTCAACATTAACCCATTTAGTACCGAAACCCCAAAACGGGTAGTTAGCAAACAGTGCAGGCCCAGATCAGGCACCGCAGAACATGGCGTCTGATCAGGGCCTCCACTGTTTGCTGAAAGTTCAGCCATTTTCCAAATCAATTTTGAAGAAAAGACAACCTGACACCCCTAAATTGTGAAATGGACTCCTGCTATGTATAAGGCGGAAGATTCCATTTGGTACAAAAAGGGTTAAAAGCCATGCATAAAGCAAATGCAGTATCAAATTTTGGAAATCAGAGATATTTTATTTGATTTTAGGTCTTGTCCTCTCTCTCAAACCCAACCGTAGTTATCATTGCACAAACCATCAATTCCCCTAATATAGTCCACTCTAGCACCGACACTTATCTGTTCTTTAACCCTAGATCATTGCCCCTGTCCCCCAGCACCTCACTTCTTTCCCAATATTCCTGTCCCAATCATGTAACAAGTCCATAAAAAGGACACCCCCTAAAACTCCACTTTATACAGAGAAAACTTAGGTTTATGGGGGTAAACATTATTTTTCTTTTTTCTATTCCAAGACATAGGTTGTGGGTACTCGTTAGAACCGCCTCAATGAGGCGGTTCTAACAAGCACTCACAATCTATGTTTCAAGAATTAAACAAGAAAAATACGATAAATTTTCATGAATTTCGCGATATGAAACAATGCATCATGTCACACTGTTGTGTTATCTAATGAATCATTGCTTACCCTAACACAGTCCACTCTACACCAACACTGTATCAGTTCTTTAATTCTGGGTATATCATGGTCTTCTACTGCTTGAAATATACCAGGCTGAAAATTCATTCAGAAAGATGAAATGTCATACATATATCACATTTCACATACTGACTGGCCTGATATCATCGAATTTTTCTTCGTTTTAAAGAAACTCATAATAATTAAGACATTTTCCCTTGTGAAAACCATATGAAAAAAATTCCCGTATTGCAGACAGAAAACATACAACATGTGCAAGAGCATGTCTGATGATGTCATATGTAAATAATAACAAAATATTTAATTCGGCCAAAACATGTGTCAATAGTTCACACAAACCTTTACAATATATTGATAAATTTCTTACTAAACCTACAAAAAGTTTTATCAAATATCAAAGTCCTAAGCCTAATTGTTTTAGACGGGAAAATGTTTTGAAGTTTTTCCCCATAAGCAGAGGTGTAAAATTTCCCTCAAACTTACTCGCCCTTATCATTTAAACTTTTCATTTAGGTGCTAAAAATGAAGATAAAGTAAGGTCAGTTTTGAAAATCTTACTCGCCCTGCATTAAAACTTACTCTCAAATGCGAGCGGGCGAGTGGAATTTTACACCCCTGATAAGAGTTTATGTTAAACAAGTGACCCTGGGCATCATTTTTGACCCAAGCTATAATTTGAATAATCTTAATACACCTGTGGACACAAAAGCGTTCAAACTTTGATGAGCTTCATGTCATTCTGACTTGAAACATCATTCAATATATCCTAACATCATATCAGTCAACTGCCAGACAGAAATAAATTCAAAACACAAGGTGGTGTACATTTCATTGCTGACTCCTGCACTGTCCAATCAAAATACATCTCAAATGTCAATCAGAAAGTGTTTTCCAAAATGAGACAAATTAAATTGCTTGATCTAGTTTTAGAATTCTTTGATGAATGACATTTGCTTGTCAAACTAACTTGATGCAAATAGATTCATTGAAAGTTATTTCATAGGAGTTTGAACGCTTTTGTGTCCACGGGTGTAGCAGTTTCCCAAGATGAGGCTACAAACCAACTTCTACCTTCCAGCTTCAGACAAGAAGCTATTTACTGTAATGATCCTAAGTATTTGGACAGAAAGGCCTTTTGCAAACAGAGTACACCCAGAGCAGACTGCTCCCTGACTGCTCCTGCAGTCTGATCAGGGTCTATGCTGTTTGCCACTCTGTCTGCAACTCTTGGACTCCTTGGTGGATTGTGAAACAAATTTATCAAAATTTTATAAAAATTACAAGGTGTCTGAACTTCTAGGACTTTAACGACCAAATATCAAACGACTGGGTCTAAGGCTGGCACGTTTAACCGTATAATCGATTAATCGATCGATTTATTCAACAAAAATGATCATCATTTCTGATTTGCTTTTAATCGATTACTTGATAGGTACAATTTACTCTCCAAAGTTATGCCTAAAATAGCTGGATTAGTGGCAAACAGTGCAGACCCAGATAAGACGCCGCATTTTGTGGCGTCTCATCTGGGTCTACACTGTTTGCTCAGGCCTGTCTGTTCAAATATACATATGGTAAAGTGCAACATATGGTAAGAGTCATGCTCAGGGGAAAGTCACACAGGTAAAATTATGACAAAAACCTTAGCGATTACTAATCGATTATCGATCGCAACGACAGGACTGATAATCGATTATCTTTTCAGCTCCGATTAGCCAGCCCTAACTGGGTCCTCTAGTTTCACCAGCCCCCGCCCACCGGGGCTTGTAGAAATAAGTGGGCTGCATGATGCTTCCATGCAGAGCTGAAACCAACCGCACATGAGTACTGGTAAACTGCTCAGAGGATCTAAGCCTGCCCAGGCAAAGCGGTGCGAGTCGGACCATACATGTGTATAAACCCTATTGGTTTCATTGGGCGACAGGGCTTGAGATGTCATTTCATCTCAATGTTTGGTAAAAGACCCACAAAATTGGAAGCAACGTCTCCAAAATGACCAATACAGGTTTTACGGGGACATTAAACCTCAAAGCAAACAAATACTTTAGTTTCAGGCAAGAAGATCTTTAACCCTTATCTTGCTGTTCATGACAACCCTTATCTTTGCAAACAGTGTAGATCCAGATCAGATGGCTTCTGAAGAAGCTATCTGATCAGGATCTACACTGTTTGGCATTCAGTTCATGAATTTGTAGCAATAAATTTCATCGAGTAATTTGATTGGTTCATAGACAGAAATGGGTTTGGCTTAAATGAATATTCAGCAAGATAAGGGTTAAACATGTTTTGCTAATATTATCCCTTTTCATTGCCATGTCAATAACAGTATTGACGGGGATTTTAAACCTCAAATCAAACAATCAAACAACAGATTTGCATGGAATGGCTTTCTTTGAAGAACTTTGGAACTCTGAAGAGTTCCAAAACTTCTGCCCAGTCTGGTTAGGATCCATGCTGTGGTTTTGGAGGAAATGCTGTTTTAACCCTTGTCGTGCTGAATATTTAAATATGTCACACCCACTACTGATTATCAGCCAATCAGATTACTTGATGCAAATTATTGCAACAAATTCATAAACTGGATGGCAAACAATGTAGATCCCGATCAGATGGCTTCTTCAGAAGCCATCTGATCTGGATCTATATGTTTCAAAGATAAGGCATATCCGGGTTCAGCAGGACAACGGTTAAGAAATAGGCACAGACGATGCTGATGACAAGTTGTAACAGGTCTGAGCCTTTGGCACAAGTGAGCTACATGTAATTACATAATTATTTTAAAACACAAACCACTCAATACAATTTTACGACAGTTTACGAAATTAACATGAAGCGGTCAATGGATTAAAATTAGAGGCATCTCAAAACAAAGTCAGACATCTTTCAACAAACATGTTACACCAAACAAAAGTAAGCTGCATTCTCTTGTTACAGCTCACAATATTAACCCTTATTCTGCTGTTAATGACAACCACTACCTTTGCAAACAGTGTAGATCAAGATCAGATGACTTCTGAGGAAGCCATCTGACCAGGATATACACTGTCAAACAGTTTGCGAATTTAAAGGAAACAAGCAAATTCCAAAGAGAATTTATGTCCCCCGCCTTATTTTCATTTGTGAGGTTAAACAATAAGTAAGTTAACCAGGCAACCATTGGTATCACTTAACCCTTGACCTGCTGAATATTTAAATATGTCACACCTACTACTGATTGTCAGCCAATCAGATGACTTGATGCAAATTATTGCAACAAATTCATAAACTGGATGGCAAACAATGAAGATCCTGATCAGATGGCTTCTTCAGAAGCCATCTGATCTGGATCTACATTGTTTCAAAGATAAGGCATATCCGGGCTCAGCAGGACAAGGGTTAATGCGGAAAGTGGAAAACAATAATTCAAGAATTCTGTAAAAGTAACATGCACATTTTCAGCACCTGTAAAGATTCTGAGGGATCAGTTTTAAACTGTAGGAGGAGTTATACTCACAATGTACCTTCTACATATTCAGTTTCATATTATAGATGGGCAAAAAAAAAATCTAAGTTAAAAATGTGAAAAAAGTGAAAAGAATTATTTTAAGATTCTGTAAAAAGCAAATGCATATCTTCAGACCATAATTCAACCAACTTGAAACTTTTGGAAGGATTGGTATAAAACGGTAGGAGTAGTTTCGCTCACAAGGTACCTACTACATTATACTCTTTAATAGAATTGATGCATGAAAAAAGTCTAAGTCAAAAATGTGAAAAAAGTGAAAAAAATTAATTAAAGAATTCTGAAAAAAGCATATGCACAACTTCAACCCATCATAAAAACACCTGTAAAATTTCAGAAGGATCGGTATAAAACTGTAGGAGGGAGTTGCGCTCACAAGGTACCTACTATGAATTCGGAACCATGCAAAAAAGTTGAAGTTAAAAATGTGAAAAAAGTGAAAAAAAAAAAATTAAAGAATTCTGAAAAAAGCATATGCACAACTTCAAACCATGATAAAGACACCTGTAAAATTTCAGAAAGATCGGTATAAAACTGTAGGAGGAGTTGCGCTCACAAGGTACCTACTATGTATTAGGAACCATGCAAAAAAAAAGTCTAAGTTAAAAATGTGAAAAAAGTGAAAAAAAATTAATTCAAGGTTTCTGAAAAAAGCACATGCACAACTTCAAACCATGATAAAGACACATGTAAAATTTCAGAACGATCGGTTTTAAACTGTAGGAGGAGTTGCGCTCACAAGGTACCTACTACAAGCTCGGAACCACGCACCACGCATCACGCACCACGAACCACGGAAAGCCGAATACTATGTCCCCTCGCTTTTCTTCGAAAAGGCGGGGGCCAATCAGCATACGAGTATGAAGTAATTTCATTGGTTGATAGTCAGAAAAGGGCGGAGCAACATCAATTATTCAGCAAAATAAGGGTTTAAGGAGACTGGATACATCAAAAATACTTCCCACCATTTTTAACAAGGAAGAAAATTTGGGGGGCTTCCCTTCCATTAACTAATCGCCCTGAACTAGAGGTCAACTCAAAGGAAAGAATTTGCTCCTTAGAAGCAAACTCTTTACCATAATGATCATAAGTACATGTATTGGGGCGGACAGGCCTCAGCAAACAGTGCAGACCCTGATCAGACTGCTCCTTCAGGAGCAGTCTGATCAGGGTCTACACTGTTTGCCATTCTGTCTACACCTTTCGGACTCCTTGCTGGATCGTAAACAAATTTTTAGAATTTGACGGGACTGATAGCAAGTCCTCAAGGTGTCCAAATGTTTATGATACTTAAAAAGTACATGCCTGTTGTAAAGGGAGATAAAACATTCTTGAAAGAGTGGCCTCCCCTGAATGTGTATCGATTCCCCTCCAACCAACAAACATGTCATATTCGTCTACGTTATATTATACAAGTCACAAAATATAATAATACATAGCACAATATCAGTTCTCTAATCCTTATCCTGCTAAGTGTTTCTATTAGCCACACCCATTTCTGACTATCAGCCAATCAGATTATGTGATTTAATGTTTTTGTTCAAATTCACAAAGTGAATGACAAACAGTGTAGATCCAGATCAGATGGAGGCCAAAGGTATGGGTTGTCAGGACAATTTATCCTGCTAAGTAATTCTATTAACCACACCCATTTCTGACTATCAGCCAATCAGATTACATGTATATATATGATTTAATGTTTTCATTAAAATTCACAAAATGAATGAAAGACAGTGTAGATTCTGTTCAGATGGCTTCTGCACTGTTTGCAAAGGTATGGGTTATCGTGAACCGCAGGACATGGGTTAAGTATTAACATTAGACAATAAACACCCTTATGAGCCAAATTTTATACAGAAAGGTATTACATGCATTTTTTCTTTACCAACTTAGTACTAAATGGATGCTTCCTCCTTACATATAGCAGGAGTTCAATGCAAAATTTAGATGTGTCAGGTTGTGTTATCATTAGAATGTATTTGGAAAATCGCCAAACTTTTGGCAACCATTGAAGGCCCTGATCAGACACCACACTCTGCAGCATGTCTGATCTGGGCCTGCAATGTTTGGCAGCCACCATTTTTGCAAATGTTCCAGATATTCTTACAAATGTCCACAACACTTGTTTCTACGGGCCTCTGTGGCCTAGTGGATAAATGCGCTGACCCTTACATCATTAGCTAGGTCTCTCAATGCTGTGGGTTTGAGCTAGGGTCACATGTGAGACGCCAAGAAGGTGAGGTGGTTTTTCTTCGGGTGCTCCTGTTTTTGCCCAGTTCTGATTAATAATTGGCTCCATATCAGAGAAATAATCTTGAAAGAGTCGTAAAACCAAACCCTCCCCCCCCCCCCCCCCCCCCAAAAAGTAAAGAAGGGGAAAATACCCTATTATTGTACTAAGACTTATTGGGGTTCTTTATGGCTGCACTTCTTCATCATGAAAACCTGCCTATATAATTTTGACCCCCTTGAACCTCACTTCTATATAGTAAAACTGAGGATTATTGGGGTAAACCTTATTTCATATTTCTGCTCTAAACTATAGATTGTGGGTACTTGTAAGAACGGCCTGGAGGCGGTTCTAACAAGTACCAACAATCTATATTTTGAGCAGAAACAAGAAAAAAATCACAATTTTTCATCTTAAAATTCTCGTTTTTAAGGCGGTAAAGTTTAGAATGCACTTGTATAGGCATGTTGCCAAGCAGTAAGGGGAACAAATACTGTCATTCTAACGGGTCCTTTGTATAACTCTGACACGCCTTATTTCAAGCCTTATAATACCAAACAAAACTGAAGAATATGCATTTTTTCATTGTGTTAAGAGACATTCAGGCTTGACATTTTATGTAGAGTGTATTTGGGCTTGACATATCATGTGAATCATGTGAGAAGCAGACAATTCACATGAATTATCAAATCAAAGTCCTTGTTTTTCCTGAAGAACAAAAATAGCCATCAGAGGAGATGGCAAATCCCCCGACCAAAAGCCAACATATTGTTCACAAATAGAAAGTGCACCAGAATTAAAACACACTGGTAAGCCCACAATATATTTTGTATATGTAATGTTTAAATGAGACTATCTTCGCCTAATGATCCAAAGGATCGCTTTTCAACATAATGAAGATCCAAGATTTCCAATGCACAAAGTACAGGTATACTGAGCTGTGGTTCTTGCACATGAAATGCCTTTTCATCCTTGTATATACATGTACAAATGCGGCAAGTACCAGCAATATAACTCAAAGGTATTGGAGTTATAGCCGTCACAAGATTATACTGTCAGGGGAGATAACTCTTAAACCAACACACTCAGAATTGTGGTTCTTGTGCATGACATGCCTGCTTAACCTCATGTTTACCTGTACCAAGTACCATCAATATGTCTCAAAGGGTATTCGAGGTAAGGGGAGACAACTCAAGTACCACAGCACCAAGAGTTGTGATTCTTGCACATGACATGCCTTCTATACCTTGTATTCAATTGTGCCAAGTTCCTTCAAATTATCTCAAAGGGTATTGGAGTTTGATCACAAGGTGTTCATACGATTATATTGAAAGGGGAGATAACTCAAATTCCCTAGGACCCAGAGTTGTGGTTCTTAGACATGACACGCCATCTCCACCTTGTCCACAATTGTGCCAAGTACCAGCAATATATCTCAAAGGGTATTGGAGTTATGCCCATCACAAGGTTATATTGTCAGGGGAGACAATTAAATTACCAGGGCACCCAGACTTGTGGTTCTTGCACAAGATACGCCTGCTTAATGTCATGTACACCTGTACCATCAATATATCTTAAGGAGTATTGGAGATATCGCAATCACAAGGTAGTGAGTCTATTCTATTGGAAGGGGAGATAACTAAAAAACCATGGCACCCAGACTTGTGGTTCTTGCACATGACATGCTGTCTCAGCCTTGTGAACAATTGTGCCAAGTACCATCAATATATCTCAAAGGGTATTGGAGTTATGGCCATCACAAGGTAGTCATTCTAATTTATTAAAAGGGGAGATAACTCAAAAACTTTGGCAGCCAGAGTTCTAGTTCTTGGGCATGACACCACGTCCCAGCTTTGTGAAAAATTGTGCCAAGAACAATCAATGAATCTTAAAAGGTATTGGAGTTATGGCCATCACAAGGTTGCGTCTACGGACGGACGTACTGACATACAGATACCAGGCTGATCGCTTTATCCCCCGAACCTATTCAGTCGGGGGATAAAAATCCCCCAAACCTATTCGGTCAGGGATAAAAGGAACATGTATGATCCAACCTGTGTTAGGCAAGCACCTTTAGGGATATTCAAAATGTGCTTGTTTAAGACAGGTGCTTGCTTAATACAGGTGAATTTTAATGTATTAGCATTTGTTCGAAACTGAATGCATGCTTGCTTAAAACAAGTTGCTTTCTTTATAGAGGTGGCCACTGTGGCAGGTTTTACTAATGCATGCTTGCTTAAATCAAGTTGCTTTCTTTATAGAGGTGACCACTATGGCAGGTTTTACTGTATTTTAAAATTACATCTGTTTCAGTGTGTTTAACCATTTAGTACCGGAAACCCTTGAACGGGTAGTTGGCAAAGAGTGCAGGCCCAGATCAGACGCTGCAGATTCTGCGGCGTCTGGTCAGGGCCTACACTCTTTGCGAAAATTTCAACTGTTTTCCACATAAATTTTGAATAAAAAACACAACCTGACATCCCTAAATTTTGAAATGTTAAAACCACCGAATTTTGAAATATAAGGAGGAAGATTCCATTTGGTACAAAAAGGGTTAACAATAAAAACATAAGCATTAGTCATGCAAACACCAACGGCTACTTCAACTTACACCGATGCCATGGTAATTGGGACCAAAGAGGTTCTTGTAAGGAAAAATAGTGAAAGAAATGTTTAACCCTTATCCTGCTGTTCACGACAACCCCTATCTTTGCAAACAGTGTAGATCCAGATCAGATGGCTTCTGAAGAAGCCATCTGATCAGGATCTACACTGTTTGGCATTCAGTTTATGAATTTGTAGCAATAAATTACATCAAGTAATTTGATTGGTTGATAGACAGAAATGGGTGTGGCCTAAATGAATATTCAGCAAGATAAGGGTTAAAAGCTTAACTAACCCGTGGAAATTTTGGTATACTCATCAGAAAACATGCCTTTATAATTTTTACCCCCTGAAACCCCACTTTTATATAGTAAAACTGGGGTTTACAGGGATATACAGTGTTATTCTTATTTCTGCTCAAAAGCATAGATAGTGTGGACTTGTTAGCAGAGGCGGTTCTAACATAGATTGTGGTACTTGCAATCTATGTTTTGAGCAGAAATATTAAGAATATCGGATTTTTTTTATCTGAAAATTTTCATTTTTGGTAGTAAAATTTTCAGTATACATGTATTTGAATAGGCATGTTTGTAAAATTACAAATGAGCCATGTCGAGAGAAAAACTGTCTTCAGGTTTTGTGACCAGCCTATTCATAAACTTACATAGCCCAGATAAGAGAGGGTATCCACATATTTTTTTTTTTATTTAAGAAATAGATCAGCTCTAGCCAGTGATTTGTTGTGTAATAAATCACAGTTTGTCGGTCAGTTGTTAGTAGACAAATCACACGCGCTACACGCGTGATTTGTCTACTTACAACTGACCGACAAACTGTGATTTATTACACAACAAATCACTGGCTAGAGCTGATCTATTTCGATTCTAACACGCTGAAAATTGTTGTTTCCTTCAAAATCTCACAACTTTTTGCCATTGTTAGAAGAAATCCCGCTAAAATTATCGACTGAAACACATGCATTTATATCCTTTTCTAACGTTTTCGATGCGAGAAAATGACGTTACACCGTCTAACGTCAAGTTAATCGACTACTGACTTCATAAATTTGCAGTTTTTAATGACGTCACACGTCACGCTCTTCCGAGCTGTGATTTGTTGCAGAATAAAACGCAGTTATTTTGCATTGCCTATATAGGCGCGCTGTGTTAGAATTCTGCATGAAAACATATGTTGTGTGTATTTATTAGAATGGCCTCGCTGAGGTGCTTCTATTGAGTACTCAAAACATATGTTTTCATGCAGAAATAAGAAAAATATGTTAGTACTTTTCAGATAACAAAAAGCCCTTACCGTAATGATACTAAGTACTGAGACAGGCAGTTTTAAGCACACAGTGCAGACCAAGATCAGACTGCTCTTAAAGGATCTGGAGCAGTCTGATCAGGGTCTACACTGTTTGCCATTATGTCTGCACTTTTTGGACTCCTTGTAGGATTGTGAAACAAATTTGTTAAACTAGAGCTGTCAGTGAAACTGACTAGGGCCCTGGCAGCGCTATCAGAGGAGTAGGAAAATTTGTGGACGGACAGACGGACGTTCTCACGAATGGATACTTAAGTGGCTAGGCGTCAGCATATTGACTACTTAAGCGGCAAATTCTCTTAAGCGGCAAGCCACCTTAGAGACAATTTTTGCCACTTAAGTACCAAAATAACGGAATAAAGTCCATTTGGACTCACGAATATATACTTAAGTGTCAAACTGTCCAAATTTTTTTTTGCCCCCTAAATGTCGTTTCGTTGGTGCAGACAGACAGACGGACGGACAGAGTGATTACTATAGGTCACCCACACTTTCAGTGCGTGGCCCTAAATATTAGGAGAATTACAGCAAGCCCTCAAGGTGTCCAAGCTTTTAGGATTTTTACGGTATCTGGAGCTATGTAAACTAGCCTGCTTAGCTACATAGACTAGTATGAGTCTTGAAAATTTAAGGGGAATGGGAACACGTTCAGGGGAGGCAATCCAGCAAAAGGAATTTTTTTGTCTCCCATATCAATAGGGGTCAAATCTTAAAGGAAAGAATTTGCTCCACAGGAGCAAATTCTTTCCTTTAAGAGTAGACCCCTTTTTCAGTGGTACCGGGCTTAAAGAAAAGCGAACAGGAAGTCCCAAAAGTTGCCTCCCTTTGAAAAATGGCAGACAAATCTGCCAGGTGTTCCCATTCTCCTTAAAGCATTGTCATAGCTCCAGATAAGTTTTTTTTTTTTTTCATCCAAAAAGTATTGATATTTTTCTAATTTCTGCAAGAAAACGTATGTTGTGGGTATTCAATAGAAGCACCTTGCTGAGGCGCTTCTAATGAGTATCCCCAACATATGTTTTCTTGCAGAAATAAGAAAAATAATATGTGGATACCCCCTGTTATCTTGGGCTATGAAATGCTATCCATACATGGAACATTGGTGCACGGATGATCCACACTTTGTTGATGTAATTGGCTAAAACAGGTTTTCTCATGAGGTGACCCATAAAATTATTTTCTAAGAATATTTTTTCTAACTATTTTGGGGGTGAGTTAAGGAAAAATTAGGGGGAATATACCGGTATCCTTTGTCATGCTATAACTGCCAGCTTTATCTCAGCCCAAAGTAAGCTAGTAAATGAGGTCAACAAAACCATTTCCATCACATTATCAAGTCTGTTTAACAAACTACCCTTTAAACCCCACTTTATATTGAGAAAATGGGGTTTACAAGGGTATACATTATTTTTGTATTTCTGGTCTAAAACGTAGGTTTTGGATACATGTTAGAACTAAATCATTGAGGTGACCAACTGATCACCTTTCAGACGTGCACCTGACGAGATGCTGTGTTGTTCGGCTTCTCATCTGGGTTTACAGTTTGCTCAGGCATATCAGTCAGAATACATAAAGAAAATACAGTATTTCTAGTTAGAAAGGTATTTTTTGCTATGGGCGTTCAGCGATTCTAACAAGTACCCATAACAGTAACTTATGTTTTCATAGAGCTATGTTAATTTGAACACTGGAGTGATTTCTCTTCTCAGCAGGGTTTTCCCAGGACTCCCATTTTGGGTGTTTTTGACCCCCAACACCCTGTCTGGGGCCCTAAAATGTTTGTTACATGGGTCCCATAGGATGCAATAATCATCAAATTCAAACTAAGTCATTTCATTTCTGGCATTTGGAGCTAAATTAACTTGCAGCTAATGTACAAGGGCGGCAGTCACTTGGGTTTTAAGCAAAAGACCTATATACCTTACTTGAGGACCCCCAAATCACCACAAATGCAGCCCCGGGGACCCTCAGTTTGAAACCCTGAGGGAAAACCCTGATTTCTAGCTTACCAATCCTCCTTAATCTATATAAATCTCCAAGGTTTCTACTAAATTAAACACTACTGAAATTACTCAAAAACCTAAGCTCATCCCACTAAAATATTAGGATAATTTAAACACTTCTCAAGTAGAATGGAAACATCAAAAAACAATTTTCCCCTTTTACCAAGGGAGAGTTCCCCTTTTACCAAGGGAGACAACCTTCATGTCTCCTTGTTTGCCTCCCTCAGGCCTGAGCCCCTGCAAAAAGGGATCTATTCTTAAAGGAAAGGAGCAAATTCTTTCCTTTAAGACTAGAGACCATACAAATTAAAAAGGGAGACAATTTGTATGAAGGAGTTGCCTCCCCTGAAGGTGTATCCATTCACTGTAAGGCATCCTAACTAGAAAATAATTTATGGTGTTTAACTGCCACATAAAGAAGGGGAATGTATAAATGTTTACCATGTCCTATAGATTTTAATTAAACAAGAGGGCCATGATGGCCCTGGATCGCTCACCTGATCCATAGAGTAACAAGTGGGCCCCGGGGAGGGCCATTATTGATCCTAGGGTTATAATGTGCATAATGTTGAGGGAGGTCTAAAAAGGTGAAGCTTCATACCAAATATCAACAAAGGCAATAATTTAAACAATCTTGGCAAAGGTCCACTAGATGAAGCTACACACCAAATATCAAAGACCTGAGCCTTGCGGTTTCAGAGAAGAAGATTTTTTCAAGATATTCCCTACATAAGACTATGTAAAACCAAATGGCCCCGGGGCGGGGGCATTTTTGGCCTCAGGGCTATAATTTAAACAATCTTGACAAAGGTCCACTAGATGAAGCTTCACACCAAATATCAAAGACCTGGGCCTTGCTGTTTCAGAGAAGAAGATTTTCAAAGATAATCTCTATATAAGTCTATGTAAAACCAAAGGGCCACGGGTGGGGGCATTTGTGGCCCAAGGGCTTAATTTGTTCAATCTTGGTAGAGGTCCACTAGATGAAGCTCCATACCAAATATCAAAGACATGGCCTTGCAGTTTCAGTGAAGAAGATTTTTAAAGATTTCCCTATATAAGTCTATGTAAAACCAAAGGGCCCCGGGGCGGGGGAATTTTTGGCCCCAGCACTGTAATTGGAATATTCTTGGTAGGGGTCCACTAGATGAAGCTTCATACCAAATAGCAAAGACCTGGGCCTTGTGGTTTCAGAGAAGAAGATTTTTAAAGATTTTTCCTATATAAGTCTATGTAAAACCAAAGGGCCATGTGGCAGGGGCATTTTTGGTCTCAGGGCTATAATTTGAACAATCTTGGTAGGGGTCCCCTAGATGAAGCTTCAAACCAAATATCAAAGACCTGGGCCTTGAGGTTTCAGAGAAGAAGATTTTTAAAGATTTTCCCTATATAAGCCCATGTAAAACCAAAGGGCCCCAGGGCGGGGGCATTTTTGGCCCCAGCACTATAATTTGAACAATCTTGGTAGGGGTCCACTAGATGAAGCTTCAAACCAAATATCAAAGACCTGGGCCTTACGGTTTCAGAGAAGAAGATTTTTAAAGATTTTCCCTATAAGCCCATATAAAACCAAAGGGCCCCAGGGCTGAGGCATTTTTGGCCCCAGCACTATAATTTGAACAATCTTGGTAGGGGTCCACTAGATGAAGCTTCATACCAAATATCAAGACCTGGACCTTGCGGTTTCCGAGAAGAAGATTGTTAAAGATTTTCCCTATATAAGCCCATGTAAAACCAAAGGGCCCCGGGGTGGAGGCATTTTTGGCCCAAGCACTATAATTTGAACAATCTTGGTAGGGGTCCACTAGATGAAGCTTCATACCAAATATCAAAGACCTGAGCCTTGCGGTTTCAGAGAAGAAGATTTTTTAAGTTTTAGGTGAAAAAAATCTATTTTTGGCTCCTGTGACCTATATGTGCAATGGACCGGAACCATTTGAACAACTTTGAAAGGGGACCACCTAAGGATCATTCCTGTGAAGTTTGGTCAAAATCCGATCAGTGGTTTAGGAGGAGATGTCGTTTGAAGAAATTGTTTACGCACGGATGACAGACAAAAAGTGATCCTAATATAAAACACAAGAGGGCCCAGAGGGCCCTGAATCGCTCACCTGAGAATCAGTGTCTCTAGTACATTCTTGGCCCAAGGGCTATACTAGGTGAAGCTTCATACCAAATATCAAAGACCTGAGCCTTGTGGTTTCAGAGATGAAGATTTTTAAATATTTTCCATATATAAGCCTATGAAAAACCAAAGGGCCCCAGGGATGGGGGCATTTTTGGCCCCAGGGCTATAATTTGAACAATCTTGGTACAGGTCCACTAGATGAAGCTTCACACCAAATATCAAAGATCTGAGCCTTGCGGTTTCAGAGAAGAAGATTTTTAAAGATTTTACCTATATAAGCCTTTGTAAACCCTTAGGCCCCCAGGGCGGGGGCATTTCCGGCCCAAGGATCATAATTTGAACAATCTTGGTAGCGGTCCACTAGATAAAGCTTTATACCAAATATCGAAGACCTGGGCCTTTTGGTTTCAGAGAAGAAGATTTTTAAAGATTTTCCCTGTATAAGCCTATGTAAAAACAAAAGGCCCCCGGGGCGGGGGGCATTTTTGGCCCTGGGGCTATAATTTGAACAATCTTGGTAGAGGTCCACTAGGTGAAGCTTCACACCAAATATCAAAGACCTCGGCCTTGCGGTTTCAGAGTAGAAGATTTTAAAGATTTTCCCTATATAAGCCTATGTAAAACGAAAGGCCCCCGGGGCGGGTGCATTTTTGGCCCTAGGGCTATAATTCGAACAATCTTGGTAGAGGTCCACTAGGTGAAGCTTCACACCAAATATCAAAGACCTGAGCCTTGTGATGTCAGAGAAGCAGATTTTTAAAGATTTTCCCTATATAAGCCTATGTAAAACCAAAGGCCCCCGGGGCGGGGACATTTTTGTCCCTAGGGCTATAATTTGAACAATCTTGGTAGAGGTCCACTAGATGAAGCTTCATACCAAATATCAGAGACCTGGGCCTTTCAGTTTCAGAGAAGAAGATTTTTAAAGATTTTCCCTGTGTAAGCCTATGTAAAAACCAAAGGCCCCCGGGGCGGGGGCATTTTTGGCCCTGGGGCTATAATTTGAACAATCTTGGTAGAGGTCCACTACGTGAAGCTTCACACCAAATATCAAAGACCTGAGCCTTGTGATGTCAGAGAAGCAGATTTTTAAAGATTTTCCCTATATAAGCCTATGTAAAACCAAAGGCCCCCGGGGCGGGGACATTTTTGGCCCTAGGGCTATAATTTGAACAATCTTGGTAGAGGTCCACTAGATGAAGCTTCATACCAAATATCAGAGACCTGGGCCTTTCAGTTTCAGAGAAGAAGATTTTTAAAGATTTTCCCTGTATAAGCCTATGTAAAACCAAAGGCCCTTAGGGCGGGGGCATTTTTGGCCCCAGGGCTATAATTCGAACAATCTTGGTAGAGGTCCACTAGGTGAAGCTTCACACCAAATATCAAAGACCTGGGCCTTGTGGTTTCAGAGAAGAAGATTTTTAAAGATTTTTCCTATATTTGCCTTTGTAAACACTGAGGCCCCCAGGGCGGGGGCATTTCCGGCCCAAGGATCATAATTTGAACAATCTTGGTAGAGGTCCACTAGATAAAGCTTTATACCAAATATCGAAGACCTGGGCCTTTTGGTTTCAGAGAAGAAGATTTTTAAAGATTTTCCCTGTATAAGCCTATGTAAAAACCAAAGGCCCCCGGGGCGGGGGCATTTTTGGCCCTGGGGCTATAATTTGAACAATCTTAGTAGAGGTCCACTATGTGAAGCTTCACACCAAATATCAAAGACCTGGGCCTTTCAGTTTCAGAGAAGAAGATTTTTAAAGATTTTCCCTGTATAAGCCTATGTAAAACCAAAGGCCCTTAGGGCGGGGGCATTTTTGGCCCTAGGGCTATAATTCGAACAATCTTGGTAGAGGTCCACTAGGTGAAGCTTCACACCAAATATCAAAGACCTGGGCCTTGTGGTATCAGAGAAGAAGATTTTAAAGATTTTACCTATATAAGCCTTTGTAAACACTGAGGCCCCCAGGGCGGGGGCATTTCCGGCCCAAGGATCATAATTTGAACAATCTTGGTAGAGGTCCACTAGATAAAGCTTTATACCAAATATCGAAGACCTGGGCCTTTTGGTTTCAGAGAAGAAGATTTTTAAAGATTTTCCCTGTATAAGCCTATGTAAAAACCAAAGGCCCCCGGGGCGGGGGCATTTTTGGCCCTGGGGCTATAATTTGAACAATCTTGGTAGAGGTCCGCTACGTGAAGCTTCACACCAAATATCAAAGACCTGAGCCCTGTGATGTCAGAGAAGCAGATTTTTAAAGATTTTCCCTATATAAGCCTATGTAAAACCAAAGGCCCCCGGGGCGGGGACATTTTTGGCCCTAGGGCTATAATTTGAACAATCTTGGTAGAGGTCCACTAGATGAAGCTTCATACCAAATATCAGAGACCTGGGCCTTTCGGTTTCAGAGAAGAAGATTTTTAAAGATTTTCCCTGTATAAGCCTATGTAAAACCAAAGGCCCCCGGGGCGGGGGCATTTTTGGCCCTAGGGCTATAATTTGAACAATCTTGGTAGAAGTCCACTAGGTGAAGCTGCACACCAAATATCAAAGAACTGGGCCTTGTGGTTTCAGAGAAGAAGATTTTTAAAGATTTTCCCTATATAAGCCTATGTAAACACAAAGGCCCCCGGGGCGGGGGCATTTCTGGCCCAAGGGCCATAATTTGAACAATCTTGGTAGAGGTCCACTAGATGAAGCTTCATACCAAATATCGAAGACGTGGGCCTTTTGGTTTCAGAGAAGAAGATTTTTAAAGTTTTCATTTCAAAAATCTATTTTTAGCTCCTGTGACCCAGATGTGCAATGGACCGGAACCATTTGAACAACTTTGAAAGGGGACCACCTAAGGATCATTCCTGTGAAGTTTGGTCAAAATCCGATCAGTGGTTTAGGAGGAGATGTCATTTGAAGAAAAAGTTTACGCACGCACGCACACACGCACACACGCACACACGCACGCACGACGGACGACGGACAAAAAGTGATCCCAAAAGCTCACCTCGTCACTACGTGACAGGTGAGCTAAAAATAAAACAATACAGAATTCAATTATTTTTTTTAAAATACTAGACTATCCCTACAGAGAGTTAATGCCCAACCATTAAAACTGTTTTTATTCAAGGGCATGTAACTCTTCCACTAATAGTCTGATCAGAGTTATGAGCTTTTGTGACATGCTCACTAAACTCCAAAAGTAAAAAAAAAATGAATTTGAAAACTGTAGGAGGTGTCTAAGAAAGATAAGTGTGACAGACAGATGTGCATACCTACAGACATATGTATGGACAAAAGTAACACATTAGACCCAACCATATTTTGTACTTTGTACTGTGGGCGGGGGGGTCGCTAAAATCTCATTTATCCCAACACTTTTATACTCTCAATTCTGCAAAACAGCTATATAAAGAAGGTAATGCAAAATTTTCAAGTAAAATCCATTTACAACTTTGGAATTCATTAACCCATTGTGAACCGGAAACCAAAAACGCGTACCCTGGCAAACAGTGCAGGCCTAGAGCAGATGCCACAGAATGCGGCGTCTGATCAGGGCCTACACTGTTTGCAAAATGTTCAGCAAGTTATAAGAATAACATACCCATGTATAGTAATGAGTATTTTACATGAGTGATCATTCCATATATCTCATATGACATCGCATCTGAGAATGTAATAACGCCATGTAATAAATCTGATGATCCACAGGTGAATTAAATATGCAAATTAGGTAGATACACCCCATAATGTTACACTTAGACATTCTTAACCACTTTGTGTTTACTAATGGCAGAATATTGACCCTTTTGAAAAAAAAAATTGCGAATAAAAATGCATTTTAAATGTAAAACGATAAATAGAACCTTGCATTCATGTTCATATCTTATTGAATTTATTAAACTTGTTGAGGAAAAAGAATAAAATGCTCGGCAAAGCCTCACATTTGATTCCTTTTCCTCAAATCATTTAATAAATTCAATTAACATGAATAATACATGAACACTCATGTAAGACTAAGATCCTCTATAGGGGCTTGGAGAAATAGATTGGGCTGCATGATGCTTTCAGGTAGAGCTGAAACCGATGAGTACTGGTAAACCGCTAAGAGGGTCTAAGCCTGCCCAGGCAAAGTGGTATGAGTCCCTGCATATAAACTCTTTTGGTTTGTTTGGGCGCAGCAGTGCTTGAGATGTAATTTCATTTCAAGGTTGGGTCAAAGTCCCACAAAATTGGAAGCAATGTCTTGTCTCCAAAATGACTTAAATAGTGTTGACGGGGCTGTTAAACCTCAATTCAAACGAGCAAACGATTTTCTATGTATTTCATATGAATCTTCTGAAATTACCTCTTGTGCAAGATACTGTTTCCTTTATACACATGTTCAATGTATGTCTGAACTGTGTTGCAAGTACTGCAGGAGGATATGCGGAGACATGAACAGTATTATCTTTTCTATGCTGCACATATGGTCAAAATGTTTAAGTGGTTCAAGGGGAAATAATTCTGCAATAAGGGGCTGGATCAATCAGAATCCTGTTTCCTTTATATACATGTTCAATGTATGTCTGAAATGTGTTGCAAGTTTCAAAGTCCAGCATCAAATACTGTAGAAGGAGTTGCTGAAATACAAACAATACTATTTAATCTCCTATGCTACACATATGGCCAAAATATTTCAGCTGTTCAAGGAGAAATAGTTCTGCAATAAAGGGTTGGATCAGAATCCTGTTTCATCTATACCCACGTTCAATGGATGTCTGAACTGTGTTGTAAGTTTCAAAGCCCTGCATCAAATACTGTAGGAGGAGTTGTGAAGACATGAACAGTACTATGTAACTTCCCATTTGACCTGCTACCCATATGGCCAAAATGTTTAAGTTCAGAATCCTGTTTCTTATATGCACACATTAAATGCAGGTCTTACGTGTGTTGCAAGTACTGCAAGAGGAGTTGCGAGACATGAACATTATTATCTGACTTCCTGGCCAAAATGTTTAAGTTGTTCAAGGGGAAATAATTCTGCAATAAGGGACTGGATCGATCAGAATCCTGTTTCCTTTATACACATTTTCAATGTATGTCTGAACTGTGTTGCAAGTTTCAAAGCCCTGCATCAAATACTGTAGGAGGAGTTGCCGAGACACAAACAATACTATTTAACCTCCTATGCTACACATATGGCCAAAGTATTTCAGCTGTTCGAGGGGACATAACTCTGCAATAAACGGTTGGATCAGAATCCTGTTTCCTTTATGCACATGATCAATGCATGTCTGAACTGTGTTACACTGAGGAGGCCTAATTTGCCGAAACTAGCTAGTCTTGCCCAGAAACATGCACACTCCATTTTTTCAGTTCTGTGGTGTATTCCTTGCTTCAAAATATTTAACTTCACTACAGCTGGTGTCTGGGAATGTGTGGCGGCCGTAAAAAGTTTCCCTGCCCTACACCATAGTGTAGTTTATATTTTCTTGTCCTTTGGGATCATTGATTCCATTGTGGAATTTTTAAAATATTTGAGGGTCACTGATGAGGCCTAATTGGCCAAAACTAGCTAGTCTGGCCCAGAAACATGCACACTCCATATTTTTCAGTTCTGTGGTGTATTCCTTGCTTCCAAAGGATAACCCTTCTAGAGAACATATTTAACGTCACTACAGCTGGTGTCTGGGAATGTTTGGCGCCATAAAAAGTCTCCCTGCCCTACATCATAGTGTAGTTTATATTTTCTTGTCCTTTGGGATCATTGATTCCATTGTGAAATTTTGAAAATATTTGAGGGTCACTGATTAGGCCTAATTGGCCAAAACTAGCTAGTCTGGCCCAGAAACATGCAACTCCATATTTTTCAGTTCTGTGGTGTATTCCTTGCTTCCAAAGGATAACCCTTCTATAGAACATACTTACAAGCTTCAAAGCCCTGTATCAAATACTGTAGGAGGAGTTGCCGAGACACGAACAGTACTATTTAATCTCCTTTGCTACACATATGGCCAAAATGTTTAAGTTCAGAATCATATTTCCTTTATGCACATATTCAATGCATGTCCAAACTGTGTTGCAAATGTCAATGCCAGCCTGCACCAAATACTGTAGAAAGAGTGGCAGAGACAAGAATAGTACAACAAAGTTTGACATACAGAGGTACGTATGGACAAGGGCAAAACTATATGCCTCACAAGATGACAATTCATTTGACATGGTCATTCAAGTGGTTATAATTCTGCAAATTGGGGCTGGATCAGAACCCTGTTTCCTTTATGCACATGTTCAATGCATGTCTGAACCATGTTGCAAGTACTAGGAGACGTTGAGGAGACACAAACAGTATTATATTATCTAACTTCCTATGCTACACATATGGCCAAAATGTTTATGTCTTTCAAGGGGACATAATTCTGCAATAAGGGACTGGATCAGAATCCTGTTTCCTTTATGCATCTGTTCAATGCATGTCTGAACCATGTTGCTAGTACTGTAGGAGGAGTTGAGGAGACACAAACAGTATTATATTATCTAACTTCCTATGCTACACATATGGCCAAAATGTGTGTGTGTGTGAGTTCGGGTTTAACGTCGCTTTCAACAATTTTTCAGTCATATCACGACGGTGTCTGGTTGCGACAGGGAGCTCAATGCTCACGTTTATAGTGCTGCCTCACTGAAGTATCATGCCCCAGACACATTACATGATACCACATCCATTCACATATCCTGACACTGGATCGACCAGTCCTAGCTCTACCCCGTAAATCTGAGTGCCAAGCGAGGAGGAGCTAGTACCATTTTTAATGACTTTGGTATGTCGCGGCCCGGGATCGAACCCGAGACCTTCCGTTCCCCGGAGCGGACACTCTACCAACTGAGCTATCGGGGCCGGTTATGGCCAAAATGTTTAAGTCTTTCAAGGGGACATAATTCTGCAATAAAGGGCTAGATCAGAATCCTGTTTCCTTTATGCACATGTTGAATGCATGTCTGAACTGTGTTGCAAGTTTCATTGTCCTGCATCAAATACTGTAGGAGCTGCCAAGACACGAACAATACTATTTAACCTCCTATGCTACACATATGGTCAAAATGTTTATGTTGTTTAAGGGGACACAATTCTGCAATGAGGGACTGGAACCGAATCCTGTTTCCTTTATGCACATGTTCAATGCATGTCTGAACTGTGTTACAAGTTTCATTGTCCTGCATCAAATACTGTAGGAGCTGCCGAGACACGAACAATACTATTTATCCTCCTATGCTACACATATACCCAAATATTTAAGTAATTCAAGGAGACATAATTCTGCAATAAGGGGCTGGATCAGAATCCTGTTTCCTTTATGCACATGTTCAATGCATATCTGAGCTGTATTGCAAGTTTCAATGTCTTGCATCAAATATAGTAGGAGGAGTTGCAGAGACAGGAACAGTACTATTTAAACATCATGCTGAACAGTGTTGGGGCTAGTACACATCCTTAATTGACTCCATTTGTCTGTGGCGGGGGCATAAAAACATAAATGATACCAGTGTATTTCTCTTTTCTTCCTTTCTCTGGGAGAAAACACAAATGACCCACAAGAGTTGAAGTGTTGTTAAGCCCAAACAAAATCAATCAAACCAACTATTCTGTGGTTTCCACACAATACATTGTAGGTTGTGGTGAAAGTTATCACATGAACAAGTCTGTGATATGAACACATCTTTAAACCCCACTTCATATAGAGAAAACTGGGGTTTACAGGGGTATATATTATTTTTTTATTTATTTCTGCTCCAAGACAAAGGTTGTGGGTACTCGTTAGAACCACCTCAATGAGGCGGTTCTAACGAGCACCCACAACCTATATTTGCAGCAAAAATAAGAAAAATATCACAGGTTTTCATATTAAAGAAAAGTAGCCATTTTCTAGATGCGAAAAATGCACTATGTCGCCCGAGTGTGTTATCGTAATGGAAAAGTCTTTCCCCTTATTTGGAAACCCATCCTAAAGTCAAGAAAATGCTTCTTGTTAAAGAAATGGAAAAATTTCAAAGAAATTAAAATTACCTTATATTTTTCCAGAATCATATGCCAATATCTGTTCTGTGTTCCTAGTTCAGCTGCTGTCTTGCCATCCTGTTAAAAAAAACAGCTCATTTTAACCAATTTTGTCCTGTGAAGAATCTTCTACACTTAAATATAGCAGGAATCTATTTTGAATTTAGGCAAGTCATCATGAAAATACACCTTTACAATTTTTACCCCACTTTCAGATAGTAAAAATCGGGTTTATATGGGTACACATTATTTTTCTTATTTCTGCTCAAAATCATAGACTGTGAGTACTCTTTAAAACCAATTAGGCAGTTCTAGCAAGTACCCACAATCTACCGGTATGTTTTGAGCAGAAATACGAAAAATATCAGATTTTTTATCTGAAAATTTTCATATTCTTAGACCTAGTCTGTGGTAAATTTTCAATACATTTGCATAGGCATGTTTGGGTTATGTCAGGGAGTCTTGACATGTTGCACATACTGATCTTTACTGGGGACTTTTTTGCTTCAAACATTCATCAGCTTAACAAGTCTCTGTAACCAACACCCCTGTAAAACCAACTTGCTTCGGGAAAAGTTTGGTTTACGCCAGGGGTTTACATTATTTTCCCTTTTTTAACTTAAAAACATTGATAGTGAAATGTGTTAGAACCACCTCAGTGAGGCATTTCTTATAAGCACCCACAACCTATGTTTAAGGTGTCACTAAGAAAAATTTGACAATTTTAATCACAAAAATAACCGTTTTAGAGATATAACAGAATGCACTACATAGAGGATCTTACATGAGTGCTCATGTATTATTGAATTTATTAAACGAGTTGAGGAAAAGGGATCAAATGCGAGGCTTTGCCGAGCATTTTATCCCTTTTTCTCAACGAGTTTAATAAATTTAACTAGAGCTGCCGCCTAACGGGCGCCAATTATACCCCGCTACCGACAAATTTTTACAAGTATTTGACCTTGAGGAAGGTCAACGTAAAGGTCAAGGTCAGGTTTGTGTATATCAATCTTAAGTACTAGTGGCAAGGTGTGTGGTGTGTGAATATTAAAGAAATCGGTCAAAGAATAAGGAAGTTATGAGCAATGTTAAAGTTTTTTGTAACGGACCGACGACGACGACAGACAAATTTTTACAAGTATTTGACCTTGAGGAAGGTCAACGTAAAGGTCAAGGTCAGGTTTGTGTATATCAATCTTAAGTACTAGTGGCAAGGTGTGTGTGAATATTAAAGAAATCGGTCAAAGAATAAGGAAGTTATGAGCAATGTTAAAGTTTTTTGTAACGGACCGACGACGACAGACGATAAGCTGACTCCTATATACCCCCTTCAAACTTCGTTTGCGGGGGTATAATAATACATGAGCACGAATGCAAGATTCTATTTATCATATGACATTAAAAGCGTATTTTATTCACGATTGTTAACATAAATGTCAACATTCCGCCGTTAGTAAATGCGACGTCATTAAGGACGTCGTACATGTAACCCTACGGGACGTATCTAGCTAATTTGCATATTTAATCCACTAGTGGATTATCGAAAATAATACATGATGTTATTACACTCTCAGACGCGACGTCATATGATAAATGTATGTCACACTGATGAGTTATCATAATGAATTGTCGGTGCTTGTTACAAATGCCCCAAAGTTTAAACATTGACATAATACCTATTGTGCAGTAAAAGCCTAGCAAAACATGGGTTTTCCCAGTAATTCCCACCAGGCTGGGCTTAAGATGCTGCTTAATGCAGCAGGCAGCATCTGATCAGGGACTGCCCTGTTTGCCAGTGCCTAGTTTTTGGAGCATCAAGGGGACAAAGGCAATATCATTTAACCCATTGCATGCTAGTGAACTCTTCCACTGCTATATGTTGAATATGTCCATTTGCCATATTAGGGGTGTTCTGCCTATTTTTTCATTTTTATTCTGTTTTGACAGAAAATTCTGTTGAAAAATACTGCAGGCCATGATCAGATGCTGCATTCTGCAGCAATTGATCTGAGCCTGTACTGTTTGCCAAGGTACCCCTTTAGGGGTTTCCCACATGCAATAGGTTTAAGGTCAGAAAAGGGTTTTCTTGCACACCAGACAAGGAACTCCGTGATTTTACCCTGGGATAGAAATTTATGTTCTGACCCTGGTGTTCCGACCCAAAATCGAATATAATCACGTGTTTGATAAATGCACTGGTTGATTATGACCTTGTATGCGCCGTCGTTAAGATTGACGTCACAGCACGTTACGTGACGTCACTATACATTCCTGCAGTGCCATCACAATATGGCGGACGTCGGTAACCGAAGTGACTGCAGCATTGAAAATCCGTGCTAAGAAATGGAAGGTATGCAAGAAAAAGAATCCTATATGGGTGTGAGGGGTGGATAGAAAAATCCGTCCCTCGGGATCACTGTCCGGCATCACTCGGCAAGCCTTGTGATGACATACAGTGACCCTCGGGACTGATTTTTCCATCCACCCCTCACACCCATATAAGATTCTTATATTCTTACCTTATTTTTGATAGAAGGGTCTGCCCCACACGCCATGAGGTCAGCTACATGACAACATTCCTGTTGTAAGGCTGTCACATGTAATGCCGTGTTCCCATGCTGAAAATTAAACAAGAGGCCTATGGGCCACTATGCTCACCAGAGCTCAGGTGGGCACTGCCCAATTGCAGCCATGTATTTTAACATGATATCATTTTAATCTGCCAAATGAACCCCCATATCCAAATGAGCACCCATATGGACTCAGTATATGAAACATTAGGCCTTTTATGAAGTAGAGGGGGTGGGCCATGGACCCAATGGAGCCCTGGTTGGTGTCACTAAATGTGTCTTATCACAAAGAACAAGAATATATATGGTTTAGCAGTGGGGATCTGCATGGCTGGAGATATAAGTGGAGGGGTTGGAGCATGCCCTGTCGTTCCCAGGAAAGCCCAAGATTGTTGTCCCTAAATGTGTCTTATCATAAGGACTAAGTATATATATGGTTAAGGGGTGGGAATCTGAACGGTATCCAAGATATCCTTTCATGAAGTGGAAAGGAGAGGACTGGCCCCTGCGGACACCCCTACAGTAGGTGTGCTAATAATAAGGAACAAGAACATATATGAATATGGGGTGGGGATTTGAATGGTTTCTGAAATATATGGCCTTTTATGAAGTGGAAGGGCAGGGCACATTGCCTCAGCACAAAGAGACCCCCAAGTTGGTGTGACTGAATGAGTCTTATCATAAGGAACAAGAATATATATGGTTTAGGGGTGGGGATCTGAACTATTTCTGAGATATGTGGCTTTTAATGAAGTCAAGCGGTGGAGCAAGGCCCGGGCATGCCCCGGGGACTCACAAGCTGGTGTTAATGAATGTGCCTTATCATAAGGAAGATGAATATATATGGTTTAGGGGTGGGGCTCTGAACAGTTTCTGATATAAAAGGCATTTTGTGAAGTGCAGGGGTGGGGCAAGGCCCAGGGAGACCCCCAGGTTGGTGTCAATGAATGTGTCTTATCATAAGGTACAAGAATATATATGGTTTAGGGGTGGAGATCTGTAAGGTTTCTGAGATATTGTGATATTATGAAATGGAGGGGGTGGGGCATGGCCCCAGCACATCCCTGGGGACCCCCAGGTTGGTGTCACTGAATGTGTCTCATCATAATGAACAAGAACATATATGGTTTAGGGGTAGGGATCTGAACAGTTTCTGAGATATATGGCCTTTTGTGAAGTGAAGGGGTGGGGCATGGCTCCGGCGCACCCCGGAAGACCCCCAATTTGGGGTCAATGAATGTGTCTTATCAAAAGGAGCAAGAATATATATGGTTTAGGGGTGGGGATCTGTAAGGTTTCCGAGATATTGGGCCTTTTATGAAATGGAGGGGCGGGACATGGCCCCGGCGCATCCCGGGGGACCCCCAGTTTGATGTCACTGAATGGGTCTTATCATAAGGAACAAGAGTATATAGGGCTCAGGGGTGTGGATCTGAATGGTTTCCGAGATATTGGGCCTTTTATGAAGTGGAGGGGGTGGGGCATGGCCTCGGCGCATCCCGGAGGACCTCCAGGTTGGTGTCAATGAATGCGTCTTATCAATAGAAACAAGAATATATATGGTTTAGGGGTGGGGATCTGTAAGGTTTCTGAGATATAAGGCACTTTATGAAGTACTGGGGGGCGGCGCATGGCCCCGGCACAACCTACTGGACCCCCAGGTTGACATAAAAGCATATGGCTGAGAGAAGTTTGCTAAAGGAACATTTCTATGAAAGTTTTGTCAAAATATCTGCAAAGGCTTTGTAGTTAATGCCATTTTTCAATTTTCCCCATTATAAGTCTATGGAAAATCTAAGTTGCCATAGCAACCAAACTAAAGAGCCGAATTTCATAAAAAACACAAAACCTGTAAAGGCAAATATGGTGAATATTTCCATAAACTCTCAGCCTCATAGAGCATACGGTTTCTGAGGAGATGATTTTTTAAGTATTTTTTTTTCTATTTTTTTCATTTTGGTTTCCATGGCAACCAATACAAATGAGCAGTAGGCCTAAAATCATATGGCAGATAGTAGATCGCCTAAGGAATATTTCTATGAAAGTTTTGTCAAAATATCTGCAGCGGCTTAGCAGTAAATGCCATTTTTCCATTTTCCCCATTATAAGTCTATGGAAACTCTAAGTTGCCATAGCAACCAAACTAATTGGCCGAATTTCATAAAAAACATAAACTTTCAATCCCCCAACCCAAGGATGGTACAGATGAAAAGTGGGCTGAATCGGCCCAGTGGCTTCAGAGGAGATGTCGTTTGAAAATGTTAACGCCAGACGACGACGACGACGGACAACTGCCTATCCTATAAGCTCCCCCGGAGCCTTTGGCTCTGGTGAGCTAAAAAGTCACATAGCTTCAGATAGTGTGGCTTTATGAAGATAATTTTAGGATACAGTAAAACCTGTCATTGTGGCCATCTTTGTTAAGCAAGCAAGCATTTGGTTCCCCCAAAAGGCAAATGCATTAAATTTGCCTGTATTAAGCAAGCACCTGTCTTAAGCAAGCACATTTTGGTTATCCCTTAGGCAGTTGCTTAATACAGTTGGACTGTACTAGAATACTGTTTGTTACTTCTCCATCCAAAACATATGCTGTGGGTACTTGCTACTATAACCTCATTGAGGCAATTTTAACAAGCACTCATAGCATAAGAAAACAGATGTCCCCCCCCCCCTACCACATACCCCTTTCAAAACAAGCTTAATTTAATAGCACTGCTGTGACCTTGAAAATAAGGTCACAAAAACCTAAACTTAATCCTGACCAACTATTATATCCATGCAAATTTTATTAAAACCCACCCCGTAGTTCATGAGATATACTGCACACAACCTTAATTTGGCCTATTTGACCTATTTAGCATGGATGTGACCTTGAAAATAAGGTCATGGTGACCAAAACCTAATCAGTTCATCCTGTCCCAATGATACATTCATGCAAATTTGATTAAAATTCACCCATTAGTTTATGAGATATCTTGCATACGAGAAAGTGTCACATCCACACATACACATATGCATAGGGTGATGGGATCCATACCAAAAACAATATGTCCCCCTCCCCTTCAGTGGGGGGACATTATTTCTCCACAAAAACGCATTGAGAGTTCTTATTAACCTTTATCCGGCTATTCATAACAACCCCAAGCTTTGCAATCAATGTAGATCCAGATCAGATGTCCATCTGATCTGAATCTACACTGTCATGCAGTTTGTGAATTGGAAAAATACATCATTCAGGGGCTGACAAATCCATTGCCTGGCTGCCCGGGACAAGTCAGAAATCGTGCCGGGCAGGTGCACTTTGACCTTACGATGCCTGGTCGGGCAAGTGCAAAAAAATCGTCTACAACTATCAGTCTTTTCATGTAGTTTTGTGTCCTTAAATATGGTAGAACTAGACCGGTGAGAAAATCACAATGATTGTTGCACTGTCCCGCTTTGTCAGCAATTAAGAGACAAGCCATCTATGTATTTATAATGGTTCAATTATTGTTAATCTCTGTTATATGATTGCCAATTAAACACAATTGCCCTGCGGGGCATGTCTTTCCGTTCTAGTGTAGTGTGTACCTTTGGCACTATCGATAAGCCTACACGTAGATCTAATGTTCCGCATGACAAGGTGTGAAAATAAGGCCAAGTTGTCTCTAATTTGTGTTTATCCATCAATCATAAAATTTAATCCACTATCAATGTGAAAATGTTTTAATCTCTCCTAAGACTATTAGCTACATCTAATGGTAGATGTATGCATAGTAAAAACAAACTATTCTACTATCTCGTGAATGGTTGTGTTTTGGCACCAAATAGCAGACGCTTGACGGGAAAGTCGAACGCTTTAATTTGTGTAAACACATCAGTGATTGGCACGGAGCTTCCAGGGATAAGTTGGGAGTTGTGCGGGGCAAATTTTTCTATCCACCTCTATCCACAACTGTTTAGCTGTCGAGAAAATATTTTTACCAGTTCCAAACAGTTTTTTATGAAAGAGATATGCCCCATTAAAATAAAACAATAACATTAAAGAAGTGTGGGGTAGCTGAGGTCCAATGAGGTCATTTCATGATTGCTAGCGGTGGTTTGTGGACAGTGGAAAACTTTGATGTTCGCATTGAACTTACTTGCTTGGCCGGTGTGAAAGTCTGGGCTCGTTTTGGATGGAGGGGGACCTCGTTTTGTGGTTGGATCATTAATTTGTAAACTAAACTGCATTCCTCTTAATCGCTGTGCTGACACTTCTGATCTTTTGAAGTATATCAGCTGCAGCTTGTGTTTATCATGCGTGTCAAGCTAAATGAGTTTATATAACTGTATCGTAAATTGCTAAGCGCATAAGGCATTATGACATGTCAGCAATTAACTTGAAAAAGTACTGTAATTGACTGTGACAACTGCAGTATTTTCTACCGTATTACTGCACAAGGGAAATAAATTGAAGTGGAGGCAAAGATCAGGAATCGATACAATTAACTCACAGCTCCAATCAAAGACACAAAAGAGAAAGAAACACAAACACCAAATAACTAGACCCTAATGGAAATTTGTTGTGCTTGAAACTTGATAGAAACCTTGGATTATATTTATAAATGTTGGTCGTCAACATTATCACCATTATCTCCCCGCACCCACCCCCACTTTGAGTTCCAAAATCCTTGGCAAGTAGGATTTTGAGTTGGGCAAGTGCCAAAATATTATACTTGCCCGATGGGCAAGTGGAAAATTTTTGGATTTGTCAGGCCCTGATCATATATAGAAATTTGATTGGTTAAGAGTCAGAAATGGGTGTGGCTTACTTAATTATGCAGTGTGATGAGGGTTAAGGTGAGTCTAACAAATTTCTAACAAGGACAAAGACAAAGTATGTGACTCTTCAAACATTAAATGGTTGACTAACCCTTTTTGTACGAAATGGAATCTTCCTCCTTATATATAGGAGTCCATTTAAAAATATAGGGGTGTCAGTTTTGGTTTTCTTCAAAAACTATTTGGAAATTGGCTGAAAATTTTGCAAACAGTGTAGGCCCTCATCAGACGCCGCATTTTGCAGCTTCTGATCTGGGCTTGCAATGTTTATCAACTACCAGTTTTGGGTTTCCTGTACTGAATGGATTAAAGCATGCACTAGACCACTTTCCCAATGGAACTTTTTTTTTTTTATCACATAACATCTGACTGCAAAAGGTCTATATACTTGTGCTTTGAAAAAAAGTCAAACTTCAGTTTATTTTATTCGTTTGAATTGATGTTTTACATCCCTGTCAACACTATTTAGGTCATTTCGAAGGCATTGCTTCCAATCTTGTGTGGTTTTTACCAAACACTGAGATGAAATGACATCTCAAGCCTTGCCGTCCAAACAAACTAGAAAGGATTATATGTAGGGATGGACGGACTCACGCCACTTTGCCTGAGAATGCTTAGACCATCTAAGCTGTTTACCAGTACTCATGTGTGGTTGGTTTCAGCTTTGCCTGGAAGCATCATGCAGCCCAATCTATTTCTTCAAGCCCCGATGGTCGGAGCCGAATCCACCCAAAAGTAAGCCATAACCCCCAACCACGTGCCAAATGTTTGCTGACAGCTTAGACTCAGTACTCATGTGTGGTCCGTTTAAGCTCTGCCTGGAAGCATCATGTAGCCCAATCTATTTCTTCAAGCCCTGATGGTCGGGGGCTGAATCCACAAAGAAGTAAGTCATGACCCCAAACCACATGTCAAATGTTTGCTGACAGCTAAGACTCAAATTAGCCTGCATGCCCACGCATTCAAAACACAGTCAGCTTTATCTACATGAAGCAACAAGCATCTAAAAAGTGCATTGAAGATTGATAAGACTGCTTGCAAATCTTGGTCTTTGCTGGACACAGACTTCCAAAAACACACTTTCCCTCATCATAGCTCAGAATACCCTCAATATCCTAAAAATTCGGACACCTTGAGGACTTGCTGTAATTCTCCTAAAAAAATTAACATATATGTTTCATGATAGGGCAAGGAGTCAAAAAGATGCAGATGAAATGGCAAACAGTGTAGTTTGTTTGTTTGTATTGGAGTTTAACTGCCCAGTCAACACTATTTAAGGTCATTTTTGAGCTGGTCAGTTTGCCTATCCACACTTTTCCTGGGCAGGCTTATACGTAGCGGTTAACCAATACAGTGCACATCCTTTCGCCAGAAACTGACAACTGCCCTTCTTGAATCAGCGGAAGAGAGAAAATGGCTGTAGAAAAGATTTCATGATCAATCTCCACAAAAGAATGTTGCCGACCCGGGCATGTATCGAACCCGCGTCCTCCTGATCATCAGTCAGATGCCCATCCGACTGAGCTACTGAGGCCGGCACAAACAGTTTAGACCTGGCAGTCTGATCAGGGCCTGCACTGTTTGTTTATGCCTGTCTGTCCAAATACCTAGGATCATTATAGTACACTGCACAGGAACACATCCATAATGACTTATCTCAGTGTTTGCAAATTATGTAGGACTGTCTAACTGTTCCGTAATGATACTAAGTATTGAGATTAACAGTGCTAAGCAAGCAGTGTAGACCCAAATCAGACTGCTCCTGAAGGAGCAGTCTGATCAGGGTCTACACTGGTTGTTACTCTCTCTGCAATATTCTGACTCCCTGCTGTATTGTGAAACAGATTTGTTTAAATTATATGAGAATTACAGCAAGTCCTCAAGGCGTCCCTCTTTTTTTGTCTTTTATGGTATTTGCTAACCAAAACAAAACATCCCATTATTTCATGTAATATTTAAGACTGAGACAGAAAATTATACTGCAAACTTTTGCCAACTCAGTTCATCTCTTAACAAAATTCCTCAGTGGAGAAAAACTTACCCGGTTCTGAGAACTGACTTCCACACCATGAGCAACCAAAGCGTAAAATATACTTGGTCTGTACATAGTACATACATAGTGAATGTAGGTGTTCTTTTTCTAAAAATAAACCAAAACTAGCACTTACAATAATATTTAAATGAACCTTGCAAACAAAAAGGCACACCAATAACGGTTCAAAAGTTATGAGCAATTGGCGTATTCGACTGCTAAAATTATGCTTCACAATCTGAAATATGAAGCACTTTTTGTATTTGACAGTAAAATTGTGAAATTTCCATAAAATTTCATGAAGTACAACAATCAAGTTTTTAAAAAGGTGGAAAGTTGGTCACGTGTTTGAATTAATATGGTGGAAAAAAAAATGCAGAGGTAAAAATTGCAAAATAAATTTAGTTTAGGCAATTGTTTCAAGTCGATTTTCTTATACTAATAAACAAAACTTTCAAGTTAAAATATGTGCAACCTGTCTGGTTCTGATGAGAGAGCCAAATACCCTTGAGCCCCTTTAGTACTCTACCCATTATAACATGGTTTTGGTTTTTACACGACCAGGTCTTGCCACCCTAAATCCTCAGTTTACTATAATTATCCCCACGCTTTTCGAAGAAAAAGTGGGGATATTGTTATGGTCTTCGTCGTCCGTACGTCCGTCTTACCGGATAAATCCTCCTAGACGGTTATAGATAGAAACTTGAAACTTTGGGAACTGATAGATCTTTGGTCTGGGGAGTGCATGACACTTTCGTAATTTTGATCACACCCCTACGGGTGGGCCAAGGGGGTGGGACCCGCAGGGGTAAAAAATCAAAATTTCCAGAACATGGTCGTGTAATATATCAAAGCGAACGGAATGATGGGTAGAAAACATTACAACCAAAATTTGACCCCTGGGGTCAATTTTGAGGTCACCAGAGGTCAAAAACTGATTTTGACCCTTTACCGGATAACTCCTCCTAGACGGTTATAGATAGAAACTTGAAACTTTGGGAACTGATAGATCTTTGGTCTGGGGAGTGCATGACACTTTCAGAATTTTGATCACACCCCTATGGGTGGGCCCAGGGGGTGGGGCCCGCGGGGGTCAAAAATAAAAATTTACAGAACATGGTCGTGTAATATATCAAAGCGAACGGCATGATGAGTAGAAAACATTACAACCAAAATTTGACCCCTGGGGTCAATTTTGAGGTCACCAGAGGTCAAAAACTGATTTTGACCCCTTTACCGGATAACTCCTCCTAGACGGTTATAGATAGAAACTTGAAACTTTGGGAACTGATAGATCTTTGGTCTGGGGAGTGCATGACACTTTCGGAATTTTGATCACACCCCTACGGGTGGGCCCAGGGGGTGGGGCCCGCGGGGGTCAAAAATAAAAATTTCCAGAACTTGGTTGTGTAATATATCAAAGCGAACGGCATGATGAGTAGAAAACATTACAACCAAAATTTGACCCCTGGGGTCAATTTGAGGTCACTAGAGGTCAACAACTGATTTTGACCCCTTTACCCCCATACATTACTGTTACCGGATAACTCTTCCTAGACCGTTATAGATAGAAACTTGAAACTTTGGGAACTGATAAAACTTTGGTCTGGGGAGTGCATAACACTTTCGGAATTTTGATCCTACCCCTGGGAGTGGGGCCAGGGGTGGGGCACCTTGGGGATAAAAAATCAAAGTTTTCAGAACATGGTCGTGTAGCATATTAAATCGAACGGCATGATGAGTAGAATACATCACAATCAAAATTTTACCCCTCAGGTCAAACACCCCTAGTGGATGGTGGCCCAGGGGGAAGCGTGGGGATATGCGATGGCTTGCCATCGACTGCGCGATTCTAGTTTCTATATGAAAATATCCCTTAATAAAAGGGTTCACTAATAACATGGTCCTGTTCTATGCATCCCAAACATTGCATTATAAAATGATTGCCATATTAGCTTGCATGATTTTTACCAGATCTGGCAAGGGTGTGGTTTATTTGTTTTATTTTTTTTACAGCATCTGCCACATGACTAGCTTTGACATTTGACCTTTCACCGATGATGCCTATCAACGAATCAATTGTGAATATATTTGATCATTTATTTGCTTTTTCTTTCTGTGCAGCTGAGAGGCTTATTAGAATACAGAGGATCTTACATGAGTGGTCATTTCATATGAAATTTATGAAACAAGCCTTTGGCAAGGTTTCATAAATTTCTTATGAAATGACCACGAGTGTAAGATTCTGTTTATCTTATGAACACTTGAAGTAGGATTTTATCACCTTTAAATTTGACAACTTTTCCACAAAAAAATGCATGGTTGACATGGACGTCGTCATGACGTTGCTTAATCCCGCCAAAGTGTTATTATCCCCACGCTTTTCGAAGAAAAAGTGGGGATATTGTTATGGTCTTCGTCGTCCGTACGTCCGTCCGTCCGTCTTACCGGATAAATCCTCCTAGACGGTTATAGATAGAAACTTGAAACTTTGGGAACTGATAGATCTTTGGTCTGGGGAGTGCATGACACTTTCGTAATTTTGATCACACCCCTACGGGTGGGCCAAGGGGGTGGGACCCGCAGGGGTAAAAAATCAAAATTTCCAGAACATGGTCGTGTAATATATCAAAGCGAACGGAATGATGGGTAGAAAACATTACAACCAAAATTTGACCCCTGGGGTCAATTTTGAGGTCACCAGAGGTCAAAAACTGATTTTGACCCTTTACCGGATAACTCCTCCTAGACGGTTATAGATAGAAACTTGAAACTTTGGGAACTGATAGATCTTTGGTCTGGGGAGTGCATGACACTTTCAGAATTTTGATCACACCCCTATGGGTGGGCCCAGGGGGTGGGGCCCGCGGGGGTCAAAAATAAAAATTTACAGAACATGGTCGTGTAATATATCAAAGCGAACGGCATGATGAGTAGAAAACATTACAACCAAAATTTGACCCCTGGGGTCAATTTTGAGGTCACCAGAGGTCAAAAACTGATTTTGACCCCTTTACCGGATAACTCCTCCTAGACGGTTATAGATAGAAACTTGAAACTTTGGGAACTGATAGATCTTTGGTCTGGGGAGTGCATGACACTTTCGGAATTTTGATCACACCCCTACGGGTGGGCCCAGGGGGTGGGGCCCGCGGGGGTCAAAAATAAAAATTTCCAGAACTTGGTTGTGTAATATATCAAAGCGAACGGCATGATGAGTAGAAAACATTACAACCAAAATTTGACCCCTGGGGTCAATTTGAGGTCACCAGAGGTCAACAACTGATTTTGACCCCTTTACCCCCATACATTACTGTTACCGGATAACTCTTCCTAGACCGTTATAGATAGAAACTTGAAACTTTGGGAACTGATAAAACTTTGGTCTGGGGAGTGCATAACACTTTCGGAATTTTGATCCTACCCCTGGGAGTGGGGCCAGGGGTGGGGCACCTTGGGGATAAAAAATCAAAGTTTTCAGAACATGGTCGTGTAGCATATTAAATCGAACGGCATGATGAGTAGAATACATCACAATCAAAATTTTACCCCTCAGGTCAAACACCCCTAGTGGATGGTGGCCCAGGGGGAAGCGTGGGGATATGCGATGGCTTGCCATCGACTGCGCGATTCTAGTTTCTATATGAAAATATCCCTTAATAAAAGGGTTCACTAATAACATGGTCCTGTTCTATGCATCCCAAACATTGCATTATAAAATGATTGCCATATTAGCTTGCATGATTTTTACCAGATCTGGCAAGGGTGTGGTTTATTTGTTTTATTTTTTTTACAGCATCTGCCACATGACTAGCTTTGACATTTGACCTTTCACCGATGATGCCTATCAACGAATCAATTGTGAATATATCATTTATTTGCTTTTTCTTTCTGTGCAGCTGAGAGGCTTATTAGAATACAGAGGATCTTACATGAGTGGTCATTTCATATGAAATTTATGAAACAAGCCTTTGGCAAGGTTTCATAAATTTCTTATGAAATGACCACGAGTGTAAGATTTTGTTTATCTTATGAACACTTGAAGTAGGATTTTATCACCTTTAAATTTGACAACTTTTCCACAAAAAAATGCATGGTTGACATGGACGTCGTCATGACGTTGCTTAATCCCGCCAAAGTGTTATTATCCCCACGCTTTTCGAAGAAAAAGTGGGGATATTGTTATGGTCTTCGTCGTCCGTACGTCCGTCCGTCCGTCTTACCGGATAAATCCTCCTAGACGGTTATAGATAGAAACTTGAAACTTTGGGAACTGATAGATCTTTGGTCTGGGGAGTGCATGACACTTTCGTAATTTTGATCACACCCCTACGGGTGGGCCAAGGGGGTGGGACCCACAGGGGTAAAAAATAAAAATTTCCAGAACATGGTCGTGTAATATATCAAAGCGAACGGAATGATGGGTAGAAAACATTACAACCAAAATTTGACCCCTGGGGTCAATTTTGAGGTCACCAGAGGTCAAAAACTGATTTTGACCCTTTACCGGATAACTCCTCCTAGACGGTTATAGATAGAAACTTGAAACTTTGGGAACTGATAGATCTTTGGTCTGGGGAGTGCATGACACTTTCGGAATTTTGATCACACCCCTACGGGTGGGCCCAGGGGGTGGGGCCCGCGGGGGTCAAAAATAAAAATTTCCAGAACTTGGTTGTGTAATATATCAAAGCGAACGGCATGATGAGTAGAAAACATTACAACCAAAATTTGACCCCTGGGGTCAATTTGAGGTCACCAGAGGTCAACAACTGATTTTGACCCCTTTACCCCCATACATTACTGTTACCGGATAACTCTTCCTAGACCGTTATAGATAGAAACTTGAAACTTTGGGAACTGATAAAACTTTGGTCTGGGGAGTGCATAACACTTTCGGAATTTTGATCCTACCCCTGGGAGTGGGGCCAGGGGTGGGGCACCTTGGGGATAAAAAATCAAAGTTTTCAGAACATGGTCGTGTAGCATATTAAATCGAATGGCATGATGAGTAGAATACATCACAATCAAAATTTTACCCCTCAGGTCAAACACCCCTAGTGGATGGCCCAGGGGGAAGCGTGGGGATATGCGATGGCTTGCCATCGACTGCGCGATTCTAGTTACACGTGGTCATACGATTTTTATTACATGATGTTATCCACTGTTTATCAACGATGTCATATGATAAGCTAAAATATGAAACAGTCCTATTTTTGTTTCATTTTCACTCACAGGGACATAAAAAGTGACATTTTCAGCAATCAAAAGGACATAACTCCGACACACTGGCCCACCCTGCTAGTTTTCAAACTCATCCAAGCTGTTATCCCCAACCTACTTATTATGTTAGTTTCAGGATGATCCGATTACCAGGACTGTTCAAATATGAATGCAGCTAAGCACATAAAAAGGATTCCGTGATAGATTTCGATGAAAAATTTATTTTGTCCCCTCAAAGTATTCCCCTTTAACAGATATACAAACTTTCAGTCTTCTGATCCAATCATTGAATGCATTTTGGTAGTCTTTTCAAGGTATACTATGAAGGCACTGGAATATTGCAGAACTGAGGTGTTTGCGCTGTACAAATTTTCGACCAGAAAGGTATTTTTTCAGCCGCGGGAACAAAAAAAAGTCACATGGGGCAAGGTCAGGGGAATACGGGGGATGAGGGAGTTCAACAACCTTTTCCTGCTTCAGATAGTCTTGCACAATGAACGCCTTGTGCGATGACGCATTGTCATATAGCAATCTGACATTGGCCAAACCAGTTGGGGGTCTTCGTTCTTTGAAATATTTCTTCAATTTTAGAGGAACTTTATTCTTGTAAAACTTCGCATTTACAGATTTGCCTTTAGGCACAGCAAGCTGAATAGCAGGGCCCTGATTTGAAAAGAATATGGCATACATTACCTTCTTGATGCTCATGGTCCGCTTTGCAATGCATGGTCTTTTGCAATACTTTGTTGCCCATATTTTGTTCTGAAACTTTCGTTTTGGCTCAAAAAAAGTGAGCCCGTGTCTCGTCACCTGTGACGACATTAGCGAAAGACCGTGCATTGTAATTTGGAAACTTTTTAAGCAACTTCTTGGCGCGCTGAACATGTGTCTTTTTCTGCTCATCTGTCAACAGATTGGGAATCCATCTAGCACAGATCTTTCTCATTTTCAAATCCCGTTTCAGAATTGTATGAGCTGCTCCTAATGAGATGCCAACCATACTAGCTATTTGCCTAGTGGTGTATCGTGCATCGGTAGCAACTATTTCTTTCACTCTAGCAACCATCTTGGCAGATGCTGCTCTTTTCGGCCGACCATCGTGTGGTGCATCTTCTGTTGAGCCTAGCCCACATCTGAATTTCTTACACCAACGAAAAACTGTCGAAAAAGACATTTCATTATGCCCATAAACGGAACATATTTCATCAAAAATGTCTTTGCACCGTATACCAAGAATACAATGATTCTTAATATAGGACCGTATTTCAACGGCGTACTCTGACCTTCTTCCAACCATGTTTTGTATTAGTATACAAGAGTAGACAGTGTTTATCGAACGATATACATGGCTCAAGTGCACGGATTTTAACAGGTTTGGTATCAATGTATAGGTAAAATGTTTTTCTACGCTGTGATATTATTTTCAGGTGATTTTGGCATAAGTGCATGAGAAAACGTTCTACTTGCATTCATATTTGAACAGTCCTCGTAAAGCTGAACGACTAATGGTTTCTAAAAGTTTCCAAAATGGGCATTTTCAGCAAAGAATGGGGCATAACTCTACCAGTAATAGGCGGACATCGCCAGTTTTCTAAAAACTGTAGGGGCTACAGTGATGGCATTTATTACCAACCCCACTCCAACTCAAGCTACAACCCACAGCTCTGAGACCCTAGATATTAATAGTCACCAAGGCCTGCTTACCCTGTCTTTAAAAAGCACATTTTCCCCCTGTCTTATCAACTCATTCATTTTGTTCACATTTCCTTCAGTAATGGCTTGACCAATAGGGGTCTGAAATACAAAAACATGTAGAAAATGATTATAACACTAGTGTTGAGGTTCAAAGTAGTAACTGAATTACCGTAAAAATCCTAAAAATTCGGACACCTTGAGGATTTGCTGTAATTCTCCTAAAATTTTAACAAATTTGTTTCACGATTCAGCACAGAGTCCAAAAAGTGCAGAAGGAATGGCAAACAGTGTAGACCCTGATCAGACTGCTCCTTCAGGAGCAGTCTGATCTGGGTCTGCACTGCTTGCTTAGGCTTATCTGTCCTAATACTTAGGATCATAACGGTAGCTGAAAATCCTAAAATTTTGGAAATCTTGAGAACTTGCTGTAATTCTTCCAAAATTTTAACAAATTTGTTTCATGATCCAGGAAGGAGTCAAAAAAGTGCAGAAGGAATGGCAAACAGTGTAGACCCTGATTAGAATGACAAGTCTGGTCTGGGTCTCCACTGTTTGCTTATGCTTATCTGTCCCAATACTTAGGATCATTATGATAGTTTCCACACAAAATGTAAAGACTTAACGTTTATATCAACAGAAAAACTACGGTACCGTAAAAATTCGGCTATAAGACGAGGATTTTTCCCTCCAAAATCAGCCCAAAAAAATGACCCCGTCTTATAGCCGAGGTCATGGACTGCAGGCTTTTTTCCGGCAATGTTCGACGAGACCAGGCATACGGAAAAAGCCGAACGGTGATTTTTGAATTGATATATCGCCGCCCACAAACTACCGCTACGATTTTTCTGCACGCGATCGGTAAATGACGTAATCAGACGCCACTACCCCCACACGTGTTTAATGTCATTGCGTGTATCTCTTTCATAAAAAAAAATGTTTGGAACCGGTAAAAAATATTTTCCCGATAGCTAAGCGGTTGTGAATAGAGGTGGATAGAAAATCAATGCTTTGCACAGCTCCCGAATTATCCCCAGAAGCTCCGTGTCAATAACCAACAACAGCGTTCGACTTTTCCCGCCAACGTCTGCTATTTGGCGCCAAAACATAACCATTCATGAGATCGTAGAATAGTCCGATTTTATAATGCAAACATTTACCGTTAGATGTAGCTAATAGTCTGAGGAGCAATTAAATCATTTTCACATTGATTGTGGATTAAATTTTATGACTGGAGGATAAACGCAAATTAGAGACATAACTTGACCATATTTTCACACCTTATCGTCACGCACCGCAGGGTGGCAATTATACGACAGGGATTAACAATAGTGTCATACTTGAACCGTAATAAATACACAGATGGTCTGTCTCTGAATTGACAGCGATTTACTTACTTGTCTATTACCAAAAAGACTGGCAGTTGTAGACGATTTTTTTTTTGCACTTAAATGCCCCCGACCGAGCGTCATACGGTCAAAGTGCACCTGCCCGGCGTGATTTTGGTCTTGTCCCGGACGGCCGGGAAATGGATTTGTCAGCCCCTGTCGTCTATTAAATAGGAGTCTGTATAGCCTAAGCCAGAAAAGCATGTACCGGGCCGACAGCGATACGACGTATCGGCCGACGTTTGCCGCTATTTTGTGCGGCCAAACAAGCCATGTTAGGGGTAAGTAGAGGGGTTTTCTAACGAAAAAAGGCCGATTTCTCACATCTAACTGGCATCTGGTGGTAGCAGATAGGCCCCGACAGATATGGCAAAAATTTGACCCGTCTTATAAAAGAGTATAAGCAAAATCCCGCCTTAGAAAAGCTGAAAAGGGGGTCCCGTCTTATAGCCGAATCGCCTTATAGCCGAATTTTTACGGTATACATTTTTTGGATTCATCTTTAAACTGTGTTACTGATATGGTTAGGGCTGGCTAATTGGAGCTGATAAGATAATCGATTATCAGTCCTGTCATTGCGATCGATAATCGATTAGTAACCGGTGAGCTTTTTGTCAACTTTACCTGTCTGGCTTTCTGTCTGAGCATGACTCTTAGCATATGTTGCACTTGACCATATGTATATTTGAACAGACAGGCCTGAACAAACAGTGTAGACCCAGATGAGACGCCGCATTCTGCGGCGTCTCATCAGGGTCTGCACTGTTTGCCATTCATCCAGCTATTTTAGGCATAACTTTGGGTAGTAAATTGTACCTATCAAGTAATCGATTAAAAGCAAATCAGAGTTGATAATCATTTTTGTGGAATTTATCGATCGATTAATCGATTATACAATTTATTGTGTCAGCCTTAGATATGGTTTAAGCAAAATTAAGGAAAATAGTGTATACCTCATCACACCCACTTTTCAATACATAAAATGGTATGCAAAGGGGTATAAAATACATGAAATTGGGTATGACACTGAGTTGTCAACATGATTCCACTTACAAATCCATAAAGCATGATGGGTATTCTAAATGCGTTAAGTATGCATATTGTTTCTTCTACTATTTTCTAAGAAATACCCACAACATCTCAAAGTCATGAAATCATCAACCCATTGTATGCTAGTGGACTCCTCCATTGCTATATGTTGGACAAATCCATTTGTCATTTAAGGGGTGTCAGGCCTATTTTTTTCATTTTTTTTCTATTTTTGACGGAAAGTTCTGTTTGCAAATAGTGCAGGCCCTGACCAGATGCCACTTAATGTGGCGTCTGCTCTGGGCCTGCACTGTTTGCCAAGGTATCCCTTTAGGGGTTTCCCTGCATACAGAGGGTTAAAGTACATGTATTGTGTGTGAATTCGGGTTTAACGTCGTTTTCAACAATTTTTCAGTCATATCACGACGGTTTAAAGTACATGTAATGTATACCATTGCAAAATTACTTTTCCCTAATTGAAGCAGAATTTACATGAATATTATTACACAGACTGGTTACTGTGATCAAGGAAAACTCAGAAATATTGGAACCATTCGTTAACACAGAAATTTCACAAAAAAAAAACTGGAAAAAGACTGGCATTGACCTCTTGATCATTTGCACCATAACATATCCCTTTGATATAATAACAGTGTCTCTTGGTCCAGAACCAATATTTTTCAGGTGGAAATCTGACAATTTTTTTTCTATTTTCAACATCAAACATAGATTGTAGGCAGGGCCTGACAAATCAAAGTTTCAGTCCCTTGCCCGGCACTCCACAGCATCTTGAAAATGGCTCGGAATTAGAATATTTCATATATATTCTGTACATTTTCTGGGCAAGTGAAATAAAAAAAACACTTGCCCAGCCAAAATTTTGACTTGTCCCGGGCAGCTGGGCAATGAATTTGTCAGGCCCTGATTGTAGGTGCTCATTAGAACTGCCCCGTTCTAGTAGGTACCCACAATCCATGTTTTAAATAAGAAAAAGGAAAAAAAATGTATACCCTTGTAAACCCGTTTTCCATAAATCAAATGGGGTTTACAGGGGTATTCAGATTGTGGATGTGTTTACATTCAATGCTTAGATATACACCCAAACCTCTTTATAACACTATTCTTGGGGTCCAAAGCAGAAATTGCATTAGTTAACTAGAGCTATCACTAAAGGTGATGAATACCCCCACAAAAACTGCCTTGATAGTACAACAGCGGCATTTTGCAATTTTTTCACTTGAAAGGGGCCATAACTATGTCGAAAATTGAAGAATTGTAGTGGAAATCGAACTTGACATGTATTTTATGATGTTACATCAGTGTACCAAAAATTATAAAAATCGATGGAGCGCTTTTTGAGTTATCGTCTGGAAACCAAGTCAACAGACCGACCGACCGACAAGCTCACTCCTATATACCTCTCCCCAAATTTCATTTGTGGGGGTATAAAAACCGTGTTACATCCAAACAAAAATGTATAGATTATATAGAAAAATGACCATTTATGGTCATTTTTCTATTTAATCTATACATTTTTGGGATCCATCTTGATACTGTGTTGAATCCAGAACTGTGTTATAGCGAACCGTGTTATAATGAGGCTATGATGTATGTTCATATGATGAATTATACTCTTATTACATTACCGCTGCCAAATCCCACATCTGACCAGCCATCCTGATAAAGTCTTTTTCAAGCAGCAGCCAAACAGAGTCAGCTCTTCATTTCTTTTACCTCCATTACAATTATCTACAATGACATGATATTACAGTCGACCTTCAATGGCTTGAACACCTTTGGGACCTCGAAAATCTGTTCGAGACAGGGGTAGTTCGAGCCACTGAGGATTACTGCCAGGAGACATAATGTGATACTTTTAAACATCCTTTCTGTGTTCTATAATGAAAATGTATGCTGTGTGTACTCATTAGAATCGCCTCAGCGAGGTGATTCTAATGAGTACACACAGCATACATTTGTAAGATCAAAGACTAAAATCTCCGTAATAACCACCCCCCCCCCCCCCCTAATAATTCTTATGTTGAGAATTTCGCTAGGGACTCAAGAACGAGTTCGACCCATCCATGGTAAACGAGCCATCGATGTTCGAGCTATCGAAGTTCAACTGTATATCTACAATGATGAAAGAAACAGAAAATTCATAGCCCAAGATAATGTCTATACATAAGATACATGGACAGCTCTCCTGGATTACACACCCTTAATGGTGTCTTTTGTTTGTTAGTTTGTATTGGAATTTAACGACCCAGTCAACACTATTTTAGGTCATTTTTGAGCCGGTCAGTTTACCTATCCACACTTTTCCTGGGTAGGCATGTATGCAATATGCGACGGATCCCAGAATCAGTAGGAAAAAAAAAAGAAACAGTCTTTGAGATAGAAAAGAATGCACTATGTCAAACAGAAGTATTTGTAATGTCTCCATAATTGCACTTGATCATGCAGTGCCACAGATCTTATCAAATTTCAATTGGACAATTAAAAGAATACCCATCCAATGTGTAGTTTATAAACGTAAAATAGCGGCCCCCACCCATCGGGGCTTGAAGAAATAGATGGGCTGTACAATGCTTCCACGCAGAGCTGAAACTGACCGCACACAAGTACTGGTAAACTGCATAGGGGATCTAAGCCTGCCCAAGCATAGCGGTGCGAGTCGGACCGTTCATGCTTATAAACCCTATTGGTTTCATTTGGCGACAGGGCTTGAGATATCATTTCAACTCAATGTCAGGTAAAAGTCCCATAAAATTGGAAGCAATGTCTCCAAAATGATCTATACAGTGTTGACGGGGATGTAAAGCCACACATCAAAATAAACGTAATATTTATATTATTCTGTTTGTCTATCTATCTATCTACTTATACTGAGTTGGTCACATTTGGCCATTACCTCAGTCGGTTGGGTGTCTAAATTTAGAATTTAGCTGAAGAAAAAAATAGAAGAGGCACTGGATGCATCCTTAAAATTATTAAATTATTGACGATCCCTAACATACAACTGAAAAAATCATTAGTTATGAGTTGTCCGAATTAAGTTGTCCATTGTCAAGTCAAGTAATATTTATTTAACGTCGGATCAAGTTTACAAACATTTTTTAACACAAGCTCCTAGGAGCTTTTTCTTCCGACTAACATCAAAGCAGTCCTTTTTAACCTTCTTTTGTAGGATACATCTCTTAATGACGAATACCTGACCTCTGTGACTAGTTCAACTCAAACAAGGGCATCAAAATTAAACAACAGTCAATATCGCCAGTACCAGGCCAATAGTGATGCCCTGAAGAATTTCTTTTTTCAATGGAACTATTCCTCACTGGAACTATTCCTCACTGGAATAGCCTTCCATCCTCTGTGGTAAATGCCAAAACTGCAGAGGAGTTCAAAGCCTATATGGTATAGACTCGGATGTTTTAGCATACATCTGTAAGCAGACTGTAAATAGTTTTAAGAGCTCATCTAATGATTTTTGTTTCATGGCTAAATTCTAAATTTAGCACACCACCTAACTGAGGCAATGGCCAAGTATGACCTACTCTATCTATCTTCATACTGAGTCGGTCATACTTGGCCATTACCTCAGTTGGGTGGTGCGCTAAATTTAGAATTTAGCAAAAAAAGAAAAAAAAAACTCACTGAATGAGTTCTTTAAACTATTTACAATCTGCTTTTAGAGGTGTACTAAAACGCACACCTCTGGGTCCCAATCTACACCATGCGGGCTTTGAACTCCTCTGCAGTTTTGGCATTTACCACAGAGGAAGGACGGTGTGTTGAACAACCGGAACGGACCCAATAACTGGAACGGACCTGCAATAAGCGGAACGGACATATTTTCGGCCTTTTCATTTTTCTAAGTATTATTTTGTATCCGATTCCCAATATTAATATAAATATTATATCCATACATAAAGTTACCGTAATTGGATTCACATCAAGGGAAGCGATGAAAACCCTGCCGAAATATTGTATTCTATTCTCACGGATTGGACCGCTCAGGTTAAAAGACACAATTCATGACCACAATAATAATAAATTAGATACCCATACAGCATCAGCAACAGGACGGCCAGATGTTAATAACATCAATTAAATGAAATACAATAGTATAATAGCTGTATTCCGTAGTCTATCCTGCGAGCTATTTACTTTGATGTTCATTTGTTGTTTGCTTGATTTAAGGTTTAACGTTCCCGTCAGCACTATTTAGATCATTTTGGAGACGTTGCTTCCGATTTTGTGGGACTTTTACCATTAATTTGGATGAAATGACATCTCAAGCCCTGCCGTCCAATGAAATATCTTTACATTGCTTTCTTTTATCGCCGCATTCATTTATTGCACCTAGTGTGTGTATTACCAGATTAACAGCTGGCGTTTTTGACACGTTCCTTAACTACTGTTGTTCTTTATTGACACCTGAATTAATTGCCCAAATAACTGGATTACAATTTTTTGTATTTCAATAAGATATTTTACTGATGCTCTAAAATAATAACATATTGAAAAAAAATGATATTAAATTTAGAAACTTGTGTCATGAAAACACGCCTGTATAATTTCGGGTATTATTTAAGACCGACTTTGAAGTGTTCACACCTAAAATATGAGCAAAATAAACAAAACTAGCTCAAGTCCATTTGTGGGTATAAAATATCCCAGGCAAGCAGTCACAAAATGGATGAATTTCCGTGTGTTGTATATGCGCAAAATTGTCTTGACGACACTATATAGTGTGTCATTTGCAAACATTGGGTGCATAGAACCTGTGTGCCTATGTCTGTTTCGTGCTTTAAATCATGGTCCAGTGTTTCGTTAGACTATCTCTGCAAGAACTGTTATTTCCAGGGAGGTGTGTACAGTGCAACAGATGCTCTAGCCAGGTAATTCTTTTCATTTGCATGATGCTATAATTAGAGTAGACACTGGTCAGAACATGGTACCGTTTTCTGCTGTAAAAACACGGACTAATTTCCTTGACAAAAATGTCAAATACAGATTCCAAAAGTAATATATGGTGTTTTGGGGAGCTTCCATAAACATTTTTAATAGCAAATAGAACGGGGGATGAAAAAAAAGGTCCGTTCCGGTTATTGCAGGTCCGTTCCGGTTATTGAGTCCGTTCCGGTTAGTAAACGCACCCGAGGAGGGAAGACTATTCCACTGAGGAATAGTTCTAGGGAAGAAAGGGTATCGGGACAACTCGGCACATAGCAAACTCGGCACATGGCCAACTCGGCCCATACAAACTCGGCACATAACAAACTCGGCCCACAATATTATAAAGCTTATTAAGCCGACATTAATACTTTATTTTCCTGTTTTATTATTATTACTATAATTTTATAATATTTATTTATGCATATTAAAAATATAGTTTCTAGTTTATTTTTTGCATTTTTTTTTTCTTAAAAAAAAGGCTCTGAATATGACTTTTGTGTTCACGGAGATGTTGCACTGATGAGTTAGGAGGCCTTCATGCGGACTGAACAAATTATTTATCTAAATCGCGACGGAAGTAAGGGCGAGGATTGTGGCCACGTAAAATCGATTTAAGCCCCCCAGTGGAAATCATTCCACTGACCGTTCCAAGGCGGTTCTTCTGTGGCGGTTTATTTATGGTGTTGTTTGTTACTTACTGTTTGTATCACTTGTGTCTTTTTATTTTGGATGGCCATATGGCTATTTTGTGGGAAAGTAACTGTCCTTATGGCCTTCCTTTGTTTAGGTTTCCATTATGGTCTGGTCACTTAATGTTTGTGTTTCTTTCCTTTGGTGTCTTTGATGGGTGGAGTAAGTTAATTGTATCGATTCCCGATCTTTGTTTTACTTCTACTTTAATTGCCAATTCTGGCTGATACAACAAACTAGAAAAAAAAAAAAAAAAAAAAAAAAAAAAACCTCAGTCTTGTATTCTCCAGAAACAGGAAAATGCTGATAATTAATCTGACTCTTTTTTTCGAAGATTTATTCGCTGGTCATTTAAGAAACAACTTGAATAGATGAAATTTTATTGAAAAAAAATATTTTTTTTTAGATATACTCCATTAAATATATATATAAAATTTGTCTTATTATTTTGTTTTGTTTGAATTGGTGTTTCACGTTCCCGTCAACACTATTTAGGTCATCTTGGAGACGTTGCTACCAGTTTTGTGGGACTTTTACCCGACATTGAGGTGAAATGACATATCAAGCCCTGTTGTCCAATGATACCAGAAGGCTTATATGCGTTGGACGATCTGACTCACACCGCTTTGCCTGGGCAGGCTTAGTCCTTCCAAGCGGTTTACCAGTACTCGTGTGTGGTCAGATTCAGCTCTGCGTGGAAGCAATATGCAGCCCAATCTATTTCTCCAAGCCCTGATGGGCGGGACGAAGATTTGTCTGATTAAGTCTTATAGCCCTATTTAGTTGGTCCCTATTCCACATGTACCTTTAATTTGACTGTTTGTTTGGTTATGAAATTGTCATACCCAAGTGAACAATAGATAATTGGCCCTGGCAGCTAATTGTATGTGCCGAGTTCGTCATGTGCCGAGTTGTCCCACAACCGAAGAAAGAATTCTTCAGGGCATCACTATAGACCTGGTACCTACGATATTTATTGTTGTTTAATTCTGATGCCCTTGTTTGAGTTGAAGTAGTCACAGGGGTCAAGTACAGTAAAATTCCGCTATTAAGACCACCTCAAATTAAGACTAAATCTGTTTTTAAAGGCTCGTTGAGAAGGTGTTGAGTTATTCATTCTTTGTGTTTTCTATACCAAGTGTCTCCTAATAAGAGACCATCTTTAGAACTGTTCAAAAGTGGTCTTTAGACCACTTTTGAACAGTTTCAAAGGTGGTCTTAATATAGGAATTGTACTGTATTTATCTTTATTAAGGGACACTGTGTCAGTTGATAGATAGAAGCCTCTTTGGTGCAGTGGTTATCTAAATCGCCTTATAAACCAGGGTCGTGGCATTGATTCCTCACTTCTCAAAGACTTTTGGATGTGAGGCTGTTGTTGGGAAGTAAAACTCACAAACACACGAGTTGTCCGAAAGTATGTCTTATCCGAGTACGGGTCGTTTCCTGGTGGTAATCACAGGTAATCTTCTGAGTTGTAAGGAAGCCCTAACTTAAACGATCTCCGGCCCGGTTCCATTTAAAAAGTTTATAAATATACTTTTCCATAGTTAAGGACTATGAAAATGTCTTCCAGGCACGTGGGCTAAAATTCATGGGTGTTTAGCATGTTGACATATTTCTAGAAAAACAACCAATGATGTTCCAAATTAAAAGAATAAATATAAAACATGCATTTTAAAAAATGTATTTTTGTTATTGGAAGAAAAAAATAAATATTCACTTTGTAAGAAAATTACATTTAAAAATGGTCCATTTTTGAACGTATGTTTCTCCATCGTCCTTCATTAGAAACATACCAGTTTTACACCAAAATAGACTTTAGTGTGTGTACTAGCAACAACGAGACGTGATTTTTCCAAAAACTGGCATTATAACATTATATCTATGCCGATAGAACCCCTATCAACATGTAGAGTTCACTATACATTGTCATCCATGTACACAGTATGACGCGGTGCATACATTTACCGGAAAGCACCAAAATACCGGAAAGCAAACCAAAATACTGGAAAGCACATATAAATACCAAAAAGCACTTATATATACTGGAAAACGTTAGAAAATTGTATTTAAATGCAATATATTACATATCTGGAACAATTATGGTTGCTCTCTGGACTTATAACTTGCGATTTTATTGCAATGGTAAGCATGGCTTTTTTTAGCATGCCCCACCCGAACAGGAATAAGAAAAAAAATATCACAATTTTTGATCTTATTATTATTTATTTTTTCATGTATTTGTATAGACGTGTTTTCGTAATGATTTGCGCAGTCTGATCTGAAGTCAAATCAAGTGACAGAAATCATCCATTGCTACGGGTCTGATCAGACGCACATGTAATTAAAGAGAAGAAATTGTCGTGCTCCGACTCATAAATCCTTGATTGTTGATTAACGACTGAATACCTGTTGAAGTTTCACCAAATTTAGATAATTGAGTCAGTTGTTGGCACGTGCCTTATGTCATTTATCCCTTTAACATGCAAATCACAACAATTGTCGTCTGCTGTTTACTTTCAAAGTTGCAAACAGTGCGGTTCCAGATCAGACGGCTCCTTTAAGGATAATAGTGATTAATGTGTGCAAAAATATAAGTGAAGATGAAAATATATATGTTTAACATCGACCCAAATATGAGTGAAATAAGATCAAGCCAGTCATAAAAGAAAATATTATCTTTCCCTTCTTCGTCCTAATAAATCTTGTGGCTACTCGTTATAACCGTCTCAATGAGACTTTCTTACATTAAGATAACACACACGTGCGACTTAGTGCATTTTTCACATCTCCAAAATAGCTACTTTTCTTATGAAAACTCGGAATTAAATTTTTCCTATTAAAACGTCGTGGTGCTCGTTAGAACCGCCCCTTTGAGACGGTTATAACGAGTACCCACAACCTTTGCCTAAGAACGGAAATAAGTATAGTGTTGTTTACCCAAATTTTCTCTATATAAGTGGGGTTTAGTGGGTGTTCATTTCACGGACCTGATCACGTGATGCGACACATTAGGATAGGGAAACCTGAAAACACACGGCATCACGAAAACACGCCTATATAATTTTGACCCCCTTGAACCCCTGTTTTATACAGAAAAACTTGGGTTTGCAGGGATAAACCTTATATTTCTTAATTTTGCTCTATAATAAAGAGTGTTCTAACGTGTACTTTCCGATATAATAAAGATGAATACTGCTTCTATAATGCATGTAGCATCACTTTAACATGCCATTGTCAATGCATTGTACCTATACATTGTTTTCAACGGGTCTCGGCGGACTAGTGGTTAGGAGCGCTGACTCTTTCTCAATAGGTCGCTCATCGCTGTGGTTCGCGCCCCCGCTCTGTTCACTTGTGGTAAGAGACAAGTTCTGTTTGATTATTCTCTGAGTTACACTCTCTTAATTGGTGGTTCGCATCCCACTCAAAAAAAACATGTGTGAAAGACAAGTTTTGCCTGATTTTCTCCTGGTTCTCCCATTTTTGCCAACCCAAACGATCGGCTCGATATATGTGAAAATCTTGAAAGGGCTATATAGCCCCCACCACCCGCTAAACAGCTAAATCTTCATGTGAATTGTTGAACAGACGTGTTATACACCGTATTTAGTCAGAGACACTACCCCCGCTTTAGCAATGGAAACACTGGTAAACCTTACATGGTCACTTGGTGGTGATCTCCGAATACACACCCTTTGTTGAACTAACGTCAAGACGACATTATTTAACCAATGTATTCCGAACGGTCTGGTTCAAGTTCTTTAACTTTAAACGGTTGCTGCAGTGTATGAAGATATCTCTATGATATAGATAGCAGCGTGTAATTCTTGAAACTTGCATGTCATTCTGACAATACTCTAGGGGTTTGGGGATAAATATTTAAGTTTTTTAGGTAAAATTATCAATACAAATCTAATACATAGGCCTAAATTACATTTTTAACATGTTCCTCCGCTGAAAAAAAAAAATAAAAAAATAAAATAAAAACAAGTACAAAGTGCTTTTTGGTATTTATATGTGCTTTCCGGTATTTTGGTTTGCTTTCCGGTATTTTGGTGCTTTCCGGTAAATGTATGCACCCAGTATGACGCATGGATTAAATTTAGCACTGGGGTAAATGAACATAGCGATAATAAAAATTCTGTCAAATCATTATTATGGCTTTTGGACAAATCAAACAATTTTCCTCTCTTGTATTTATTTAATGCATAATAATATTTACCAACTTAACTTAACGGAAGAATAAAGGAAATCATGATCTAGGCATAAAAATATTTAGAATAAAATCCGTTGTGCATGATATTTTTACCCACGATTAGCATGTTTATACCCGTTTTACCTGGAGAATTTACCAACCATGTATACAGTAATGGCTGTCAAAATGACCGTTCGATGGGTGTTTAAAAGAATGGATATATTGTTATTGTGGAAGTTTTTGGAAAAACTACTTCTCGTCCTTGCTAGGACATGGAATATACTTTAGGTTAATGTAAAAACTGAATGTTTCCGAGGATAGCTCAGTGGTTAGTGCACTCGCCTCTGATGCTAGAGGTCCCGGGTTCGATCCCCGGAAGCGGCGATAAAATTTCGGTGTCCGAACACGCTCCATTGGCATCATTTGCAGGGATGAATGTCATAAAGTGCACTGTCCTTCGGATCGGGACGTTAACTGGAGGCCCCCTGTGCAGGGAGAACCATCCCCTGTGCAGGTTAAAGATCCCTACCGTAATTACATGATTACTGTGTAGGCTTTCATCCTGCAAAACCTGGAGTGTATGTCATATACACCTGCGGTAATGGTCAAATGTGACCGACGCAGTATCAGAAGATAGATAGATAGATAGAAGGACAATGGAGAAACCGATGTTCAAAAATTGACCATTTTGAAAGGTAATTTTCTAATAAAGTAATTTATTTTTTCTTCTAAAAACAGAAATACACTTTTTAATAAGCATATTTTATGATTATTCATATAATTTGGAACATTATGAGTTGCTTTTCTAGAAACTTGTCGACATTATAAACGACCGTAAATTTTAGCTCACGTGTCTGGTTGACATTTGCATATACGATGCAGTCCGGTAACATTGCGCACATAAGGTTTTGATACCTTCGTGTGACTTTGTTAAAGCCACCTTTCAAACAATCACAATCAGAACGATTGCAACACGTCGTTATCTACTTGCTGCAATAGAAATTGGCCTCTGAATTTTTAACTGGCGGGAGATATAGTTCTATGAAAAGGGATACCCCTTGAAATTTGATTACCAATTTTGTCGCCCAACATTGCGCACAACAAGTGTTTTGTGCTGGTTGAACACGAACGTTGACTGATTACAAGTAGTTCATTAGATATTATGCAATGTTATTATATGCAGTAAATTTAGATACAAAACACGTGTCCCTTTGCCTATTTTTAAACTAAGTCTTGGGTTTGGAAATTTTCGGTCTTTTCGTATTGTGGCAAATTTGAAAAATTCCGCGAAAGTGTCACATCTGCACGTGCAACCCCATGTTTTCAAGGTAAAGTTAAAACTTAATGCAGATGCACAGGTAGTGGTGGTAGAAATTGTGAGGGTTAAAGTTATTGAAAATGTGAATGCAGGTTGCGCAAAGTAAACGGCCGCGCAATGTTACCGGACTCGACTGTAACTTAAAAGTCATTATGAATACAACACAGCGTTACAACAACAGTCTTCATTAAATTTTGACCTGGAAAGAAACAGGAGAATTATGTAAAGCCCCTATCGGATATGCAGACGATGGTCACAGATATGGTTTACCGTTGAGTTGCAATTAACCTCAATTTAGACCAGGATTTGTAATGTGTATTCTGTTCCTCTTCTCCATTTCTGTAACCAATATAAATATGTCGCTTAGGCACTTGTTTCGGCCAAGGCCGAACCGAACCGAACCATGATGCATACTAATGTCCGGGAAATGTCCGGCAATTGTCCGGGAAATGGGGGATAGTTGTGCGTTATCCCTATTATCTCCACGTTTGGTAGTCAGAAATTAATAAAATTAGTATCAAATAAAATTTTAAGCTCCATGCTAAAAGATTAAAAAAACGATTTTCTTTTTTAACATTTTAGGGGTCCATTATTTAAGTTAATTTGTCCAGGAAATTCTCGGATTGTGTCCTGGATGTTGGGGGTAGTGGTGCGTTATCCCTCATATCTCCATTCGGGTGGTCAGAAATTAATAAAATTAGTATCAAATAAAATTTTAAGCTCCTTTTATAAAGATTTTTTAAAATTACTTTTCATTTTTAACATTTAAGGGGTCCATTTTTGAAGTTAGTTTATCCGGGAAATTATCGGATTGTGTTTTTTTTTTTTTTTTTTTTTTTTTTTTTATTCTCCTATTACTGCTACTCGCTCACATCTGAGCATTACGAGCAGGATTTCCTGGGTGGTAACCAGTACTTTTTTTTTTATTTTATTTTATCTTCTGGATGTTGGGGTAGTTGTGCATTTTCATAATATCTCGGATTGTGAAGATCAATAATTGATAACAATTGTATCTGTTAACATTTTAAGCTCAATTCTAAAAGAATATTTAAAAAAAAAAGACTTTTTATACACCTCATTGAGGCAGTGCTAATGAGTACCCACAACCCTAAATGTGTCCAGGATTTTGGGGGCATTGGTTCATTTTCCTGAATATATCGACTTGTGAAAACGAAAGGAAGAATGCACACCCCGTGTAAATCCTACTTTTCTCTGTATAAATTTGGATTTACATGTTTTTTCAATACACGGCTTTCAGTGATGCCACACGTGGTGCTGCTCACAAGACTGACACTGTCATTGATTGATGATGAATTCAGACCTAAACATATTCTATGAAACCAAATTTTGCACTTACGATTATCACAGTAAATCATGTTATCAATACACCCAGGCATTTTGCAGAAGCACCAGACTGGATTTTTTACGTTTTTACAAATGAAGGAATGAAGTTTACGCCTGCCTGTATCTTTTTCTTTCGGAATCGCTGACATTTGTTCCATTTTCCAAACATTCAACTAAATGCTGTCTCATTTTTGACACGTCGTATATTATTCTAGTGTTAAATGAGTCCGGGGCAAAAGAAAACTACCCCGTTTGCTATTGCAAAAAGCCCACAATCATTAGAATTCGTTTGTTGTTGAACCTGGGAATACATTTGTTTCTTATTTCTGCTCAAAAATATAGGTTGTGGGTACTCGTTGAAACCGTTTCGCCGTTCTATGGAGTTCGCATACTCTCTGTTAAGAGCAGAAATATGAAAAGATATGGGATTTTTAGAATTTCATTTTAGGGCTGCTAAATTTACATTTTCTAGAATTCTGCTTGAAACACGCAGTATGGTTACTCGTCAGAACAGCCCCGGCGAGGTGATTCTAAAAAGTTCCCACAATCGATTTTTTAGCAGAAATAAGGAAAATAATAATAAACTACATTTTATGTAAGGAAAACTGGGGTTCACGGGCGTATACATTATTTTTCCTATTTCTGATCCAAGACATGGGTTGTTGTTATTCGTTAGAACCGCCTCAACGAGGATGTTCTAACGAGCAACCACAACCTATGTTTACAGTATAAATAAGAAAAATAGGACGAATTTTATCAGAAAAATAACCATTTTGGAATGTAAAAAATGCACTATATCTCGTAACGTTAAGTCCTACAAAATTGGAATGCAAAGTCTTCAAAATGATCAAAATAGTGTTGACGCTGATGTTTAATCTCAACTCAAACAAACAAAATAACAGCATTCATTCAAAATATCAATTGGACACAACTTTTGTGGAAGTCACTGTCTACTATTTCAATCCAGGTATGCAGCACACGTCGACTTATTGGCCCGTATAATCGCTCAAAGTCCGCCAAATTCACCTAATTCACCTCCATTGCCAGCAAGAATTGGATGCGGCACAATTTCGTCGTTGTTTAAGCAAACAGTGTAGAACCAGATCAGATGCCGCATCTTGCGGCCCAGATCAGACGCCAAGTTTTGCAGCGTTTGATCATAATGGTCCGCAAAAATCTCAAAGTCCGTACACCTAATTCATCGCCAGCAAGAAATGGATTTCCCGGACAATTCCCACACATTAATTTAGTGTTCGCCCCGAACCATGAAGAGTCGTTTCGCCCCCAAGACGTTTCCTCCCTGGTCGTTTCCCCCTAGTCGTTTCGCCCACTTTCCAAGGTAAAACTAATTTCAACTGTAGAACTTTTATTCATCCTTAGCAGGACATAGATGAGAAGAGGCAAATATTAAAGAAGCGTCGTCGTCCTGGCACGTCGGCCTAATGATAACTTATCCTTAGTTCCTGGCCGGCAGGGGCCCTTAAAAGTGGCCACTCGGGGACTTGTAAACAATCACATTATATTGCATAGACATGTTAACGTAAGGAAGTGTTTGGACAATAACATTCAAGTTCAAGGAAAATTGGTCACTTTCTCGTCTGTTACTGGATTCATTGTTTTTATTTATTTAATTTTTTCTATCTATTTATCTATTTATCTATCTATCTATCTATCTATCTATCTATCTATCTATCTATCTATCTATCTATCTATCTATCTATCCCTCCCTCTCTCTCTCTCTCTCTCTCTCTCTCTCTCTCTCTCTCTCTCTCTCTATTGTCGGCGATCCGTCTGACCTGGCGGATCACAAAATTTTGGAGCTAGAAAAAGAGAAGTTTTTTTCTTGTTTATTGTTTCTGGTTTCTTGTCTAACTCATATCAGACAAACAAACCAGCAAAATATTATTGCTGGTTATCGTAGATTATTAATTTTTTCATTTGTAGATTAATTTACATTGTTGACATAATTTCCCGCCATTACCACACCAGTGGGTGGGGTAAATTCAAAAATTGAATTATTCTTTGGAGGCTTGCCACATTCATTTTTCTGAAGAGCCGGTGAGTTGTCAGATATTTGAGTGTGTTGAGCTGTATAAAATTTAGAACAGGGTGCTGAATAGTCCTTTGTAGCTGTCAGTACACTGTTTGTTAAAAACTCGGATTCAGAATTGTTACTTTCATTTGGAAGAGCCTTGTGTTATCAGCTTGTCAGCGAGTGTGGACTGTCCGTACAGCTGGCAGACTATCTTGTAGTATTGTTGACTCAAAGTTGCCCTTTATATTAAAATGAAGGTCTCCCTGCTTCCCATGGTCTTGATTCTTTGGTTCACCCTTTGGAAATTTAGTAACAGAACCCAACCGGATGATGGAAATCAGGAATGCAGGATTGCAAAAGAGCAACACTGCGATAAAACTTCTCAGTACTTGGCTGTAACTAGGAAGCTAGGAAACAAACGACGTTCGGAGGGCTTACGCAACTTTAAGTCCTCAGGTGGAACAAATTTGGTCATTCTATTGATCCTGGCCGGAGACATTGAAACTAACCCCGGTCCAAGATTTCGCTGTGGGCTGTGCAAAAAATATTGCAAAGACTCTCAGAAATGGGTAGAATGTGAGGACTGTGAAAAGCATTTTCATGCCTCGTGTTCTGAATTGGATGAAAACCAATTGCTAGAGCTTGAAATTGGAATTGGAACTTGGTATTGCAAAGATTGCAAGGCAGACTGTGGCCTTTGCAGTGGTGATGTTCTAAATGAGCATAAGGCAGTTCAGTGTGACCAGTGTGAAATGTGGATTCACACTGGTTGCGCTTTCCTTTCAGACGCCGAGTATGGCAAACTGGTTAACTCGAGTTGTTCATGGATATGCCCGAAGTGCGAGTTTTTTTAATTTTTCTGACTCGTTCTTCAGCGAAACTATAGAACTGGAAGAAAGAAATAAATTTGAACCTCTGTCAAAGGAGAAAGGAGTTAAATCTCCGACTACTGACATGAGAAAGCCGAATTTTGTAAAAGGATTGAAACTTTGCAGTATTAACATTGAAGGTTTAAGAGGAAAGATACTTGAACTTTTAGCTTTCCTTGATACTCACCAACCACATATTGTGGCTATTCAGGAAACAAAGATTGACAGTTCAATTATGACTTCGGAGCTTTTCCCTGAAACTTGCGAATACAGTGTCTACAGAAAAGATAGAAACACTCATGGCGGCGGGGTGATGTTGCTCGTTCACAGAGATATCCCTCATATGCCATTCATGGAACTGGAAAACGATTCAGAATCTGTTTGGGTTAAGGTTTTTGCAAACAAAACTTCCCACTTTATTGCAAGTTGGTACCGACCACCTAACGACACTGTCGAAAACTTCCACTTATTTAAAGATCAGCTTGATCGCATTAAGTCTCAGAATAAGGGTAAAAAACTTCCTGCAGTACATGTCTTAGGCGACTTCAACTTCAGAGAGATTGTTTGGCCAGATAGGCTCAGCAAACAAGGCACGATGCTGAGTCCGTCAGAGGGACAGGTGTTGGTCGACATCATGAATGATCATGGCTTGGAACAGGTTGTTGACTTCCCTACTCGAGATAGAAACACTTTGGATTTGATTCTTACAACTTTGCCAGGACAGTTTGGGGATATTCAATCCCCGGACAAACTAAGTGATCATATTGTCTCTGGATTTTTGAAAATCTTCATACCACCTATAAAGAAACCTCGTAGAAAGGTGTACTTATATCAAAAGGGTGACTATGAAACTATGAGGAAGGATGCCCTAAAATTTGCAAGAGAGAAATACTTTAATGGTCATTCAGACGCTCGGTCTGTCCAGGAAAACTTTGATTTGATAAAGTCTTTCATTCAAGCTTCGTCCGAAAATCATATCCCCTCCAAAACTAGCAGGTCTGTATCTTCAATTCCTTGGATCACACCAGAAATAAGAAGAAAAATTCGGAGGAGAAATAAGATTCATGCTAAGGCAAAAAAGTCGGGAAGTGGTAAACTCAGAGCAAAATTTGAAAACTTGAGAAGAGAGATTAAAAATGACATCAAAAATCAGCATGATCAGTATGTAAATAACTTGGTAGGTGATGTAAAGGCGAATCCCAGAGACTTCTACAGATATATCAATAGCCAGAAGAAAGATAGGCAAGGTATCCCACCCCTTAATAAAAGAGGAGGGAACGGGGTCGCTGAATCGGACTCTGAAAGGGCAGAGGAATTGGTTGGTCAATTCAATTTAATAAAACTGAGTTCAACGAGGTTCCATTGACTGGAAGATCGGCCCCTTTCATGGAAAATATTGTTGTATCCTCTGCGGGAGTGATCAAATTACTTAAAGGCTTGAACCCTTCTAAAGCTTTAGGGCCTGATGAGCTTCATCCTAGAGTCCTGAAGGAACTAGCAAACGAGTTAGGTCCAGTTTTTGCTCATCTTTTCCAACAATCTCTCGATACGGGTGAAATTCCCAAAGAATGGCTCCTAGCGAACATCTGTCCACTTTTCAAAAAAGGGGACAGGGCTCTTGCTCGTAATTATCGCCCGGTGTCACTGACCTGTGTTCTATGTAAATTGCTTGAACACATAGTCTGCTCAAACATCATGGCCCACTTGGATGAACATAAACTTTTGTCAGACAGACAACACGCATTTAGGAAAAGGCATAGTTGCGAAACTCAGTTGAGCACGGTTATTAATGATTGGGCAAAAATCCTGGACAAAGGGGGGCAGGTGGACACATTTATTCTGGACTTTGAGAAGGCTTTTGACACCCCTCCTCATGAACTACTTAAATCCAAATTATTTGGTTATGGAATTGGTGGGAAGACTCTTAAATGGATAGATTCCTTCCTTTGCTACAGAAAACAGCGTGTTGTTGTTAATGGTGAATCTTCAGTATGGGCGCCAGTTTTGTCTGGAGTCCCACAAGGGACCGTTCTTGGTCCTCTATTGTTCTCCCTGTACATCAATGATATTTCCACTGATATTGACTCAGAAATAAGACTGTTCGCAGATGACTGTGTTTGTTACCGGGAAATTAGAGATACAGATGACTCACTGAAACTTCAGGCTGACATAGATAGATTAGGATGTTGGGCCAGAAAATGGGGCATGAGATTTCAACCAGTTAAATGCAATATTATGCAGATAACAAGGAAGAGATCTAATAAAGTTGAGGCTTCTTACACCTTAGAGGGAACGGTCCTCGAAAATGTGAATTCCATTAAATACCTTGGTGTGACAATCACTCACGATTAGAGATGGAATACACACATTAGCAATATGTGTACAAAGGCGAATAGAACACTTGGTTTCCTGAGGCGAAATCTTCATCAGTGTCCTCAGGATGTGAAAGAAACAGCATACAGCGGACTTGTTCGCCCAATCTTGGAATATGGTAGTTGCATCTGGGACCCAAGCGGAGTGGTCCTAAATGAAGAAATTGAAAAAGTTCAGAATAGAGCTGCTAGATTTGTAACTGGAAATTATTGCTTTGAAACTGGGAGCATGACTGGAATTCTAGGAAAATTAAGATGGGAGTCTCTAAAGAAAAGGAGAAGAGACAGTAGGCTCATACTCTTATACAAAGGTCTAAAGGGTGCTGCCAGCATTCCAACAGATGACCTTGTTCCCCCAGCTAGGCATTGTAGAAAACACCATTCAATGACGTTTTGAACAGACCCTTACTGCAAGAACGGATATTTATAAAGAATCGTTTTTCCCCCGAACCATTAGAGATTGGAATGCCCTTCCCGATTCTATTATTTTGACGGCTGAAGGTGCTGAGGATTGTGTAGCTAAGTTTACATCTTTGGTTAGAGCTAGGGACTAACTTCCCATATCACAGGTCCTGGTGTATGAATGTCATTTGACGTGTCACCAGTAACAATTCTGATTCTGGATTCTGATATTGTTACCTCCCTTCCATTATCTACCTCGGTAGATCATATGCATAGCTTCTAGATTTATAACCACTCTCTGACAACTACATCAGGGAGTCGACTCTTTGGCTCAGCGGTTAGAGCACTGGACTATCACCCGAACGACCCGGGTTCGAATCCCACCATAGGCGGGATTTTTTTTTTTTGGGGGGGGGGGGGGGGGGCTATGCATCTTTCCTTTCTTACTGCTTTCGTGTCGTAAGACTATCTATACTGATTCGGTCATATTTAGCCATTACCTCAATATGGCGGCTGTAACAAGAACCCACAACCTAGGTTTCCTAGGTTTACTCCCCAGAACTTCAGTTAAATAAAGCAAATCAAGCACCTAGCCTTTGAGGGCATTCTTGCACACTGTGAACACGGTTTCCGAAGTCAAAGGTCTTGCGAAACTTAATGGGTCCAATTTTACCATGACATTGTGAGCAATCTGGAAGGGGCCATAAAACATGACCACAAACAGACTGACTTGATCATCATCGACTTCGCAAAAGCCTTTGACAAGGTATCTCACAGAAGGCTATTGTATAAATTGGATTACTATGGGATAAGAGGATCCAAACATAGGTGGATTAGCTCATGGCTCTCAGGCCGCTGACAACAAGTTGCACTTGATGGCCAACCGTCTGATCCAGTCCCTGTTTTATCTGGTGTCCCCCAAGGTTCGGTCCTTGGACCAGTCCTTTTCTTGGTATTCATTAATGATCTCCCTGATAATATCAGGTCATCTGTTTGTTTGTTTGCTGATGATCGTGTCCTTTATAGGAACATATATTCTCCTTCTGACTGTCTTATTTTACAAGATGACCTGGATCGACTAGCACAGTGAGAGGCTGATTGGCAGACGAAGTTCAATGTGGCCAAATGTAATTGATTGAGGGTGTGATGACACACTCCGGACTAGCAAATTAAGTTTGATTATACACTACACCAGCAAAGTTTGGAGCAGGCTCAATCCGCCAAATACCTTGGTATCACAATCACTGACGATCTCTATTGGGGTCAACATATTTCAGAGATAACATCGAAATCAACTAGAACTTTAGGGTTTCTTAGACGTAACTTGGCTTTTGCACCAAGGCAGACAAATGATGTTGCATGTAAAACATTGGTTCGCCCATACCAAGATTGTTCAATTTATAGTGCTGGGTCCAAAAATGTCCCCGCCCCGGGTCCCTTTGGTTTTACCTAGATTTATATAGGGAAACTCTTTTAAAATCTTCTTCTCTGAAACCGTAAGGCCCAGGTCTTTGATATTTGGTATGAAGCTTCATCTAGTGGACCCCTACCAAGATTGTTCAAATTATAGTGCTGGGGCCAAAAATGCCCCCGCCCCGGGGCCCTTTGGTTTTACATGGGCTTATATAGGGAAAACCTTGAAAAAAACTTCTTCTCTGAAACCGCAAGGCCCAGGTCTTTGATATTTGGTATGAAGCTTCATGTAGTGGACCCCTCCCAAGATTGTTCAAATAATAGTACTGGGGCAAAAAATGCCCCCGCCTCGGGGCCCTTTGGTTTTACATGGGCTTATATAGGGAAAATCTTGAAAAATCTTCTTCTCTGAAACCGCAAGGCCCAGGTCTTTGATATTTGATATGAAACTTCATCTTGTGGACCTCTACCAAGAGTGTTCAAATTATAGCCCTGGGGCCAAAAATGCCCCCGCTCAGGGGCCCTTTGGTTTTACATAGACTTATATAGGGAAAATCTTGAAAAATCTTCTTCTCTGAAACCACAAGGTCTAGGTCTTTGATATTTTGTATGAAGCTTCATCTAGTGGACCTCTTCCAAGATTGTTCAAATTATAGCCCTGAGACCAAAAATGCCCCCACCTCGGGGCCCTTTGGTTTTACATAGACTTATATAGGGAAAATCTTTAAAAATCTTCTTCTGTGAAACCACAAGGCCTAGGTCTTTGATATTTGGTGTGAAATTTCATCTAGTTGACCTCTTTCAAGATTGTTTAAATTATAACCCTGAGGCCAAAAATGTCCCCGTCCCAGGGCCATTTGGTTTTACATAGGTTTATGTGGGGAATATCTTTAAAAATCTTCTTCTCTGAAACTGCAAGGCCCAAGTCTTTGATATTTGGTGTGTAGCTTCATCTAGTGGCCCTTTGCCAAGATTGTTCAAATTATAGCCTTTGTTGATATTTGGTATGAAGCTACACCTTTTTAGACCTTCCTCAACATTATGCACATTATAGCCCTGGGGTCAATAATGGCCCTCCCTGGGGCCCACTTGTTACTGTATGGATCAGGTGAGCGATCCAGGGAAATCACCGCCCTCTTATTTTACTTTTTTGAATATGTTCTATATAAGGGTTATCCTTTGGAAGCAAGGAATACACCACAGAACTGGAAAAAATAAAGTGCACATGCTTTCTGGGCCAGACTAGCTAGTTTCGGCCAATTGAAGCCTTTTTATAAATATCTTATGTAAGCTGTTTTTTTTTCTACGAATTACTCATTAAACCTGTATTTTTTTTCAGTTTTTTTCCTACGAATTACTCATTAAACCTGTATTTTTTCAGCGCCTTTGGTGCTTTGATTATACCTGAAATTATCCTCATCACGAAAACACGCCTGTATTATTTTGGCCCCTTTGAACTCCACTTTCTTGCAGTAAAACTGGGGTTTATAGGCGTATACCTTATTTTTCTTATTTTTGCTCTCAATGAGGCGGTTCTAACAAGTACCCACAATCAATATTTTGAGCAGAAATAAAAAAAGTATCAATTGCTTCATCATAATATCTTCATTTATTTCGGCGAAACAATTTACCATGTATCTGTTTACCATGTAGGTCTGTTTTCGTAATGTTGAAGCAAAAATGAGGAAAATAATGGACACCCCTGTAAACTCCACTTTTCTCTGCATAAATTGGGATTTAAAGGGCTGTTCATCACAAGCACTTGTCAACGTAATGATCATAACGAACACCCACCCTTAAAACCCAATTTTATACAGTAAAACTGGGGTTTACAGGGGTATATATATTTTTTCATATTTCTTCTAAAAAACATAGATTGTGGGTTCCCGTCAGAACCACCTTGAACCGACTCTAGCACTGGCAAGTACCTACAAGCTATTTTTTTTTTTTTTTTTTTTTTTTTTTTTTCTTGAGAAGAAATAAGAAAATATCAGAATTTTTCATCTGAACATTTTTATTTTTGGTGGTAAAATTGTCAATATATTTTGCTTAGGCGGGTTTTCCTAATGAGCTAAATCATTAGGAAAATATGTCTATGTGAAATAATGGCGTCCAACATGGTGTTAGAAATTACTTTTATTAGGTAGAACTTGTAACATCTTTCTTATTTCTGCTTTTAAAATAGATTGCGGGTACTCGTTAGAACCGCCTCATTGGGGCGGTTCTAACGAGTACCCACAATCTATGTTTTGAGCAAAAATAAGGCAGATAGTGTTTACCCCCGTAAACCCCAATTTTCTCTAGTGGGGTTTTGTTGTTTGTTTGTTTGATTTGAAGTTTAACGTCCCCGTCAACACTGTAAAAGTCATTTTGGAGACGTTGCTTCCAATTTTGTGGGACTTTAACCCGACATTGAGATGAAATGACATCTCAAGCCCTATCGCCCAATGAAACCATTAGGGTTTATAAGCATGGACGGGCCGACGCGCACCGCATTGCCTGGGCAGGCTTAGATCCTCTAAGCGGTTTACCAGTACTCGTGTGCGGATCGGTTTCAGCTCTGCGTGGAAGCATCATGCAGCCCATCTATTTCTTCAAGCCCTGATCGGCGGGGGCTGACTAGTGGGGTTTAAAGGGAACTTCATTTCACGGACTTGTTATCGCGATGTCTTGAATAATGAGGTTATGTAACTTAGGCTTTCCTGTTCTGGATGAGCAGCGTATCCTTCTTCATAGATTCATTTGGATTTTTTTTTAAGTTCTGTTATAAATGGAACATTCGGCCATCCTTTGGGACGAGTATATTGTCCGGGGAGTAGTGTTTCAAAAGTTAACACTATTAATTTTTTCTTCTTCATAACAAAAGCACGGCTATTCAAATTTAATGAAAATTACCATAAAAATATTTTCAGATACAAAATATCTAATATTAATTCAATTTCTGCTGATATCAGAGATTGTGGGTAGGTCTACCCGTTAGAACCGCCTAAGGGAGTGGGTTTTGATTTAAACATATTTTATTGCTTATAACATAAGATACAAGCAAATGGGTTGGGCCACAAGTTCTAGCAACATTAGTTACGACCCTTCCCAAGTACAAAATACAGTTTTAAGCAATTCACAAATGACAAATCAAACATAACCACACGAGTATGGGGACTATCAATAGAGTAGAGAAATATCCAAGAAATAAGGAGAAAGGATAGATATAGGTAGAACGTCTTGAAATATATCTTCAAAATGCAGAAATAACCGGAACACAATTAGCAGCAACATTTCTCTCAACCTCTCGGAAGTTACTCTATACGAATCAATACGTAAACACACCTAATCAAATATACCGGTAAAATTTTACCACTGAAAGTGATTTTTCCAAGTAAAATTCCAGATACTCCCCATATCCACGCCCATAACACAGACTGCGGGTATCCGCTAGAACCGCCCCTGAGGCAGTCCAAACGAGCACCCACACTCCATGCTCTAGGGCAAGAACAAGATAAATACTGTCTACACCTGGAGGTCCCAATTTCTACTATATAAAGTGGAGTTCAAGGAAATCGAATTTATATAGGCGTGTTTTCCTGATGAGTGTTTGTAATGCCTAAAAGCGGTTGGTATCCTTTATGTATTCCTGTACACTACGAAATATCGTTGAGTTTTCTTCGAAAGAAAGTGACTCTCTGCCATTTAGTAGAGTATTTATATTTAGTGGGTGGAATCTGTGGGTATTGTGAAAGAGTTTTCGCCGTTCGTTTGTATATCTATAACATTGAAAGAAATAATGTTCTGCGTCTTCTATACTTGTTCCACATTCACATTGTGCATTTTCTCTTAATCTGTTTCTAAATAAGTCATTGTGTAAGTTGCTGCAATTATTTCTAATACATGCGTGTACTACTGATAATTTTCTGTTACCATACAAGAAATATTGTGGTACTTTTGGTGCAATAAACAGATCACTGAGTAAAGCGCTTTTAAAACTTGATAATGTGGGTTTGTTTCGAATTTCTTGAGGTAGTTGGTTCCATAAACTTGTAGAAGATGGGATGAAGGATCTAGAGAAAACTTGCGTTCTTTGGTTTTGAATAACAAAGTCGTCGCTGTTTCGTAAAGTATAATGAGATGTCATACCCACAATTGGAGGAAAAAGATTAGTTAGAAACTCTGGTAACATGGCATTCTTGGATTTAAACACAAGAACTAACTTCTGATAGTTTCGCCGGTCAGCTAATGAAAGCCATCCAATTTCAGAATATAATTTGGCAATAGAAACTGATCTAGTTAAACCACTAACAATCCTTGCAGCTTCATGTTGTATTTTTTCGAGACTATCTTTTTCATACATTGTACAACCATCCCATACTGCAGATGCGTATTCGAGAATCGGTCTCAAAAACGATAAATAAATCTGATTTAGTGCTTTTCTGTGAAGTTTATATTTTAATTTACGCATCATACCTAGAATTTTTGCAGCGGAGGTTAAAATATTGTTGATATGTTCGTGCCATTTGGCATCGTGGCTAAATGAAATTCCTAAATGTTTGTGTTGGTCTACAAATTTTACTTGTGTGTCATCAAACATTAATACAGGTGGATTTATGTCCTTTTCCAGTGTAAATAACATTGCTTCTGTTTTTGCTGGGTTAAAGTCAACTAACCATTGTTTTGCCCAAATTGAAATGACCTGCAGGTCATGGTTTAAGATACCTTCCAAATCTGCCAAATTGGAAGAAGAAAAAGCCAAAGATGTATCATCAGCAAACAGTCGAGTGATACTTAATAAATTATCAATGATATCGTTCACGTAAATAAGGAAAAACAGGGGCCCAAGAACAGAGCCTTGGGGTACGCCTGCTGATGTATGTTTAACGTTTGACATGGAAGAACCAAGAAAAACTTTTTGCTGTCTGTTTGATAAATAACTAACAATCCAATCTAATAACATCCCTGATATACCGTTTTGTTGTAATTTAAACAGTAAGCCACGATGCCATACTCGATCAAAGGCTTTAGATATGTCGCAAAATATCATGCAAGTATAAACTTTAGAGTCTATGCCTTGACAGATCTGATGGTAAATATCAATAAGCTGATGTACAGTGGAATGGCCGGACAAGAATCCCGATTGTTTTTTATATACAAGATTATTTGAAATAAGATGATTATATATACTTTTATAAATTAATCTTTCCATTAGTTTTCCAATACAGCTCAGTAGCGAAATAGGTCTATAATTTGATGAAATATCTTTGAGTCCTTTTTTATATAATGGCATAATAATAGATGATTTCCACAGAGATGGGAAGACACCAGACATTAATGATTTATTAAATAACATGCATAACGGCTTTGCTATCGACATTTTAGTTGCTTTTAATACTTTGTGACTGATTTGATCCTCACCAACAGCTTTGTTAGAATTAAGTGTTTCAATTGTTTCAATTATTTCAGTTTCCGAAATTTCTATATTTGATAGGTTATTAAATGTCTTTGGTACAAAATTTGGAAGCGAAACATTTGAATCGTTTATAGTGGAAATTGAGGCGAAGAAATCATTTAAACAGTTTGCCTTTTCTTGATCAGAAAAATGATAGCTTTCTTCTCCATTTTGAACAGTTTTTAAAGGAGGGATCGTGTCATTTCCTTTATTTTCTTTAATTAATTGTTTTAAAATCTTCCAGTATAATTTCGGATTAGATTTGTCAGCATCAGTAATTACATTTTCTAAGTTATTAAAATATTGTTCTTTTGCATGTTTTTTCATATTATTTACTTTATTTCTTAATTGTTTGTACTTGGTCCAATCATTAGGGTTTTTTGTTTTGGCTGCTTTAGTTTTTTGTCTATCTCGACGTCTTGTAGCATTTCGAATTTCCGAGTCAAACCACGGTTTATCATCGGGCCTTATTACAACTTCCTTATTTGGTATACAAACGTGCATTAGTTCAAGTAATTTTTCAGTAAAAGTTTTGCAGGCTTCGTCGATAGGCAAATCATTAATAAAATTCCAGTTTTCATGTGTTATCATTTCGTTCAAATTTTCAAAATTAGCTCTTTTGTACAACCAGACTTTACGCTTATATGTAGTTGAACTCTCATGAATGAATGAGATAAAGACATAAGTAGCACGATGATCGCTAATTATATCTGGTACAACTAAGACACCAGAATCTAGCGGCTGAATTTGATGGGATAATAAAACTGGATCTATAAGTGTAGATGTGGTAGCAGTTATCCTAGTCGGATCCGTAATGATATTTTTTATATTATTTAAGAGCTGAATATCTTTTAAGTGACGATTGTTAACGTTGAGTTGATCTTCGTTGATGTCCCCTACTATAACTATATTGTCCATAATAGCTAGTGCTTGTTCTAAAGTTATGTTTAAATCTTGCCAAAAGGCAACAGGTGTATTAGGTGGGCGATAAATATTTGATAATAGAAGAAGAGATTCCTTATATTTAATTTCAATCCAAATAGTATTGTCTACTTGAGTCTCTAATTCAGGTTTGCGAGTTGCAATTAATTTATCAGATACATAAATAAGTAGACCACCTGAATAAGCTGAGTTATCTTTCCTAAAGGGCTCAGTGAACCCTTCTAATCTGATAAAGTCATCGGTTATATCGTGTGTCAAATGCGTTTCTGTAAAACAGAGAACATCAAAGTCTAAAAAGTTATCTTTTATGTAATCTAATTTATGCCTTATACTACGAATATTTAAATGAAGTATCGATAAACAATTCGCGTCTTCCGAATTTCCCAAAATCGGTCCTGGGTTTGTTTCAACATCCCCCGATAAAAAAATTGACATTGACAGGAATACAACAGGGATACCACTATTTGCAAAGCAGGAAATCAAATATGACATGAAAAAACAGCATTTGAAAAAAGCATAAATAGATAATCCAGAGAAGGCACAGACCCTGTATTTTGCAGCCACGACGCCATTCAAAATACTCTTTATACCTTTATTCAATTTGGAAAATATACCAATTCAAGATGTTCAAAGAATGGCGTTCGTGGCTGGAAAAAACAGCACACAACAAAACACCTGAGGTTCATGAGAAATGATATTGCTGCTCGTGTATTCAGTAGTTCGACGTAGATATGACTAGCAAAGACAAAGATAACAGATAGAAAAGAAGCAAAGATAGCATGAGGAAAAGGATTGAATTCAACAACTACTGTACAGTGATAGTCCATGAAAGTTGGATCAAACCGGATCAACTATTTACAACTTTATACAGGATAGTAATAAATACCTATTCAAACTCAATATTCTGTTTGAGAATGTGCATCGACAATGTGGATCCAAACATGACGACTCATGACCGATCACCATGTTTGGATACTCACGTTTAAATATTAAGTTCGGTCAGTGGCAAAATCAGGATTGAATGTGTTACATGACTGGAATCTATAATTCACTCCCAGCTGGCACACAACTCCGAAAAAACGTCACACAGACGTCAGTACGACGTTATTACGTGGGTGTGGGTGACTTTCGGACCCACCCAAATATACGAAGCATAATAGTAAAACAAATGAAGTGGCGACATGTCAACGTCGATGCAACGTTATCACGTCGCAACGACAGTGACATGACGGTATTCCCACGCCACGCGCACGCCGGGCTGCAAATCAACCTCCGTAGAGGCATAAAGTAATCCTGAAATGACATCATGTCAACGTCAATGCGACGTTATCTTGTCTCAACCACGCTGACACGACACATTCCAAAGTTGTGTCCCGCCGGGCTGTAAGACATAAAGCAGTCAGTTCAGTTTACACACCGAGCAATGACGTGGGCGGTTTTCTGAATCCGACCCAATATACGAAACATAACAGAAAACAACAGAAATGACATCAAGTCCACGTCGATGCGACGTTTTTAAGTCGCAACGACGCCGATGCGACGGCATTCCGGCGCCGTGTGCCAGACTGGTGGTAAGACATAAAAGTTATCAGTTCGGTTCCACCCACCGAGAATTGACCTGGGTTGATTTCCGAACACATCCCAATATACGAAGCATAACAGAAAAAAACAACTGAAATAACGTCGTGCGACGTTATCACCATTTGACCGCTGTAACGCCACCTCAAAGCCAATAAACGAAACATAACAGAAAAACAACTGGAATGACATCATGTCAGCGTCGATGCGACGTTATCACGTCTCAACGGCGCCGATACGATGACATTCGGATACCGTGTGCCCGCTGGTCTATAGGACATAAAGTATTTAGTTCGGTTTCACCCACCGAGCATTGACCGTGAGTGATTTCTGGACCCTCCCAAATATTCGAACCATTACAGAGAAATAACTGAAATGACATCATGTCAGGGTCGATGCGACTCATCAACGTCGATGCGACGTTATCACGTCATATCAACGCCGATTCGACGGCATGTTGACTCCGTGAGCCCTCTGGGCTGTAAGACCGACCTAATAATATACAAAGCATAGCATAAAACTATAGAAAAGACATCGTGTCATCGTCGAAGCGACGTTATTACATCGTAACTACGCTGACACGATGGCATTCCGATTCCGAGTGCCCGCTGGGCTGTAAGACATAAAGCAATCAGTTCGGTTTCACCCACCGAGCACTGACCGTGGGTGATTTCTTAACCCGGCTCGTTAAGAAAGCAAAGCGGAAAACTGCAGAAATAACACCATGTCAACGTCGATGCGACGTTATTACGTCGCAACAACGCTGACACGATGGCATTCCGATGTTGAATGCCCGCTGGACTGTAAAGCAAATGAAATGACATCGTGCGACGTTATCACTCTGTAAGTCCACGTCTGCAGAGATATAGTGCAATCAGTTCAGTTTCACCCACCTGACAGACTGTGGGTGATTTCATAGCCCACCCCAATATACGAAGCATAACAGAGAAAAAAAAAAAAAAAAAAACTGAAATGATATCGTATCGGCGTCGATGCGACGTTATCACGTCGCAACCACGCCGCTACGACAGCATTCCGACGCCATGTGCCCGGTGGGCTGTATGACATAAAGCTGTCCAGTGACCATTTAACGTGGGGGATTTCTAAACCAAGGCTGCCAGTTCAAATTTGGGTGATTTCCTAACCCTACCAATATACGAAACATAACAGAAGAATAACTGAAACGACATCATGTCAACGTCAATGCGACGTTATCACGTCACATCGACGCTGACACGACGGCATTCTGACACCGTTTACCCGATGGGCTGAAAGTCCACCTATGTGGAGCTATAGCAGTCTTTTCAGTTTCACCTAACGGGCATAGAGCGAGGGCAATTTCGAACTTATCCCAAAATACTAAACATAACAGGAAAAAAACAACTGAAACGACATCAAGTCAACGTCTATGGGACGTTACCACGTCGCACCGACGCTGATACGACAGCATTCCGTGTGCCCGCTGGGCTGTAATTCGGTGAAATCTCGATGAACCGAACACCAACGTGTTATGTACCACGGCTGACTCGAAAGCATGTTTGAGTCCCTATGAAAAATTCCATAGTTGCAGATAAAGTAATATTCGGAACAACTGTTCAATATGATCTTCAGAACACATGTTGAGAACACATACTGTGTGTACCCATTAGAATCGCCTCAATGAGACGATCCTAATGAGTACACACAATATACACTAACTTTGATGAAATTAGCCCCACTATGCCTCCTGACCTAGTTCCAGAATCAACCCTCAGTGGCTCGAGCTATTCCTGTCTCGAACAGGTTTTTATAGTAACAAGGTGTTCGATTCACCATAGTTCAATTGTGTATTGGAACTTTAGCCACTTTATATCTAAACTCTTCACATGAACAAATAAATAAATATTCTTAGTATCTGCACACTAGACACAGAAAACAGGCATCCATTAACATGTACCATATACAGGCAATCTGAAGACTTATAGATATGTCAGCAAGTGATAGTTGCCTAAGTATGCAGGGAGAGTTGTGACAAAACTAACTCAATTGAATCCTGTTTTTTAGTGTAAGTATGGCAAATCAATACCAAACCAGGACATGAATATCGTGGGCCAGGTATATACTAACTTACGCTAGTAAGCGGTTGATTAACCTTTAGCCTGCTGTTGGTGACAAGCCCTATCTTTGCAAACAGTGTAGATCCAGATCAGATGGCTTCTGAAGAAGCCATCTGATCAGGCTCTACACTGTTTGACATTCAGTTTATGACTATGTAGAAACAAATTGCATCAAGTAATCTGATTGGTTCAAAGTCAGAAATGGGTGTGGCTTAATTGAATATTCAGCAGGTCAAAGGCTAGATAATACTTGTGAGGTTCCCACATCAAGACCACCTTTAGAACTGTTCAAAAGTGGTATTTAAGACCACCTTTGTACAGCACAAAAAATGGCCCATGACCAGAGGATATTATGTGCAGAAAACAAAAAAGAAAACTGCACCTTCGAAATAAGCTTTTTAAATCAGAACTAGGCTTCATTTTAGGTGGCCTCAATAGCGGCACCTCACATGTATATGCATTTATTATTGATAGTGGCATACAGTGCATTTTTCCGTTTCCCAGAACAAAGGGCGAGATGCACCTTAGAATCGCCCTCTTGAGGCGATCCTAACGTGCACCCACAACCTGAGTTCACTGGCAGGTATAAGAAGAATGTATGCCCCTGCAAATACAGGATTCTAGTCTATTGTCGGTTTAAGGGGTGTTCGTCGTACGGACTTGTTAACATAATAGTTAATTAGAATTGACTGAGGTCAGCTTCAGTTGTTATCAGATGGCATCTGTTGGTATTGTCTTTCACAAAAATTCTACCGTCCCAGGACCACACTTGGTTCACAGGCGACCTGTCATCTTTTTGCATTTTACGTGCCTTGAACAACAATTCACTTCTGCTTTTCGTCAAATCTTCATTTATGAAAGTTTTCTTAAACTTCTCATTGTTCTTGAGATTTGTTCTAGCCCTCATAAATCGATCACGAGCCCGGTAGGTCGCAAACTTAACTATAAGATCTTTGGTGTTATCTTTTCGCATCTTTCCTATTCTATGAGAACGGTCTATGTCCGATATCTTAATGTTGCAGTTTATTTCTTCGGCCAGATCTAGCACTATCTCGTCTGTATCTTCCCTGTCTGAAACAGGAATTCCAGAGATACGAATAGAATTGCGTCTGCTATATTGTTCGGATGAATCTCTGTCAACCTCAAGGGTATTCACTTTTTCTATTAGTTTATCTATCTTCTGATTCAGCTCGGATTTCTCTTTTTCCAAACCTTCCACTTTAACCTTGAGATTGGACACTTCAGTCATAAGCGGTTCAGTGGTACCCTGGATAATTTCACGTACCATGTCTCGAACTTGCCCCTGAATAGCCATTTGCACTATAGCTGCAATTTTCTGTAGATCACTATCAGCAAGGTGGAAGGTCGGTGTAGGTATTTCTTCACGTTCTTCCATTATTATCTCAGAAGTTATATCCATGTGATGTTCCACAGTCTCACCAGATCCGGCAATTAAACTTGTGTCCTGAGATAACTCTGGTATTTTGTTCTTTTTGGATGGATTAAGATCAGATTCATCAAAAGGAGAGGAAAGTTCTCTTTTACTTACAGCTGAGTCTTCTTGCTGTTGTTTGTTGGGAGTAGAGACTAAGTTTTTAACCGATTTGGAGGCGTCATTTGTATTGAAAGTCCCAGCCTTGGTTGTTTCGTGAGATTTAGTTGACTGACCTGATTGACCTGAAGATGATTTAACATTACCAGTTGCCTGCTGCCTAGTTGTTGCTCTCGTGGTTTTCTCTGTATCCTTAGGCCTTGCACCGGCTTTATGGCTTTTACTCTCACTATGATCCATAGTTGACGTTGAGTTTTGTTGGTGAGTATAGTTTGACTACCCTGAAGCGTGTTCCGTGTACTGGTTTACTATAATTACCACTGTGTGATAGGTCAATTTCTATTGGTCAATCGTGGATAAATACATAAATTCTTTAATTCTATTGGTCAAGATATAGGTCGGTTACAGGTCAATTCGCCCTATCCATCTAATTTCATATGTTTCGTATACATAAACTGATAATTACCGTCACTTCTGACAATATCCATATATTCCAGAACAACCACATCAAAAACACATCCCCCACAACAAGAATTAACACGAAATGTCTATCCTGGCATAGAGTATCAAAGAAAATTAATGTCACCGGTGATCGAACCACAACCTATTCCGCCATCTTGTGACGTTACAAATAATCAGGGAGTGGGTTCTAAAGAGTAACCACAATCTATGTTTTGGAGCAAAAATAAGAAAAGTCATATATACCCCTGCAAAACTCCGGTTTCGCTGTTTAAAATATGGTTTGAGGGGGACGAAATTATATGGGCGCGTTTTCGTGATGTGTTCTAAAACATAGATTCTGGCTAATCATTAAAACCGCAAACATCACAGATTCTTGTCAGAAAAAGAAAATCTGTTTTTACGACCACAGACGGGTATACATCCCTGATACAGGAAGCCACCCGGGAAACTGTCCTAGATATTAGCCTTTGGCGTCTATAGGTAGCCATTCACAGCCTACAATCGCTTCGGAGAGAGAGAGAGAGAGAGAGAGAGAGAGAGAGAGAGAGAGAGAGAGAGAGAGAGAGAGAGTTAATGTCAAAACCGGACACTTGAACAGCCTATTACGTTGCTGTTAAATGTGAGTCAGACCGACCAATTGGTTTCATTGGGTGACAGGGCTTGAGTTATCATCTCATCTAAATATCGGGTAAAAGTCTCACAAAATTGGAAGCAGTGTCTAAAAATCACATAAATAGTGTTTTTGGGGACGTTAAACCTCAATTCAAACAAAACGTTGGGGTTCACTGTAAAATGATTTTGTTCATCATACCAGTATACACGAAAGAGCAGTAGTTTCCCCTTGCACACTAATGAGACTAGTTTTCATTTTTAAGGATAAACTGCGTTGAGCTTTATGTACAGTACAACTCCTATATTAAGACCACCTTTAAGATTATTCAAAAGTGGTCTTTAGGACCACTTTTGAACAGTCCCAAAGGTTGTCTCTGACCAGAGGACACTGTGAACAGAAAATACTAAAAAAGAATAACTGCAACCTAATAAATAAGCTTTTTAAAGCTGAAGTAGTCTTGATTTTAGGTGGTCTTCATAGCGGAATTTTACTGTATACGGGGCCTAGTGCTGATTTGTTTGTTTGATTTGAGGTTTAACGTCTCCGTCAACAGTGAGGGTTGCTTATTAAATAAAGAAGACACATCTGAAAAAGGGATTTTCTCTGAGATCCATACTAATAAGGGAAACAAAAATAACCTGATGCCTCCCCTGAAGCTGCATATATTCTCCTTAAGAGCACACAATCATTTCTCACTTCTGTTAATGTCTGCGACATATTGCTTCTTGTGTCATTGTAATTGATATGCTTTAGTCAGCGGCTCCCCAATACCGTCTGCATGGTCTCCACTTTGCATCACAAATCAAAGTGCGACTTTCTCAAACCCCGGGGGTTTTGCAGGTGAAAACAAGATTTTTTGCTCAAAACATCACGTGAACATGTCCGTGAAACGAACACCCCCTAAACCTCTACAGTATATAATTGCAACACGCAACACTATGACCTTGTCCGGAACAGTCCTTCGTGGGCGCATACTGTCCGTGTTGGGGACATTGCAGTTACACTTATAGAATATTAACATTGCAGCCTGAATCGCTCACCTGACGTCAATCATTGATATGAGGCATTGTTGATATAAGGCATCGTTAATATGAGGCGTCGTTGATATAAGACAACGGTGATACGAGGCATCAGTGATATGAGGCATCAGTGATATGAGGCAGTGATGATATGGATTATGAGTATAGAATGATGTAAAGGGGTTCATGTGTCCCCCACCCCTGTTACTACATTTTATTCGGCGGTGAGCAGCTATAGATGTAATCGCCACGGTATAACACAGAGGCAAAAACTGGTTGGTGAAACAGTCATTACTGTGAATATACTGGTTAATATAAAGTTTATATAAAACATTATGGTGCCATAAACACTCATCAGGTCCTTATCATCAACAGGAAGGGAGAAAGAACATTATGTTAAGTATGTGAGGGTGTGAATGAGTGTGTGTACTTCATGTGTAATTCAAGTGTGATTCAAGTGTATTCCACTTGTATTAAGACAGAAATTTAATTGGACCCAGACTAATTTTCATTCTGTCTTAACCTAAGTGGAATAGATTGCGAGTCAACTGTCCCTTTAAGTTTGTCTTTGTAAAATTATGTAACCAGTGTTGTTTATAAATATTAGCTTATTCCATATAAATATTGTAAATGATTCTAAGTACAGTCGAACTTCAATGGCTCGAACACCTTTGGGACCTCGAAAATCTGTTCGAGACAGGGGTAGTTCGAGCCACTGAGGGGTTACTGTCAGAAGGCATAACGAGATACTTTTAGACATCATTTCGGTGTTCTATAATGAATATGTATGCTGTGTGTACTCATTAGAATCGCCTCATCGAGGCGGTTCTAATGAGTACACATAGCATACATTTGCAAGATAAAAGACTAAAATCTCCTTAATTACCCCCACTATTTCTTATGTAGAGGATTTCGCTGGGGGCTCAAGAACGGGTTCGACTCAGCCATGGTAAACGAGCCGTCGGTGGTCGAGCCATCGAAGTTCGACTGTATCTTAGAATTTCCTTTGCGTTAATGCCCCACAAGTGGACATAGATTCGAGGTTCCCTCGTGTTGTCCCGTCACATATACGTTTTGCCAGCCCCCGACATATGAAACAAGTGTCTTTGGTGGGAACAGTGTATTGAACATAGCTTCAGAAACTGTCCGTGCTGGGAACAGTCTATTAAACATACCTACAGAAGTGAACGTGCTGGGAACAGTCTATAAATCATAGCTCCAGAAAGTTTCCGTGATGGGAACAGTCTAATTGACATAGGTTCAGACAGTGTCCTTGGTGGGAACAGTCTATTAAACATACCTACAGGGGTGTCCGTCCGTCTATTGAACATACCCTCAGAAGTGTCCGTGCTGGGAAGAGACTAATATTCATAGCTACAGAAAGTATCCTTGTCGGGAACAGTCTATTAAACATAATTACAGAAAGTGTCCTTGGTGCCAACAGTCTACTAAACATGGCTACAGAAAGTGTCCTTGGTGGGGACATTCTATTAAACATAGCTACATGAAGTGTCCTTGGTGGGAACAGTTTATTAAACATACGTATAGAAAGAGTCCTTGTTGAAAACAGTCTATTAAACATATATACAGAAGTGTCCGTGCTGGAAACAGCATATTAAACATAGCTACAAAAGGTGTCCATTCTGGGAACAGTCTATTAAACATAGCTACATGAAGTGTTCTTGGTGGGAACAGTCTGTTAAAAACGGCTACAGAAAGTGTCCTTGGTGGGGACATTCTATTAAACATAGCTACAGAAAGTGTCCTTGGTGGGAACAGTTTATTAAACAAACGTACAGAAAGAGTCCTTGTTGAAAACAGTCTATTAAACATATATACAGAAGTGTCCGTGCTGGAAACAGCCTATTAAACATAGCTACAAACGGTGTCCATGCTGGGAACAGTCTATTAAACATAGCTACATGAAGTGTCCTTGGTGGGAACAGTCTGTTAAAAACGGCTACAGAAAGTGTCCTTGGTGGGGACATTCTATTAAACATAGCTACAGAAAGTGTCCTTGGTGGGAAAAGTTTATTAAACATACGTATAGAAAGAGTCCTTGTTGGAAACAGTCTATTAAACATATATACAGAAGTGTCCGTGCTGGAAACAGCCTATTAAACATACCTAACAATAGTGTCCATGCTGGGAACAGTCTATTAAACATAGCTACATGAAGTGTCCTTGGTGGGAACAGTCTGTTAAAAATGGCTACAGAAAGTGTCCTTGGTGGGAACATTCTATTAAACATAGCTACAAAAAGTGTCCATGCTGGGAACAGTCTATTAAACATAGCTACATGAAGTGTCCTTGGTGGGAACAGTCTGTTAAAAATGGCTACAGAAAGTGTCCTTGGTGGGAACATTCTATTAAAGATAGCTACAAAAAGTGTCCATGCTGGGAACAGTCTATTAAACATAGCTACATGAAGTGTCCTTGGTGGGAACAGTCTGTTAAAAACGGCTACAGAAAGTGTCCTTGGTGGGGACTTTCTATTAAACATAGCTACAGAAAGTGTCCTTGGTGGGAACATTCTATTAAACATAGCTACAAAAAGTGTCCATGCTGGGAACAGTCTATTAAACATAGCTACATGAAGTGTCCTTGGTGGGAACAGTCTGTTAAAAACGGCTACAGAAAGTGTCCTTGGTGGGGACAGTCTATTAAACATAGCTACAGAAAGTGTCCTTGGTGGGAACAGTTTATTAAACATACGTATAGAAAGAGTCCTTGTTGGAAACAGTCTATTAAACATACATACAGAAGTGTCCGTGCTGGAAACAGCCTATTAAACATAGCTACAAAAAGTGTCCATGCTGGGACCATTCTATTAAGCATAGCTACATGAAGTGTCCTTGGTTGGAACAGTCTGTTAAAAATGGCTACAGAAAGTGTCCTTGGTGGGAACATTCTATTAAATATAGCTACAAAAAGTATCCATGCTGGGAACAGTCTATTAAACATAGCTACATGAAGTGTCCTTGGTGGGAACAGACTGTTAAAAATTGCTACAGAAAGTGTCCTTGTTGGGAACATTCTATTAAACATAGATACAAAATGTGTCCATGCTGGGAACAGTCTATTAAACATAGCTACATGAAGTGTCCTTGGTGGGAACAGTCTGTTAAAAACGGCTACAGAAAGTGTCCTTGGTGGAGACATTCTATTAAACATAGCTACAGAAAGTGTCCTTAGTGGGAACATTCTATTAAACATAGCTACAAAAAGTGTCCATGCTGGGAACAGTCTATTAAACATAGCTACATGAAGTGTCCTTGGTGGGAACAGTCTGTTAAAAATGGCTACAGAAAGTGTCCTTGGTGGGAACATTCTATTGAACATAGCTACAAAAAGTGTCCATGCTGGGAACAGTCCATTAAACATAGCTACATTAAGTGTCCTTGGTGGGAACAGTCTGTTAAAAACGGCTACAGAAAGTGTCCTTGGTGGGGACATTCTATTAAACATAGCTACAGAAAGTGTCCTTGGTGGGAACAGTTTATTAAACATACGTATAGAAAGAGTCCTTGTTGGAAACAGTCTATTAAACATACCAACAGAAGTATCCGTGCTGCAAACAATCTATTAAAATACATTCAGAAAGTGTCCTTGGTGTGAACAGTCTATTAACCATATCTACAGAAATGTCCGTGCTGGGAACAATCTATTAAACATAGCTACAGAAAGTGTCCGTGCTGGGAATAGACTATGAAGCGTACTACAGAAAGTGTCCGTGGTGAGAACAGTCTTTTAAATATACCTACAGAAAGTGTCCATGCTGGGACCAGTCTTTTAATGATAGCTTTAGAAAGTGTCCGTGCTGGAAAATGTCTACTAACCATAACTACGAAAAGTGTCCTTGGTGGGAACAGTCTATTTAACATACCTATATAATTGTCCGGGCTGGGAACAGTCTATAAACATACCTACAGAAGTGTCTGTGCTTGGAACAGTCTATAAAAATACCTACAGAAAGTGTCCTTGGTGGGAACAGTTTATTAAACATACCTATATAAATCGTCCTTGCTGGGAACAATCTATTAAAGGAGTCCATGTATAGAATCCACCAATCGCTAAAAACAATTGCAGGAAATTGTTCAAATGTCTAGTTTGCTTTAAATCATGTGTATTAAATAAGGCTAAAAGGGATGCCCTTTGAGAACCATGAACCATGAACGCATTCAAAAACGAAAATAGCAGAATCCATTTGTTGTTTGGGCCAGACAAGCTTGTTTCGGCCATCAAGGCCTCATCAGTAGCCCTAAAAGAAATGCTGAAAACGAGTATCAGCGGTTACGAGTATCAGCGTAAAACGTGGAAAATGACGTTGAAAGTTGACGTTACGTCAGAAGAAATTTCCAGTTTAATTTAACGTCATGCGGTAAATTTTGATTACGGATTATTTTGCTCCAGACAAGTGGAAAGTGCATGGATTTGTATGCGGTTTGTAGCCTGCTTCCACAATAGAATAATTTTTGTCTTTTAGTCAGAATGTTTCTTTTGTAAGGACTAATTGATTCTTAATTAGCTGGGTTAAATGCTTCTTTAAATGGACATTTTACTGACTCCTTTGATATTCATTTGGGATCACGATACAATAAAAAACATCCCTTCGAATTCAACGTTGTTCTTCTTTGTCCTGATGCAAAATATATAGATGACTGACGGATGTTTTTAAGGTAACCGAGCGCCAAGGGCACATAGGGGCTACCCCCAGTTCGCCAGCTGGGATTAGTTGTAGGTACTGCTCTTTTCCCTAGGCTGCCAATATGCTGACTCCTGTCTGCTTGACAGATATCAGCTAGACGATTGGAAGTTAGGTGACTTCTTTCGCGGAGGACCGCAACTTACTATTAGTATCGAAATAATTTCAACTATGAAAAGGTTTATTACCAGCAAATATTTTGTCACCAATACAAACTGGAATAGATTCATAAAACTTTATGTTAGGCATATTTTTATGTATTTTTAATTGAAATCCTTTAATCAAAATTAAAGTGATTAACCAAACTATTGCAAAATATGCAGAGTGTTGATTTTTGTGTTTGTTTTGAATTGTTACGCCCCTTGAAAAGTAGAAGTAAAACAAAGATCAGGAATTGATACAATTAACTTACTCCACCCATAAAAGACACCAAAGGGAAAGAAATACAAACATTAAGCGACTAGACCATAATGGAAACCTAAACAAAGGAAGGCCATAAGGACAGTTACTTTCCCACAAAATGGCCATATGGCCATCCAAAACCAAAAGACACAAGTGATACACACAGTAAGTAACAAACAACAACATAAATAAATCGCCACAGAAGAGCCGCCTTGGAACGGTCAGTGGAAGATTTCCACTGGGGGGCTTAAATCGATTTTACGTGGCCACAATCCTCGCCCTTACTTCCGTCGCGATTTAGACAAATAATTTGTTCAGTCCGCATGAAGGCCTCCTAACTCATCAGTGCAACATCTCCGTGAACACAAAAATCAAAGAACCACAGAGGTGAGACAACGGTGAGGACTCGACAGCAAGAAACCACTGAAATGCTGGAGCAAAAGAAAACCAACAGTTAGACTCCGATGAGCCCGACCAGAGACAGAGCATCAGGCAACAACCGACATTATAAAAGTCTTATAAATAACTTAGTATGACACGCCAACTATTCAACAAAAATGCGAGGCGTTATCAAATTTCATAACAGTCATAAAAATAAATAACTTTTAATAAACGACGACTGTTATTCGCTTGACCCAAATGAAGAGAATAGAACACGATACATTTAAATTAATATGCAAAGATAACCCAAATTTTATGGTTTTCTGTATCTACAACTGCTAATTTCCAGTGTCCCCACCACGGACACTTTGTTCCGGCGAACGACTGCTCCCACGAGCGACATCATGTTGTGTGTTGCAAATATACCCTGCTCCCCTAAACCCCAGTTTATAGAGGGAAAACTGGGGTTGACGGGGGTATATATTATTTTTCTTATTTCTGCCCCAAGACATAGGTTGTGGGTACTCGTGAGAACCGCCTCAATGAGGCGGTTCTAACGAGCACCCACAACCTATGTTTGAAGTAAAAATAACAAAAATATCATATATTTTCATCAGAAAAGTAGCCATTTTGGAGATGTGAAAAAATGCACTATGTCACACGGGTGTGTTAGCATAATGACATAAACTGTTGGTGTTCCTCTGCGGTGGTTCTTATGATGACCCACAATCGACGTCTGAGGCAGAAATAGAAAAGAGTTTAGTCAAAATTATTTACATTTCCAGTGTAAAGTCTAATATAAACCTATAGAAATCAATGTAGTTCATACTTCCATGAACACATCGAGTCACATGATTTTCAGTGACGTCAAGTGGCGTCAGTCTAAACCATGGTTCTCTAAGGGCGTTGATGACGTCAACGCTGTTCCGCTCATTGTAGAAAAATAGCGTGTAAATGTTTTTCAGCTTTAAAAGTTTGCCCTATAAGCATCTGTTGGCCCAGTGAGGAGGGGAAAATATGTAAATATAAAAAATAAACTTATTATTTGTGCTTTTCATGAAAGTATGAAAGACAGCGGGTCGCTAACAAAGTTCACATGGCGTGGTTCATTTGCTTTGCACACGACCCATCGAGTTCATGCTTCCATGAACAGCAGAAAAATAAAATTCATTTCTTAAATAAACGTTAATTTTGGAGTCATGAAAGAACACACTATGTAACACGGGTTGTGTTATGTATAAGAATTATTTTTTCTGATTCCCACTTTCTCTCCACTGGGTGACCTAATAAGACTATTAATATTTTGTTTACTTCTGACTTTAAGGAAGAATCTAGAAAATGAGTCACAGATTAATTTTAGTTGGTATAGTAGTCGCAGATAAGACTGACTAGGCGGAGCTATCAGTTGCACCTGCCTTTTAACAAAAAGGTAAACCAAGTCACCCGATTGTGTGAATTCAAAAAAGCTGTGGCGTATATAGCCATTTTGGTCCGTTTGCAGAAAGCATACCGAATCTTCTGATGGACTCAGTGAATTTGACATATATTGACAACACCTCAGTAGCTCCGCCTAATCAATCTTATCTGCGACTACTAAATACTATGTACTATGTTGTTTACAAGAAAAGGGATTAAAGACTAATTCCAGATCTCTTTAATTTTAGCATATTTCTGCTCAAAACATAGGTTGTAGGTACCCGTTAGAACCGCCACGGTGAGGCGGGTTCTATCGAGTTCCCTCAATCATGTTTTGAGCAGAAATATAAAAAATATCAAGATTTTTTTTTTTATCTGTATTTTTTTTTTTTTTTTTTTGGTAAAATTTTCGGTATCTTTGTATATATTTGAATAGGCATGCTTTCGAAATGGAATATTGTTAAGGGTCTGTTTTTCATGTCCATTCAAGGGCCCACAGTTATTGCATTACATAATATCTGCGTGTTATCGTAATGCGTTTGTTTATCTGTTTGCTTGCTTGTTTTGGATACAAATCTCTGATCTGTCCACTCTAGCAACCATCACGAAAACACGCCTATATAATTCTGACCCCCTCGAACCCCACTTTTATATAGTAAAACTGGGGTTTACAGGGGTAAACCATTTTTTCTTATTTCTGGTGTACGTGTACCCACATAGATTGTGGGTACACGTTAGAACCGCCTCTATGAGGCGGTTCTAACGAGTACCCACAATCTATATTTTGAGCAAAAATAAGAAAATATATCACAATTTTTCATCTTAAAATTGTCGTGTTTTCGGCGGTAAAATTTCCGAAGTATTTGTATAGGCGTGTTTTCGTAATGCGGAGAGACGTCCATTTGGCATTGGAACACGCAGGCTGATGACACCTTTGTTGTCCGAAAATGATAATAAAAGAATCTTGCATGGGTGTGAGGGGTGGATGGAAAAATCCGTCCCGAGTGTCACTGTCCGGCATCACGAGGCTTGCCGAGTGATGCTGGACAGTGATTCCGAGGGAAGGATTTTTCTATTCACCCCTTACACTCATGTAGGATTCTTTTTCTTGCAAACCTTCCATTTCTGAGCGTGGATTTAAATGTTGTTATCATTCTGCAGTCACTGCGGTTGCTGAGGTCCCTCAAAATGTGATGACACTACAGTTATTTTAGTGACGTCACGTAACGTGCTGTTACGTCAACCTTAACAACGGCACATATGAAGTGGTACATGTATTCTACCAGTGCATTTATCAAACACGCGTGAATATTCATTTTTTATCTTGTCCCTGTGTTAGAACAGAATTACTTGCTTACCAGATAAGGAAATCCATAGTTTTAGCTAGAAATTCTGTTCTAACCCTGGTGTTCTAACCCAAAATCGAATATTCTCGCGTGTTTGATAAATGCGCTGGTTGAATACGACGACGGTAACCGAAGTGACTGCAGCTTTAAAGATCCGCGCTAAGAAATGCAAGGCATGCAAGAAAAAGAATCCTATATGGGTGTGAGGGGTGGATAGAAAAATTCGTCCCTCGAGATCACTGTCCGAGATCTCATTGAGGCGGTTCTAACGAGTACCAACAATCTATGTCTTGGAGCAGAAATAAGAAAATAATGTATACCCCTGTAAACCCCAGATTTCTCTATATAAAGTGGGGTTTAGGGTGGTGTATTCATTTCACGGACTTGATCGCCTGATGTAAAGGTCAAATTGCAGGTTTCATTAATCTCCGGGCTCAATAAATTACTTGGGGCAGTTGGGTGAAGCGAAGGTGTTACGTATCTTGTGTCACTGACGCGACCAACTGATATTTGCTTACAGCTGGGCAAAGTCTGCTGTCGTTGCAGCAAGTATGGGTAGAGGTTCTTCAGTTTCTACACTTCCATTCATATTCCCCCCTTTTCCGCTTTTATCTCTTTTATCTCCTCAAGTGTCTCTTCTATCTCTTTTGTTCCTTTTTTCTGGAAGACTACACAAAATGACCTACAGGGGTTGACGTGTCGTTAAACCCCAAAGCAATCAATCAAAATCAATATATCAATTCAACCTTTCAACACTTAGATACGGAACCCGGGAAGGGACATGTTGTTTTTATTTTTTAAGTTGTCTGGACAAGAAATATCTTGTGCGCACAAGATAATATCTTGTCTGCACAACATAATATCTTGTGTGCACAACATAATATCTTGGGGTAAAAGTCCCACAAAATTGGAAGCTAGGTCTCCAAAATGACCTCAATAGTGTTGAAGTGGACGATAAACCTCAATCCAAACAAAACTTAATATCTTGTGTGCACAAGATATTATCTTGTCCGCACAACATAATATCTTGTGTGCACAACATAAAATCTTGTGTGCACAACATATTATCTGGAAATTTGCACAAGATAAAATCTTGTCCACACGGCATAATATATTGTTTGCGCAACTTATTATCTTGCCCGCACAACATAATATATTGTCCGCACAACATAATATCTTGTTTGCACAACATATTATCTGGAAATTTGCACAACATATTACCTTATTCGCACAACAGAATATCTTAATCGCAAAACATAGTTCGCACAACATAATATCTTGTTCGCTTAACATATTATCTAGTATGTTGAGCAAACAAGATATGATGTTGTGCGAACAAGATATTATATTGTGCAAACAAGATAATATATTGTGCAGACAAGATGATATTTTGTGCGAACAAGATATTATCTTGTGCACAAGATGTAGACAACTTAAAAATGAAACCACCACGCCCCTTCCTGGGTTCCGTTCTTACATTTTTTTTTCTAATTTTGCACGCTCAATATATCCAGCAGATCTGTTTTGTCAAATCATGATCACGGCCAAGTTGTTCAAAGCTTTGTTAGCTAAACGGTTAGCGGTCAAACTGTTAACTGTTCTAAGCTGAAAAATGTGAGCAGCTTTTGCAAATGCAAATGCAAAAGCTGCTCACATTTTTTTCAGTAAAAGTATCAGAAAACTTGCCATAATCATGATCAGCCAGCCCCGGTAGCTCAGTCAGATGCGCGTCTGACTGGTGATCAGGTGGACGCGGGTTCGGTACCTGCTGGGATCGGCAACATTCTTTTGTGGAGACTGATCATGAATATTTTCTCCTTCCGTTGATTCAAAAAGGGCAGTTGTCCGTTTCTGGCGAAAGAATGTGCACTGTACTGGTTGTCCGCTTACGTATAAGCCTGCCCAAGAAAAGTGAGGATAGGTTTTTTGTTTGTTTGATTTGAGGTTTAACGTCCCCGTCAACACTGTAAAGGTCATTTTGGAGACGTTGCTTCCAATTTTGTGGGACTTTTACCCGACATTGAGATGAAATGACATCTCAAGCCCTGTCGCCCAATGAAACCAAAAGGGTTTATTAGCATGGACGGTCTGCCTTGCACCGCGGTTCCTGGACAGGCTTAGATCCTCCAAGCGGTTTACCAGTACTAGTGTGCAGGCCAGAGTGAGGATAGGTAAACTGACTGGCTCAAAAATGACCTAAAATAGCGTTGACTGAGCTGTGAAACTCCACTACAAACAAATAAATAAACAAAAATGTCAGCGACATATAACGACATCGTTAGTTGTGAACAACTTAGTGGACCCAGAATGTCGATCAGCGTAGATCCTGATGAGACCGCTCCTGATCGGGATCAACGATGCCTGTATCAGTCCACAAGACTGAAAGGGCTAAATGAAAATGTGATGCGTCCGATCAAATTATCTACTAATTACAAAGATATTGATCATTCAGACACACGCACGCATTTTAGATTCCCTTGAGCTACTGCACATACCTGTAGAATGGAAAAACCCCAAATAGACGCGAAAATATCATTATATTTCCATAGAAACCCGTCAATACATTTCCTGTAGACAAGATGAAAATGTCTTCATTATTAAAACATCAAAAGACCTTATTTTAAGAAGCAAATTAGCCATCATTTGCTGATAAATAAACATATTCTTATGTCCATTTTGTTCATTATGAAGAAGATGATTATATTTAATATCACAAAATGAGTTGATCTCCTAGTAAAATAATTTTTTAAATGAACAGAAAATGGTTATTGGACATATTATTGAACAGATTCAGCAGGTTAATTAGTAATAAGCACACCACTGCCGCGCCAATCGGGGCTTGAAGAAATAGATGGGCTGCATGATGCTTCCACGCAGAGCTGAAACCGACCCGCACACGAGTACTGGAAAGCCACTTAAGAGGGTCTACGCCTGTCCAGGCAAAGCGGTGCGAGTCGGACCGTCCATGCTTACAAACCCTTTTGGTTTCATTTGACGACAGGGCTTGAGATGTCATTTCATCTCAATGTCGGATAAAATTACCACAAAATTGGAAGCAACATCTCCAAAATGACCTTTACAGTGTTGACAGGGACGCTAAACCGCAAACCAAACAAACAAACAAAACCACTAACGAGCTCGTTAAGCTAACGATGCTTTGAACAACTGGGCCCAGTGACCTCAAATATGGGCCCAGTGACCCTCAAATATTTTCAAAATTCAACAATGGAATCAATGATCCCAAAGGACAAGAAAATATAAACTACACGATGATAAAGTGCCTTTTTTATGACGATTGATGTACCTTAGGGCTGGCTAATCGGAGCAATCCGATTAGATGTCATTTCATCTCAATGTCGGGTAAAAGTCCCACAAAATTGGAAGCGACGTCTCCAAAATTTACAGTGTTGACGGGAACGTTAAACCTCAAATCAAACAAACAAACAAACAAAACCACTAACGAGCTCGTATGCTAACGATGCTTTGAACAACTGGGCCCAGATGTATTGTTTTTCCAATAATTGTGTGTGATCGTTAGAACCGCCTCTTTTTGACGGCTCAAACGAGCACCAACAATCCATTTTTAGAGCAGAAATAAAATAATAAATATCATAAGTTTCCATAAAAAGAAAGAACTTTTTTTTATCAAGTTTTGGTTTTATGGCCCTTTCAAGATTATTTCACTTATTTCACCTATTTCCATAGAAAAGTAATCCTTTGGAAGCAAGGACTAGAACACAGAACTGAAAACTGTGAAGGGTAAAAATCTTTTCTGGGAAAGACTAGCTAGTTTCGGCCAATCAGGCCTCTTGAGTGACGCTCAAATATTTTCAAAATCCCGCAATGGAACTGGACTAGAAAATATAACATACACTATGATGAAGGATAGTGAGACTTTTTACGGCCGTCACACATTCCCGTAACACCAGCTGCGGTGAAGTCTGATTCTCAAATCTGATTCCAATTCGATTCCAGGCTCATCGAAGTAGTCGGCCAAATGTTGCACTTATCCTTGAACCCATTCAGTACCAGAAACCCCTAAAGGGGTACCTTGGCAAACAGTGCATGCCCAGATCAGGGCCTACACTTTTTGAAAAAAAGTTCAGCCATTTTTCCTAATAAATTTTAAAGAAAACACAACCTGTCACTCCTAAATTTTGAAATAGACTCCTACTATATAGACGGAGGAAAATTCCATTTCGTACAAAAAGGGTTAAGTATAGGCAGTGAGATCGTAGCTGTCCGTAATCCACACATTTTGCATATTCTTTTCTGTTGAGACACCCTTTTCCATGTCATCAGCGTAAACAAAAACATGAAACATCTGTCTGCATCTTGGATTTAGCTTGCAACCCTCTTGGATTGAAAAGTGTCCAATCAAAATGATACTTAAAGGAATATCATTGTCACCATCGCGGAAAGCATCTGTGAGCATGGCTGAACTATGTTGGTTCTGGTAATAAGACTCCTTTGTCAAATGGAATGGATCAGAAAAAAAACAGTCATCCTTTTAGACCTGTGCAAGCATACGATCGCGAAACTGTCTCACCATTGCTTTGGAGACAGCCAAACGTTGCCATACTTTCCAGATACCCCTACCCCACAACCGAATGACCGTTAGGGTTGATAAATGTTTTGTAGAGGTTCTGACATTTGCTTTTTCGCAAAGATCACGTCTATTTTATTTATCCTTCGAAAGTCCACCTTGACTTTCTGTTTCAGGGAAAATCCTGTGTGTTCAATGTGTTCAATCGGTTAAGTAGGACACTTACATTTTTTTCTCAGCAATGACAAAGCGTCCCAGTGAAATTCTTCTGTGTTATGGTTTATCTTTGAGTGTGTGTATTTTGTTTTTGATAGCCAATTTGCCATTGTGTGGGATACGCTTTCCGCTATTGATCTAGTTACTTAATGTTTGCGTTTCTTTATCTCTGTTGTCTCTGATAGGAGCTGTGGGTTAATTGTATCGATTCTTGATCATTTCCTTCACTTCTATTCAGGATACCTTGATGTATTAGTTTCTTTTCCCTATACCAAACCCTTATTGTCTTTATGATCCATCAAAAGCATTGTCAAATAGAAATTTAGATCATATCTAGTAATTTAAGCATGCATAATAAATGTTCAGTGGCACAGAATCTTTGAAAGTTGCGAAATAGTTATCGCTTTCAGATTCTACAATGAAAGCCGAACAAACCATATTTTGTGAAAAAGCGCAAATTTTACCTCTTTCTGGAATGGAACCCAGACACCGGCTTGCATCAGTGGTTCTTCTCCTATGTCTTTGGAACACTTCAATCCTAAAATGCACTAAATTATGCCTTAATATCATACCAACTGGTATTTATGGCTGATTTCACACCTATACCCCCTATTTTATGTAAAAATGGCATTTTGAGGATATTTTGATGATAAAACTTAAAAAAATAATTATAAATGCTTTAATACCATGTGAAACAGTGGATACATATCTGTTCAGATCCTTTAACATGATCTAATCAATTAGAACCAATAATAGATGAGAAAACTCATCGCGATATTGCAGCAGAGACAATTTTGAAGTTATGCTTTGGCTAGAGACCAAGGCCATAAACCATGTAACCTTACTGTTAAATTCCAGATGGAGTAGATTCTTTCTCTTGTGTATCCGGTTACACACTTACTGTAAGCTTTTTTTCCAAAACAAACCCAATAACAATTGATTAACATGGCTTTAAAGTACCCCCCTCCCCCCAATGCACAGATCAGAAGCAAAAACTGATCAAATACACCCAGTTAGACTTAATTACCACTAACTTTACACTTTTTACAGTTTCTGTGGCAAACCACATGCCAGGAATATCCATTTTATGATACAGAATTGGTTAGAACCTACCAATGTGTGAAAATATGATGTAATGACTGAAAACTGGAGTGTGGGACTATTTTTTCTACTTTTGTTATATGGAGCTGACCACTAAATATTTTCCATAGGCGACAATAGTAACCTTTTACATGTTACATGCTCCCACAAAAACTACACATACAAAACTTTTCAAGCCTTGCTCATTTATAGAGCCATCCTAGCTCAACAAGTTGATGAGAAAAATTCCACATGTAGCCCGTGTCCTTTTCAAGTTATGGTCCGCCATGTTTGTTTACATGCAGATTCGCAGTGAATACAAGCCGGCTTTTAAAGGAGAGGTGACAATATAAAATCAGCAATAATTTCTTTGAGCTTGCAGATATAATTATAAAACACACGTCATTTTATTTCCTTATAACTATCCTTTTCTCACATTGAAATGAAACATGGGATATTTATCCAATGGAAGCCTGCCTGGTATTTAGACTGCAACTAAAAGCTCTGTCCCAAAGTGATAAAATCCAGTACCTCCCGTATTTAGTGCAAAGCTACCAACAGGATGTTTCTCTGCAACTACAGGACCTCCTACTTTGCATACCTCTACAGGTATTGCAACTGATAGATATTGTTTTACTGTTTCAGAGACGTCTAGGCACTCATCAAGCAGCAGATTACATTCCACCTGACGGTGCCGATTAGCCATGTTTTCATTAGGTGGAAGAATACCTCCATCTGCACTTAGGAGTGGGGCCGGACTGGTTAAGATGGCATACGCTGTAAATTCCATTATAATGAGGCAGAGGCACAAAGGGTCATCCTCACTTTCTGGCCCTGACCTTATTAGACCCAGAGGCAAAACAATGCCAGTACATCTTGGACTAAATCCGTTTGCAGGGGATGACCATGATTTCTGGTGTATCTATAAAATTGAATGCAAACAAAAATTCAATTACAGTGGTGTGGTATTTTTTGCTTTTATATCGATTTTAAAGTTTAATGACATGTGTGGCCAGCCAGTCTGGACTAAGCAGAACGCTAGCCGCATACGCAATTTCGGGACCTCCAGCTTTCCAGAGAACTAACGCAATATAAATGATATTGGAAGAATGCAATGTGTATATTTAAAACTTTCGAAAACTTTTTAAAACCGGGGCATACGATCTTCCCTCCATTCATTTGTCGACGATGTGTCAGAAAGAAGCTTCCGTGGTGTAGTGTGTATGCTAATCGCCTCATATACCAGGGGACGTGGGTTCGATTCCAGACTTCTCCAGACTTTCGGATTAGTCTTTAAACCACATTCCCGTCTCCGTATAACCTTAGCTGTTGGTGGGACGTAAACTCAAACACACACACATGGGAGTGCTACTTTTGGGCTACATTATAGAGTCTTACCCCGTGTAATTTCATGATTTGTTTTTTAAAAAGGGATATTCTTTGACAGTACTATGACACAGAAAATTTGTCAGCGCACTGCTATTTTTAAGTGAGAAATTTAAGCAAAATATAATTTTAACAGCAAATGATCTGGGGCCAGTTGTTCAAAACTAACGACATCGTTAGTTAACGTATCGTTAAAACTGTGATCATTTGATATAGCAAAAACGCTGATATTTTTGCTGAAAAAATCGCCTTTTTTCAGCAAAAATTCCAAAATTTTAGATATTGAACTTGCTAGGGCACTTAACAGTATGAGCACTAACGAGCTCGTCAAGCTAACGGTGCTTTGAACAACTGGACCCGGATCTGTTTTGCTATCAGGTTAAGTATGATTTTCACAGACAACAAAATAGAAGTGGAATCGATACAATTAACCCACAGCTCCCATCAGAGACACCAAAGGGAAAGAAACACAAACATGAAACAAAAGACCCTCATGGAAACATCAATAGCGGAAATCCAAAAGGGCAGTTACTTTCCCACAAAAATACAAAGTTCCTCTTAGTGCCACATTGCCATAAGCTGTCTCCAACTGCATTCGGATGTGTTTGCAGTCTTTGCAGGGAGGAGCGATGATTTTATCAAAAATGTATTGTATCAGCATGACCTAATTCAAAGCGGCAAAAGTCCACTACAGAAATTCAGGGGTGAAAGTGCGAAGGCCATTTTTAATTACCCTTGAAATAATCAAAAAAGACATATTATTTTCCTGTCACTGAAATGATAAACACAGAGCAATGTAAAGTATTTTAAACGCTTCCTATGTATTATGAAAAACATATTGCAAAAATTAATATATTGACACCTTAAAAGGCGATTATTGTGCATTAAGGGAAAACAATATTTGAGTCGGAACATAGGTAAACCCGCAAAATTACACTCATGTCAGCCTTTCAATTCACATGGTCTGATCAGCCTCTAGCGCGTTTGCCCCCTGTCAGCATCTGTACAGGAAATATTTGAACCATGGAGACTCAGATCAGACTGCGCGCATGCCTCATCTGGGTCTTCGCTGATCACAAAATATAGTGTGTATCTTTTGCTGTAATTCGGATTAATTTTGTCAATGTGAGCATATAATGGGTGTCAAATGCCATACTTATGCCGTTTTGGACGGGGAACACCTAAAAATGAACACGGATAATCAGTGCAAGCCCATATCAAACGCTGCGTCCGCTTATTGCAAAACTGTCTTTTTTTCTCTCTCTTTTTTTTTCTAAAAAAAAAAAAAAATATCAGAAAAAAAAATTCTGAAAAAAAAAAAAGAAAACCAACATACTTTTTAAAATGGACTCTTCCAGCATGTAATATGGACGAGTCCATTCAGGATAAAATGGGTTGAACAGACTTGAACTGCCAAAGCCTTATGATACAATAAAACTAAAAGCTTCGATTAATTCACAGCAGACTGACAGTTAAACAAAGAGACATAAAAATAACGTTCTAATTATACAATATTAATTTATGGGATATGTTTGTTTCTATTAGTCCCAGAAAATAAAATGAATCTCTGTTGACAAAATAATGGTATAAGGCGTAACATGAATCGACTCTTCAACGTAAAATTTCGCTCACAAATTATGTTACTGCGCCTTTTGCAGATAACTGTTAATCGAAAAAAAAAATATATATATACTAGAAATATTTTCAAAGGAAATACCACAAATATAACTTAAACACCCATTTGAACTTGAAAACTAGGTTAAGGTCACCAAAATCTAAGGTGCATACAATCCATTTTAACCAAAAACTTACACTGAGTTTTCGGGAGCGTGTGACCTTAAAAGGTCAAGATCACCAAAATCTAATAAAATCTTTGGTAGGTTGCAATCTATAGTTTACAAAATCTGACCAACATTCACCAGTTCTTAAATGAGACAGGGTGCAGACAGTCCATTATTTGCCCAAAACTGACAGTTTTCATGGGGCTGTACCTTGAAAATATTTTCAAGGTCACCAAAATCAAATTTAAACTTTGGTAAGTTGTAATGATACCTTGGACTATGTTTGATTCAATTTCATCAATCTGTTCGTCAGATAGAGTGTAGACAAAAACTGGCAGTTTTTGCGGGCCTGTACTCTTGAAAATAAGGTCAAAGTCACCAAGATCTGACCAAATCTTTGCTAGGTTGCAATGATATATTGTACCAAGTTTGACCAAACTTCATGAATTCGTATTTAAATCTTTGGCAGGTTGCAATAGTATATTGTATCAAGTTTGACCACATTCCATCGATTCTTTCATGGGATAGGGTGCAGACAAACCGTTGTGGCATTGGCAGTTTTTTTTTTTTTTTTTTTTGAGGGGATGAAGAGCTGTGCCCTTGAAAATAAGGTTAGGTCATCAAAACATAATGGCTATCTCCTCTATCCTAGTGATGTAATCATGCAAGTTTGGTCGGGATCCATCAATAAGCTCAGGAGATGTAGTGCATCAAACAGGCTACGCTTACACTAACGCCGCCGCAAACACGATCCGTACCAAAACAATATGTCCTCCTCCCCTTGGTTTGGGACATAAAACACGAAAGCTATTTCAGATGAAAGGCGTCAAATTAGTTCTAAAACCTTTCTTCATTCTGCCAACTCTGAATGTATAGTCCCAAATCCTACCATAATGCAAGAGATTGTGGCATTCAAAAGCATTAACTAACTAGAGACCCGAGTGGGCCAGATATCGCTCACCTGGACGAGGCTGAACGTGATATATTACATTGTACATTGTGTGAAAATTTTAAGATGAAAAATTGTGATATTTTTCTTGTTTCTGTTCAAAATATAGATTGTGGGTACTCGTTAGAACCGCCTCATCGTAGTAACCACAATCTGTATTTCAGAGCAGAAATAAGAAAAATAAGGTTTACCCCTGTAAACCCCAGTTTGACTATATAAAAGTAGAGTTCAATGGGGATCAAAATTATATAGGCTTGTTTTCGTTATGGTTATTTCTTCTGTTGATTTTTTTTTCACATCATTTATTTTCAGCTTTCTACCCTATTCCTTTTCTTTCATATCCAATCTCTTCTCTTTTTCTATGGGAGACGACACAAATGACCCACAATGATTGACATGTCGTTAAACCCCAACACAATCAATCAATCAATCATTCGGCCCATCAATGCTGTCAGTACTTTTATTGCGTAAACGTGCATAAGCAAAATGTTCAGCTAAGATGGCCGTATTTTTTTAAGCAGGTTAGCGCATAAAATGTCAATCATGACAATTGTCGTCTGCTTTGCCGTCTGCCGGTTACCTTAAAAGTTTTTACAAACAATGTGGACCCAGATCTGACTGCTCCTGTAGGAGTAGTCTGATCTGTGTTCGCACTGTCTGTATGCAAAATATGTTTTAATAGTTTGCAAGAAGATTCAGCAGACGACATAAACAGACGACATTTTCAGATGTAGATTTTCTCGGCGTTTTAAGGGTTAACGCAAGACGGTTTTGAGGCTACAAGGTCACTCTTCTACAGCGGGGTGCCTTATTATGTGGATTTAAAGCGTCATTGTGCCAAAGATCGACCCGATATTTGGTAAAATCTTTACAGTATGACAATAGGTATGAAAACTTAATCAGGATAATCCTGTTCTAATGAGGTACGGGACCTGAAAGCAAGAGTATTAGTGGACGCCATATATTCACTGGTGGATGTACGAAATCTGTTAGATCTTCGCCGCCCGCTGAGTTCGGCCTCGAACTGACGTGCTATATATATTTTTTTTTTATTTTTGTTTGTTTTTGTTTTTGTTGTTGATGTTTTTGCTGTTTTTTTTTTTTACTTTTTCACTCATGTGCTCAAACGAATCGCACATATAGCTCTGGATGGGGCCAATTCTGGGTTGTCAGATCGCATTCATTTGTTGTATGTTTTCACAAAAACTGGAATATTTTAAGCAAACGACGTAAACCCTTGGTCTTTAAACCGCTTAGAAAGTCTAAGCCTACCAAGACAAATTGGTACGAATTGGAATATCCCTGCGTATATACCCTATTGGTTTGTTTTGGACGTAGGGCTTGAGATGTCATTTCATCTCGATGCCGGGTATCGGTCCCACAATCTTGGAAGCAACGTCTCCAAAATGACTTACTAGTAAATAGTGCTGACAGGGCCGTAAATCTTGAATTAAAGCAAACAAAAGATCCTTGGTTCATACTGTTTGCCATAGCTAGACACTGTTTGCCAGTGCCCGTGCCCTTATTTGGACACGTTATGCAGATATGGGTTTAATGTGCGTTTTATTATTCTGTGACAGTCGAACCTCGATGGCTCGAAGCCCTTTATGGCCATGATTTTTTTTCGGGACAAGAGCAGTTCGAGCTACTGAGGGTTTTTAGTACCAGATGGCATAATGGAGATACTGTTCGGATATCGTGTTAATCTTCTTAATATAAATGTATGTTGTGCCCCCACGGTGTACTCATTAGAATCGCCTCATCGAGGCGATTCTAATGAGTACACACACAGTCCTTTGCAAGATAAAAGAATAAAATCTTCAAATTATGCCTCATTATTTCGTATCTGAGTGAGTTAGTGTTAGAGCTGTACGTCTCACCAACAGCTACGGTCATACGGAGACGGGACCTCGGTTTAAATTCTCACCCAAAAGTCTGGAGAAGTCCGGGATCGATCCTGCGACCTCTGGTTCACACGCCGAGTAGCATAACCACTACACCACAGAGGCTTCTATTTCGTATCTGAAGGAATTCTCCAGGGACCCAAGAACGGGTTCGACTCATCCATGGTAAACGAGCATCAGAGTTCGAGACTTCGCAGTTCCACTGTATTTTGTTCTAGGTCATTTCTTTTTACTGAAACCGATCGAATTTGAGTACTGGTAAACCGCTTAGAAGGTGTAAACCTGCCCAGGAAAAGTGGTGTGAGTCGGACAGCTAATTAAACTCTAGCAGTTTCTTTGGCGATAGAGCTTGAGATGTCATTTTATCTTAATATCGGGTAAAAGTCCCACAAAATCGGAAGCGACGTCTGAAAAAATGATCTAAATAGTGTGGACGGGGATGTAAAACCTCAACACAAACAAAGCGTTTTCAACGCAATCAACCTGGCCGTATAGCCTTGCGATGGCATTCCCATGCTATGGAACGTTGTCAAATACACCTTTAGAAAAAAGCCCTTTTAGAAAAAGGAATGAGAAGTTTTTTTTTCTTATAACAATCAAACATAAATTGTTGATGCCCGTTACAACCGTTTCACTGAGGCTGTTTGCACGAGTATCCACACTATGCTTTTGGGCAAGATTGGGGAAAATAATGTAAACTGTTGTTAATTTAACCAAACTTTTCTGTGCAAAGAAACGTACGCGACAATTGGGAGGAATTACACTGTACTGGCAGTTTTTTCAGCTCCGAAAATCCCGAAAAAAAATAAAATAACCTCGAAATGACTCAATTTGTTTTTATTTGATTTTCTCTAATTTGACATTGGGGGAAAGAAAAAATAATTGTTCAACTTAAATTTCCAGGCACACTTTTCATTGCATAATGAATGTTTTAATTACCACAGTTTAAAGGCAGATACTGTCGCGTATTTTTGCTAATTTGCTATTGAAGTACATGGGACATAACGTCCTATTTTTATTCTAAAAATTGACCAATCTAAATTGGATGAAATATATATAAAATTATATTTAAATTAACGGCAAAATATTGAATTAACCACATTTTCGCTACCTAGCGCAGTAATGCAAACAATTATGTCATAGAAACATGTTCCCTATTAACTTCTTTATAGTTTGTCGGACACAGGTTTGTTTGTTTGATTTGAGGTTTAACGTCCCCGTCAACACTGTAAAGGTCATTTTGGAGACGCTGCTTCCAATTTTGTGGGACTTTTACCCGACATTGAGATGAAATGACATCTCAAGCCCTGTCGCCCAATGAAACTAAAAGGGTTTATAAGCACGGACGGTCCTCAATGTCCCAATCCTTCTCGTTCATCTCCCCTAAAGCCCTTTCTCTCTTTTCTCTCACTTGCACACGGTTCAAAATGGCCAACAAGGGTTGTATATTAGCTCTCAAAACATAGCTTGTTTATCCACAACCCATAGTTTTGTGAAGACTTTTGAGAAAATAAGGCCCCTTGAAAATTCTTTTCTATGTAAAGTGAGGTTGAAGGGTTCTCGTTACACAGCCATGTTAATGTTATGAAATAACACAGTAAAATAAATAAAGATAAGTGTAAAGAAAGAAAGAAAGAAAGAAAGAAAGAAAGAAAGAAAGAAAGAAAAAGAAAGAAAGAAAGAAGAAAGAAAAAAGAAAGAAAAAGAAAGAAAGAACAAGAAAAAATGTTCTCTTTTTTTCTGTCATGTTTTATAAAACTTTTTTTTACCTGTTCGCATCATATATAATTGGACCACCCCGGATTTTTGTGGCATTGATAAATCTGCAACGTATTGTGCTAACAATGTAATGTACCAATGTTCGGAGCAAGGATGGACCAATTAGTTGAAAAAATATCCGAGATGAAAAAAGCTTTTAACCCTTGGCTGACCTCATGATGAGCTGGACAAGATAGTTTTTGACAATCGGACACTGACAGGGCGAAAATACTATGTTAGTATCTTCGCAAAGTGGAGGGGACAGATTTGGCGCGCAATCTGGTTGGCACTAAATGTAATTTCGTAAACAGAATACACCGAAAATTCCGCTATTAAGGCCACCTAACATAAGAGTGATTCTGCTTTAAAAACCTTATTTAAATGTGGTGGGTTTCAGTTATTCTTTCTTTGTGTTTTCTGCAGACAGTGTCCTCTGGTCAAAAACCACCTTTGGGACTGTTCAAAAGTGGTCTAAAAGACCACTTTTGAACAGTCCCACAGGTGGTCTTAGTATACATGCATGGGCAAAACAGAAGAGTGTGAACTAAGGCAGATGACTACGTTTGAAAAAATTTGCCCTTTTTTCTCTCTAAGCAGGTCATTCTTTCGTGGAGATTGATCTCTCCCTTCCGCTGATTCAAGAAGGGCAGTTATCAGTTTCTGACGAAAGAATGTGCATTGTACTACGTATAAACCTGCCCAGGAAAGGTGTGGATAACTAAACTGACCGGCTTAAAGATGACCTTAATAGTGTTGACTGGGTCGTTAAACCAAAGCAGGACGAGTTTTACAAGTGAAGAAATTGTTTTGTTGCGTTTGACCCCATTTTGACTCAAAGGAACGAAAACTAAACTATCCCACTGCACTGCAGAACGGCTGGAAACAACCGTGTTAGCCCTTCCCTTTTGATTTGTTTTCACGTGGATGTGCTGTTTAACAATACACATTACAATTACACATGCACCCATGCACCGGGGCTATTTTTAATTTTTTTATTATTATTTATTATTATTTTTTTTTTTTTTTGGTTCTGGTTTTACGGCCCTTTCAAGATTATTTCACTCATATCGAGCCGATCGTTATTCCTAGGTGGCCGAAAACAGGAGTACCCGGAGAAAAACCACCTAACCTTCCGTTGCAGAACTTGGCGTCTCACATGTGACCCGAACGAGGCTCGAACCACAGCGGTGAGAGACCTCATGATTAAGAGTCAGCGCTCTTATTCACTAGGCCACGGAGGCCCGTTTGAAGAAATAGGTTGGGCTGCATTGTGCTTCCACGCAGAGCTGAAACTGGCCACACATGAGTACCGGTAAACCGCTTAGAAGGAAAAAGCCTGCCCAGGCAAAGTGATGTGAGTCGGACCGTCCAATGCATATAAGCTTTTTGGCTATATTTGGCGGCAAGCTTGAGACGTCATTTCTTCTCAATGACTAGTGAAAGTCCCAAAAAATTGGAAGCAACGTCTCCAAAATGACCTATGGTAGTGTTGACCGGTTTCAGCTCTGCGTGGACGCACCGTGCAGGCCAATCTATTTCTCCAAACCCAAATGGGTGGGGCCCCAAAACGTAAGTATAGAACCAATGAGAAGGTAAAATTTCCCTTGCCTTGTGTTATTCCCAGCAGGCACATGGCGTAATTGTGACGTCACATCAGCGTCGATACAACGTCGTGACGTTGCACCGACGTTGATTTGATGTTGCCCGGGAATTCCTAGGTTCTACTATTTGTACATGTACCATGTTTTGCATTGTAGTCAGTTAGGGGGAATTTTTAGACGCAACGTCTTGTTATCAACACCATTGCGACCGGCCTCGGTAGCTCAGTCGGATGCGCGTCTGACTGGTGATCATGAGGACGCGGGTTCGATACCTGCCGGGGTCGTCAACATTCTTTCGTGGAGATTGATCATGACATCTTTTCTACGGTCATCTTCTCCCTTCTACTGATTCAAGAAGGGCAGTTGTCAGTTTCTGGCGAAAGAATGTGCACTGTACTGGTTAACAGCTTACGTATACGCCTGTCCAGGAAAAGTGTGGATAGATAAACTGACCGGCTCAAAAATGACCTAAAATAGTGTTGACTTGGCCGTAAAACTCCAATACAAACAAATCAACACCATTGCAAATCTGTTTTAAACAGACGAAAATGGGGGCTACAGCGGCATACATTATTTATTTCTTATTTTTGCTCAAACATATAGCTTGCGAGTTCTCGTTAGAAGCATCCGCACTCTGTTTTTGTACTAAAATCAGAAAGAAAATCACAAATTTCATAATAATAATAATAATAATAATACTTCTACTACTACTACTACTAATAATAAATATAACATTTTGAACCCATGAAAGAATTTAGTTTGTCACACGTGTGGTATCCTTTAAACCCCGGTCCCACAGAGCTTGCGACCGCGATGCGACCTCTCTGCGACTAAAAAAAAATAGCAATCGCGGAGCGGTTGCAGAAGTCGCACGGAGGTTTTATAAAGGTTGCAGCAAGGTCGCGGGTAGGTCGCCGATCAAATTTAGTCGCCGATCGTCTTTTGTGCATGCACAAAAGACTGGCTGCGACTGATTTTGATCGCAGACTAGTTGCAATGGTTTTCTAGACGTCGCAGACCAATCTCCGATCGATCGCCGAACAGTCACCGATCGATCCCCGACCGAATTTATGCAAATTTGGCTGTAAATTCTAGCAACCTTATTGCAACTTATCGGAGACTGGTCGCAGACCGATCGCCGACTGATCCGCGATCGATCCACGACCTATCGGCGATCAGTCGGCAACTGTTCGGCGATGGGTCGGCGATCGATCGGAGATTGATCACTGATAAGTCGGCGATTGGTCTGCAACTGGTCGCCGACAAGCTGTAAAAAGGTGTTAAAACCACCGAACGATTATAGCGCCAACTACAATTAAAAAACTGTTAACATCCTAGCATCATTTCGACGACAGCTTTCAAAGAGGCAACATGGTTCGGAGAGGCGGGCAAAAGAAAACGGCGGCGCAGCCGAAAAAAAAAAACGGGAAGCAAGGCTCGGACACAAATTTCGGATGACGAGGACTTGCAGCAGCCCAGAGAAGACTCTCAGCAGTCGAAAATTTAGTCTATTTTTGTCTGTGTCAAACAAAAACGCAAAACAGTCTCCGACAAGTCGCCGATCGGTTTTATCCAGTCTCTGAAGAGTCGCCGATTGATCGCCGACTAGTCCCCGATCATGTTTTACTTGTTGCAAGTCAGTCGCCGATCATACGGCGATTCTTCGGCGACAAGTCGCTGATCAGTCGCCGACTCTTGGCAACATTAATCGCCGATTGTTCGGCGACCGGTCGCCGACTAGTCGGCGACGGGTCGGCGATCACATTTACGGAGAAAATTTAGTTGCAACAGTTGCAAAGGTCGCGGGCCAGTTGCAACGAAATCAGTTGCAGAGAGGTCGCATCGCAGTCGCAAGGTCTGTGGGACCGGGGCTTTACGTACTAAATCCTGGGCGTTTAGCGCGTTCGTATATATTGTGTCAATTTAAAAAAAAATACCAAGAATGAACGTGCCGCCAAAATATAAAGTATAAACTTAAACGCTTTCGTTCTTTTTTTAGCTCACCTGTCAAATAGTGACGAGGTGAGCTTTTGGGATCACCTTTTGTCCGTCGTCCGTCGTGTGTGCGTGCGTGTGTGTGCGTGCGTGCGTGCGTGTGTGCGTGCGTAAACTTGTTTTCCAAACGACATCTCCTAAACCACTGATTGGATTTTGATCAAACTTCACAGGAATGATCCTTAGGTGGTCCCCTTTCAAAGTTGTTCAAATGGTTCCGGTCCGTTGCACATCTGGGTCACAAGAGCTAAAAATAGATTTTTTTACTGAAAATTTTAAAAATCTTCTTCTCTGAAACCGCAAGGCCCAGGTCTTTGATATTTGGTGTGAAGCTTCATCTTGTGGACCTCTACCAAGATTGTTCAAATTATAGCCCTGGGGCCAAAAATGCCCCCGCCCCGGGGGCCTTCGGTTTTACATAGGCTTATATAGGGCAAATCTTTAAAAATCTTCTTCTCTGAAACCGCAAGGCCCAAGTCTTTGATATTTGGTGTGAAGCTTCATCTAGTGGACCTCTACCAAGATTGTTCAAATTATAGCCCTGGGGCCAAAAATGCCCCCGCCCGGGGGCCTTTGGTTTTACATAGGCTTATATTGGAAAAATCTTCTTCTCTGAAACCGCATGGCCCAGGTCTTTGATATTTGGTATGAAGCTTCATCTAGTGGACCTCTACCAAGATTGTTCAAATTATAGCCCTGGGGCCAAAAATGCCCCCGGCCTGGGGCCCTTTGGTTTTTTCATAGGCTTATATAGGGAAAATATTTAAAAATCTTCTCCTCTGAAACCCCAAGGCCCAGGTCTTTGATATTTGGTATGAAGCTTCATCTAGTGGACCTCTACCAAGATTGTTCAAATTATAGCCCTGGGGCCAAAAATGCCCCCGGCCTGGGGCCCTTTGGTTTTTTCATAGGCTTATATAGGGAAAATATTTAAAAATCTTCTCCTCTGAAACCCCAAGGCCCAGGTCTTTGATATTTGGTATGAAGCTTAATCTAGTGGATCTCTACAGAGATTGTTCAAATTATAGCCCTGGGGCTAAACATGCGTCTGCCCCGGGGCCCTTTGGTTTTACACAGGCTTATATAGGGCAAATCTTTAAAAATCTTCTTCTCTGAAACCGCAAGGCCCAAGTCTTTGATATTTGGTGTGAAGCTTCATCTAGTGGACCTCTACCAAGATTGTTCAAATTATAGCCCTGGGGCCAAAAATGCCCCCGCCCCGGGGGCCTTTGGTTTTACATAGGCTTATATAGGAAAAATCTTCTTCTCTGAAACCGCATGGCCCAGGTCTTGGATATTTGGTATGAAGCTTCATCTAGTGGACCTCTACCAAGATTGTTCAAATTATAGCCCTGGGGCCAAAAATGCCCCCGGCCTGGGGCCCTTTGGTTTTTTCATAGGCTTATATAGGGAAAATATTTAAAAATCTTCTCCTCTGAAACCCCAAGGCCCAGGTCTTTGATATTTGGTATGAAGCTTAATCTGATGGATCTCTAGGCTTATATAGGGAAAAACTTAAAAAATCTTCTCTGAAACCACAAGGCCCAGGTCTTTGATATTTGGTATGAAGCTTAGTCTAGTAGACCTCTACCAATATTGTTCAAATTATAGCCCTGGGGCCAAACATGCCCCCGCCCCGGGGCCCTTTGGTTTTACATAGGCTCATATAGGGAGAATCTTTAAAAATCTTCTCCTCTGAAAGCACAAGGCCCCGGTATTTGATATTTGGTATGAAGCTTAATCTAGTGGACCTCTACCAAGATTGCTCAAATTATAGCCCTGGGGCCAAACATGCCCCCGCCCTTGGGCCCTTTGGTTTAACATAGGCTTATATAGGGAAAATCTTTAAAAATCTTCTCCTCTGAAACCACAAGACCCAGGTCTTTGATATTTGGTATGAAGCTCAATCTAGAAGACCTCTACCAAATTGTTCTAATTATAGCCCTGGGGTCAAACATGCCTCTGCCCCGGGGCCCTTTGGTTTTACATAGGCTCATATAGGGAGAGTCTTTAAAAATCTTCTCCTCTAAAACCACAAGGCCCAGGTCTTTGATATTTGGTATGAAGCTTAATCTAGTGGACCTCTACCAAGATTGTTCAAATGATAGCCCAGGGGCCAAACATGCCCCAGCCCTTGGGCCCTTTGGTTTTACATAGGCTTATATAGGGAAAATCTTTAAAAATCTTCCTTTCTGAAAGCACAAGGCCCAGATCTTTGATATTTGGTATGAAGCTTCATCTATTGGACCTCTACCAAGATTGTTCATATTATACCCCTGGGGCCAAACATGCCCCCGCCCCTGGGCCCTTTGGTCTTATATAGGCTTATGTAGGGAAAAACTTAAAAAATCTTCTCCTCTGAAACCACAAGGCCCAGGTCTTTGATATTTTGGTATGAAGCTTCATTTAATAGACCTTTACCAAGATTGTTCAAATTATAGCCCTGGGATCAAAAATGCCCCCGTACTGGGGCCCTTTGGTTTTACATAGGCTTATATAGGGAAAATCTTTAAAAATCTTCTCCTCTAAAACCACAAGGCCCAGGTCTTTGATATTTGGTATGAAGCTTCATCTAGCGGACCTCTACCAAGATTGTTCAAATTATAGCCCTGGGTCCAAACATGCCCCCGCCCCGGGGTCCTTTGGTTTTACATAGGCTTATATAGGGCAAAATCTTAAAAATCTTCTCCTCTGAAACCACAAGACCCAGGTCTTTGATATTTGGTATGAAGCTTCATCTAGTGGACCTCTACCAAGATTGTGCAAATTATAGCCCTGAGTCCAAAAATGACCCTGCCTCGTGGCCCTTTGGTTTTACCTAGGGTTATATAAGGAAAATCTTTAAAAATCTTCTCTGAAACAGCAAGGCCAGGTCTTTGATATTTGGTGTAAAGCCTCATCTAGTGGACCTCTATAAAGATTGTTCAAATTATAGCCCTGGGGCCAAAAATACCCCCACCCCTGGGCCCTTTGGATTTTCATAGGCTTATATAGTGAAAATCTTTAAAAATCTTCTTCTCTGAAACCATAAGGCCCAGGTCTTTGATATTTGGTATGAAGCTTCATCTAGTGAACCTCTATCAAGATTGTTCAATTTATAGGCCTAGGGCAAAAAATGCCCCCAGCTGCAGGCCTTTGGTTTTACATTGGCTCATACCGGGAAAATCTTTAATAATCGTCTTCTCTGAAATCGCAAGGCCCAGGTTTGTGATATTTGGTGTGAGCTTCATCTAGTGGACCTCTACCAAGATTGTTCAAATTATAGCCCTTGGGCTAAAAATGCCCCTGCCCCGTGGCCTTTTGGTTTTACATTGACTTATATGGGGAAAATTTTAAAAAAATCTTCTTCTCTGAAACCACAAGGCCCAGGTCTTTGATATTTGGTGTGAATTTTCATCTAGTGGACCTCTATCAAAATTGTTCAAATTATAGCCCTAGGGCCAAAAATACCCCTGCCCCTGAGCCCTTTGGTTTTATATTGTCTTTTGTAGGGAAATTTTAAAAATTTTTCTCTGAATCTGCAAGGCCCAGGTCTTTGATATTTGGTGTGAAGCTTCATCTTATGGAACTCTATCAAGATTGTTCAAATTATAGCCCTTGGGCCAATAATGCCCCCGCCCCGGGGCCATTTGGTTTTACATTTATATTGGGAAAATTTTAAAATATTTCTACTCTGAAACTTTAGGCTCAGGTCTTTGATATTTGGTGTGTAGCTTCATCTAGTAGACCTCTACCAAGATTGTTCAAATTATAGCCAAAATGCCCCTGCCCCGTGGCCTTTTGGTTTTACATCGACTGTTATAGGGAAATTTTTTAAAAATCTTCTTCTCTGAAAGCACAGCGCCCCTGCCCATCGGGGCTTGGAGAAATAGATTGGGCTGCATGATGCTTCCATGCAGAGCTGAATCTGACCACACACGAGTACTGGTAAACAGCTTTATAGAAGGCTTAAGCCTGCCCAGACAAAGCTGTGTGAGTCAGATTGTCCAATGCATATAAGCCTTCTGGTTTCATTGAGCCGCAGGGCTTGAGATGTCATTTCATCTCAGTGTCGGGTAAAAGTCCCACAAAATTGGAAGCAACGTCTCCAAAATGACCTAAATAGTGTTGACGGGGACGTTAAGCCCCAATTCAAACAAACAAATCTCTGAAACCATAAGGCCAAGGTCTTTGATATTTGGTTTAAAGCTTCATCTAGTGGACCTCTGTCAAAATTGTTCAAATTACAGCCGTAGGGCCAAAAACTGCTCCTGCCCTGGGACCCTTTGGTTTTACATAACACTTATATTAGGAAACTCTTCTTCTCCGAAACCACAAGGCCCAGGTCTTGATATTTGGTGTGAAGCTTCAGCCAAAGGACAGCTATCAAGATTTTCAAATTTTAGCCTTAGGGTCAAAAATGCCACCATCATGGGGCCCTTTGGTTTTACATTGACTTATATGGGGAAAATCTTTATAAATCTTCTTATCTGAAACAAATAAATCTTCTTGTCTGAAACCAGAAGGCTCATTTCTTTGATATTTGGTATGATGCTTTTTCTAGAGGACCTCGACCAAGATTGATCAAATTATAGCCCTGGGGCCAAAAATGGCTCTGCCCCAGGACCCACTGGTTTTAAATAGACTTAAAAGGGCAAACCTTTAAAAATCTTCTTGTCTGAAATCAGAAGGCTCAGATCTTTGATATTTGGTATGAAGCTTTGTTTGAAAGAGCTCTACCAAGATTGTTCAAATTATGGCTCCATGATATTTGGTATGAAGCTTTGTTTGAAAGACCTCTACCAAGATTGTTCAAATTATAGCTGCGGGGCCAAAAATGGGACCACCACGGTGCCCAGTGGTTTTACATAGACTTATATAGAGAAAACCATTGAAAATAACCTTGTCTGAAACCAGAAGGCCAAGGTCTTTAATATTTGTTATGAAGCTTCATGTAGTGCACCTCTACCAAAATAGTTCAAATTATAGCCCTAGGGCCAAAAATAGGCCCACTCTGGGGCCCACTTGTTTTACATAGACGTATTAGGAAATAGAAGTCAAGGCAATGAAAACCCTTGAAAATCTTCTTGTCTGAAAGCAGAAGGCCAAGGTCTTTGATATTTGGTATGAAGCTTCGTCTAGTGAATTTCTACCAAGATTGTTCAAATTATAGCCCTGGGGCCCCCAAGTTTTATATAGACTTATATAAGGAAAACCTTTAAAACTCTTCTTGTCTGAATTCAGAAGGCTCCAGTCTTTGATATTTGGTATGAAGCTTCACCTTTTAGACCACTGCCAAGATTATTCAAATTATAGCCTGGGGCTAATAATGGCTCTCCCAGGGGCCCACTTGTTACCCAATGGATCAGGTGAGCGATCCAGGGCCATCATGGCCCTCTTGTTTTTTTTTTAGAAATTATGCCACCACGTGACCTATTGTTATTGTTTAGTCACCAGTACAAATACTGACCACCATAATAATATGTTACAAATTAGCCACACTAACAGAAAACACATTAAACAAACAACTCTGCTATTTTTCTGAACTGTGCCAAGTTATTGTTTTCTGTCGACTAAACATACGTAAACTGGGACTATTTCGTGTTCATAAGGTCAGAATCAAAAACAGTTGTAGGTGATCCGTCTAAACACAGGCACCACACACCCGTTGGACTTACAGAATTCTTTTGATTGATTGTTTGATTTTGGGTTTAACGTCCCCGTCAACGCTATTAAGGTCATTTTGGAGACGTTGCTTCCAATTTTGTTGGACTTTTACCCGAAATTGAGATGAAATGACATCTCAAGCCCTGTCGCCCATTGAAACCAATAGTGTTTGTAAGCATGGACGGACCGACTCGCACCGCTTTGCCTGGGCAGGCTTAGTGCCTCTAAGCGGTTTACCAGTACTCGTGTGCGGATCGGTTTCAGCTATGCGTGGAAGCATCATGCAGCCCATCTATTTCTTCAAGCCCCGATGGGCGGAGGCCGACTGAATTCTTTTATATACATTAAGACCACCTAAATTTAAAATTAAATCTGCTTTTAAAAGCTTATTGAGAAGGTTTCAGTCATTCTTTCTGTGTGTTTTCTGCATTAATTGTCTCCTAGAAAGAGACCACCTTTGGGACTGTTCCAAAGTGGTCACTTTGAACAGTCCCAAAGGTGGTCTTAATGTAGGAATTTTACTGTATATCCAGTCAAAACACTGACATCACCGGTAGGTCGATTGTCAGGAAAAATCAAAGCACTGAGAGTACTGGTGGGTCGATTGTCTCTTGGTAGGCTGGGAAAATAGTCCTGGGCTGAGACTTTAACTGTTTCGTTTAACCCTTAAATTCCAGTTTTAAGCGAAAAGTGTAGGCCCTGATCAGACGCTGCGTCCTATGACGTCTGACCCTTACATTCCTGTACTCGTCACGCAAACACGCCTATATAATTTTGACCCCCTTCAACCCCACTTTTATATAGTAAAACTGGGGTTTACAAGGGTACACCTTATTTTTCTTATTTCTGCTCTAAAACATAAATTGTGGGTACTCGTTAGAACCGCCTCATCGGTAAGGAGTCCTCGATGAGGCGGTTCTAACGAGATCCACAATCTATATTTTGAGCAGAAATAAGAAAAATATCACAATTTTTCATCTTAAAATCTTGTGTGTGTGTTTTTTTAGCGGTAAAATGTAAAATATATTTGTATAGGCGTGTTTTCATTATGTATAGTGACGTGACTGGAATTGGTTTTCATGTTGCAATTACTCGTGATACTACAAGCCAACCTGCCTTCAACTGCCTTCAACTATGTTTTTGGTTGAATTTTTACTCCGAGGCAGCGATTGTGTCCACTCAGTGCGGGCGAACCTCCCTGGAATATGGCTGAACAAAGTGACATTGGAAAGGATTCAGATCTCTGGAGCTTGATCATGCCTTGATCTTAATGGCGGCAAAATATCTAGCACTTGAATATGTTTGAACTAGCCACTAGGATAGCAATATGCCAATATGCAAACGAGTCTGGTCATGTGCTGTCACGTGTTCATATAATAATATAATCACATTACATTGGTGTGAGGGGTGGATAGAAAAATTCCGTTTCGAGTGTTACACGCCCGGCATCACGAGGCTTGCCAAGTGATGCCGGATTGTGATCCCGAGGGACGGAATTTCTATCCACTCTTCACATCCATGTTAGATTCTTTTTCTTGCACACCTTTCATTTCTGAGCGTGGATTTTCAATAATGCAGTCAGTTCGGTTGCCGCCGTCCGCCATATTGTGGTTTTATGACGTCACATAAGGTGTTGTAACGTCAACCTTAACGACGGTCCATATGAGGTCGTATTCAACCGATGCACATATCAAACATGTGAGAATATTCGATTTTTACCCTGTTCTTCGGTAAGAACCCCAGGGTAAGAACAGAATTTCTATCCCGGACTACAACTATGGATTTCCTTATCTGGTTTGCAAGAGAGAAGTTTCCTCCATGAGCTGAGGACCTACGGGTATCTTGTATATGCAAATGTGGAAGTAAAACACTTTCCATTGTGCTGTGTCTCGGGTTAACTTTATTGGCCAGTGATGATCACGTGAGTAGTCGCAGTGAAACGTTTGTATCATTTATTTACTTTGCAAATATCAGCCTAAGTAATCATTAAGCTGGAATACAACAACAACGGCCCATATTACACTTTTAAGGTCATATCGAGCCTTCCATTTACCTTACCACACGCTTTCATAGGCAGGCCGATACGCATGCGGTTATCCAGCACAGTGCACAGTCTTTTGCCAGAAATGGACAGCTGCCCTGCTTCAGCCACCGGAAGGGAGAGAATTACCCTAGAAAATACTCCATGATAAATCTCCTCGAAAGAATGTTGCCGGCCCCGACAGGCATCGAACCCGCGAACACCTGAACTAACTTCCCATATCCCATATCCCAATGTGGATTCGGGAAGGACAGAGGAACAATGGATCCAGCAAAGCAGGGAAATGTTAGAAACAAAGTGTGGACGTCTACTTGGCCTCTGTCGACCTTAACAAAGCGTTTGACAGTCGTTCGTGTGGGACGTTGAAAAATACAGTCGAGCATCGGTGGGTCGAACCCCTCAGGGACCATAAAAACTTGTTCGAGACAAGAGTAGTTCGAGCCACTGAGGGTTAATACTAGTGCTAAATCAGGAAGCATAATGATGATAATTTTGGGATATCTTTTCAGTGTTCTGTAATAAAAATGTATGTTGTTTGTACTCATTAGAATCGCCTCATCGAGGCGATTCTAATGAGTACACACATCATACATTTTAAGATAAAAGAAGAAAATCTCCCTAACATATCCCTCACTATTTCGTATCTGGAAGAATTCCTTATGGACTCAAGAAAGGGTTCGACTCATTCATAGTAAACGACTCCTCGGAATTCGAGCCATCTAAGTTCTACTTAATGACAAAGTTTGGCTTTCTGGCCAAGCTCATAGCGACGGTGCGGCAGTAGCACGCTGGTAACGAGTTTTCGGTTCGTTTCCCTGTGACATATGAAGTTAAGTAAGGCTGTTTACTCGCGTCAACGCTGTACAGCATGATCTTTTCTGCCATTCAGGTGTTTTCCAGGATGTTGACAATGATGGTACGCAGTGAAATTCCGCTATTTAGACCACTTAAAATGGAAAGCTTATTTTGAAGAGTGCTCTTTATATATCTTCGTGTTTTCTGTCCACAGTGTCCTCTCTTCGTGTATTTTTGCCCACAGTGTCCTCTCTTCGTCTTTTCTACCCACAGTGTCCTTTCTTCGTGTTTTCTGCTCACAGTGTCCTGTCTTCGTGTTTTCTGCCCACAGTGTCTCTCTTCGTCTTTTCTACCCACAGTGTCCTTTCTTCGTGTTTTCTGCCCACCGTGTCCTCTCTTCGTGTTTTCTGCCCACAGTGTCCTCTCTTCGTGTTTTCTGCCCACATTATCTTCTCTTCGTGTTTTCTGTCCACAGTGTCCTCTCTTCGTGTTTTCTGCTCTTCGTCTATTCTCCCCACAGTGTCCTTTCTTCGTGTTTTCTGCCCACAGTATCCTTTCTTCGTGTTTTTTTTCTCACAATGTCCTCTCTTCGTGTTTTCTGCCCTCAGTGTCCTTTCTTCGTCTTTGCTGCCAACAGTGTCCTTTCTTCGTGTTTTCTGCCCACAGTGTCCTCTCTTCGTGTTTTCTGCCCACAGTATCCTCTCTTTGTGTTTTCTGTCCACAGTGTCCTCTCTTCGTGCTTTCTGCCCACAGTGTCATTCGTTCGTGTTTCTTGTCCACGGTGTACTGTCCTCTCTTCGTGTTTTTGCCCGCAGAGTCCTGTCTTCGTGTTTTCTGCCCACAGTGTCCTTTCTTCGTGTTTTCTGCCTGCAAAGCCTTTCTTCGTGTTTTCTGCCCACAATGTAATCTCATCATGTTTTCTGCCCACAGTGTCCTTTCTTCGTGTTTTCTGCCCATAGTGTCCTCTTCGTGTTTTCTGCCCACTATGTCCTTTCTTCGTGTTTTCTGCCCACAGTTTCCTCTCTTCGTGTTTTCTGCCCACATTGTGCTTTCTTCGTGTTTTCTGCCCACAGTGTCCTTTCTTCGTGTTTTCTGCCCACAGTGTCCTTTCCTCGTCTTTTCTGCCCACAGTGTCCCTTCTTCGTGTTTTCTGCCCATAGTGTCCTCTCTTTGTGTTTTCTGCCTACAGTGTCCTCTGGTCAGGAACCATCTTTGGGACTGTTCAAAAGAGGTCTTAAAGACAACCTTTGAACAATCCCAAAGGAGGTCTTAATAAAGAAACTTTGCTGTACCTATTAGGTAAGGCTTTTTGGCCCCGCCCATCAGGGCTTGAAGAAGTGCATTGGGCTGCATGATGCTTCCACGCAAAGCAGAAACCGACCGCACATGAGCACTGGTAAACCGCTTAGAGTGTCTATGGCTGCCCAGGCAAAGTGTTGCGGCTCGGACCGACCATGCATATAAACCCTATTTGTTTCATTTGGCGGCATGTCTTTTCATCTCAATATCGGGCGAAAGTGATGGTAAGCTTATGCTTTGGTCACAACCCCTTTCGATTAGGCTTAGGATGTACTCCCGGCATAATTCATCACGAAAACACGCCTATATAATTTTGACCCCCTTGAACCCCATATATTGTAAAACTGGGGTTCACAGGGGTAAACCTTATTTTTCTTATTTCTGCTCTAAAATATAGATTATGGGTACTCAGTAGAACCGCCTAAATGAGGCGGTTCTAACGAGTACCCACAATCTATATTGTGAACAGAAATAAGAAAAAATATCACAATCTTTCATCTTAAATTTTTCATTTTTTCGGCGATAAAGGTTACAGTGTATTTATAAAGGCGTGTTTTCGTAATGTTTAGCCATTTGGCCTGGTCCCCGGCCGGACACAAGACATGGCCGGCCGGCGGCCAGGGCTCGAAGGCAGCATCGGGGAGGTGCCCGAAGAGTTTTAACTCGAAGTTAAAATTTCTCCGGCGTCCCGTACATTTTCATAATTGGCCAAATATCCTTCAAACGCAAGTTTAAATATCGTCCGATATCCGGCCTGGAATCGAGAGGTAATTGGCCGGTGTATGTAGCCTCAGAGAAGAAATTTTTGGGACCGGACCCGGCCGATGTCTGTTTACACATTGGAAAGTAACCCACCGATTTCCGATCGGCTTGAACCGGTGTGGACCAGATATGTAACAGACATCGGCCGGTCACCTGCCGGCTAGAACCGGACATCGGCCGGGCATCGGGCGGACTATATAAAACCCCGCCAGCCGCCGTGTACAACATTATAGCGCATTTCTACAGAAGAGACAACACACCGCCCGACATTCAGCCGGGCCTTGTACAAGCATCGTTTGTTGTCCGTAGGATACTCGGGCGATATTTGTACGATGTCCGGTGAATAGGCCGGTTATCGCCCGGACACCATAGGATAATCGGCCGATTAGTATTAGATATTCGGTTGGTATTCACTGCCTCGCACCCCCCCCCCCCCCCACACACACACCACCACCACCACCCGCGCCAAATAATTATGTTTGGAAACAGACGCCGTACGATTACCAGACGGTCTTCGGACGCCCTCCGCACGGCCTCCGGACGGTGTCATTTATGTAAATGAAGTGTGTCAAATTTTTGACCGGTGTTGTCCGATGTCGGAAAAAAGTCCAAAACCAGCGGTGTACTCCCGATTACCCCCTATCCCCGGATACCGGCCGATCTTTTTGACCATAGCATTAATCGAAGATGCCGACAAAGGTGCCGCTAAACGGGTTTCCTTTTGTTCATGATATGGCAAAGGGTGTCCCATCAGAAGAGAGTATTTGACCCATGTATTAACTTTAATCTCAAAATCAGCATCAAAATTATTCAGGTGATATATCAAACCAATCATGGCAAGTCTTTCAAGGAACCTACCATCACAATTAAAGGTCAATGGTTGCAAATTGGATTTAAGTATGACTACCTGTCAAGAGTTATCAAGTGCTGTGCACATTGATGATAATGTCAATGCCAGGATTGCAAAAGCTACAGAGTATACAGTGACGAAAAAGATAATACCACCACAGGTAGGTTTGACAAGTTGTACCGTTATCATTATCATACCCATCATTAGTTGGCAAGACAGATTTTAGGGTTATAATTATCATTACCGAAGCGGCGTCACCCTTTGACAACAGTGGACAATGCTCAACAACAAAAACATTCGCTGACGTCACTTTCAACTCAACAGTAGTGCAACATTTTGCAGATTACGTGGAAGTGTTTGGGAAAGAATTTGAATCAGACACGAAACTGAAAATCTAGGGAGCTGTGATGCTGCCAGTTATATGCATGTGAAACTTTGACAGTTAACCAACGGCATGTCAATCCCTACCAGCTGTCATAGAACATTTTCTCATTCCTGGCCCCCGCCCATCGGGGCTTGGAGAAAAAGATAGGCTGCATTCTGCTTCTACGCAGAGCTGAAACCGACCGCACACGAGTACTGGTAAACCGCTCAGAAGAGCTGAGCCTGCCCAGGCAAAGCGGTGCGAGTCGGACCGTCCATGCTTATAAACCCTATCGGTTTCATTGGGCGACAGGGCTTCAGATGTAATTTCATCTCAATGTCTGGTAAAAGACCCTTCAAAATTGGAAGCAACGTCTCCAAAATGACCTATACAGTGTTGACGGGGACGTTAAACCTAAAATCAAACAAACAAACAAAGAGAGGACTCAAGACACAGATATCCCGAAAATGACAGGGATGAAGAGACCATTCTGAACTAAGATGAACATGCACAATTAAGATGAACAGGTCATGTTACCGGGTGGCAAGGACTCCCTCCCTCAGGGAATTCATCAAACCAGCAGAGTCTCGGAAACAAATTGCACACGACATAGCAAAGTGGTTAGGCCTCCGATTAAAAAGAGGATCTTACATGAGTGCTCATGTATTATTGAATTTATTAAACGAGTTGAGGAAAAGGGATAAAATGCGAGACTTTGCCGAGCATTTATCACTTTTCCTCAACGAGTTTAATAAATTCAATAATACATGAGCACGAATGCAAGATTCTATTTATCATATGACATTTAAAATGCATTTTATTCTTGATTGTTTACAAAAAAATTTACAAAAAATGTCAATATTCCGCGGTTAGAAAACGCGACGTCGTTAAGGACGTCGTACATGTAACGTTACGGGGCGTATCTAACTAATTTGCATATTTAATCCACTAGTAGATTATCGAATTTATTACATGGCGTTATTACACTCTCGGACGGGACGTCATATGATAAAAGGGAAGTATGAGGCAAACAGTATTAGCGAAGCGGAGCGGAAACATGCTGAGTACATTGCGAGCGCGGCGGTTATAACGAGTTCCCACAATCTACCGTATGTTTTAAGAAGGAATAAGAAAATTATGAACAAGTATTCCCCTGTAAACACCAGTTCAACTTTATAAAGGTACATGTAGGGTTTATGGGGGTAAAAATTATATAAGTATATTTTCGTGATGTTAACATCACAAAACATCACGAAAATATGCCAATATAATTTTGACCCCCTCCAACCCCTCTTTTATAAAGAAAAACTGGGGTTTACAAGGGTAAACTTTATATTTCTTATTTCTGCTCTAAAATATAGATTATGAGTACTCGTTAGAACCGCCTCGATGAGGCGGTTCTAACGAGTGTCCACAATCTATAATTTGAGCAGAAATAAGAAAAATATCACAATTTTTCATCTTAAAATTTTCATTTTTTCGGCGATAAAGGTGGCAATGTATTTGTATAGGCGTGTTTTCGTAATGGCACGCCTATATAATTCTGACCCCACTTGAACCACACTTTTATATAATAAAACTAGGGCTCACAGGGGGTAAACCTTTACTCGTAAGAACCGCCTCGATGATGAGGGGGTTCTAACGAGTAAATACTGTGTGAGCAGAAATAAGAAAAATATCACAATTTTTCATCTTAAAATTTTGCTTTTTCTGCGGTAAAATTTACAATGTGTTTGTATACGCGTGTTTTCATAATGATTTCACGGTAACACATTCGTGCGGCGACATAGTGCATTTTTAACATCTCCAAAATGGCTACTTTTCTGTTAATATATGTGTCATTTTTCTTATATATACTGTAAACATAGGTTGTGGGTGCTCGTTAGAACCGCCTCCTTGAGGAGCAAAAATAAGAAAAATAATGTCACCCCCGTAAACCCCAGTTTTCTCTATATAAAGCGGGGTCTAGTGGGGTGCTCATTTCATTAACTTGTTCCCGTGATTTAACGTAATATATATACTCTGATCAGTACTAGCATGCAAGGTCATCAGCGTCTTTGCAGTTCTTTTATGACGTAATACAGTTTTTGTTTTGTGGCGTTTCTCATTTCTAAGATTGCAGCACAGCAATTATGCAATGCATTTGTTTATCACTGGAATCTGAAGTTTGAGACAAAAATGAATCGTGTCACTTATCTCTGCTGCCAGTTGGTGTTGCCAAATAAAAAGCGAAAATTGTGTCATTAATGTACAAACCGCGAAATTTTGTGCAGCTCTTAGAAATTATCTGACTTTTCTTATTATTCACGTTGTCCGTCAAACATGCCAAAAAGTGCACTATTTCGCAGTTTCCTTATTTCTGATTATTGCTTGTTCTTAGGTGCTAGAGTAGGTCTTTGTTTGTTTGTTTGATTTGAGGTTTAACGTCCACATCAACACTGTTTAGGTCATTTTGGAGGCGTTGCTTCCAATTTTGTAGGATTTTTATCCGACATTGAGATGAAATTGTCGCCCACTTGAAATCAATAGCGTATATAAGCATGAACGGTCCAACTCGCATCACTTTGCCTTGGCAGGCTTAGATCTAATCGGTTTAACAGAACTCGTGTGCGGTCGGTTTCAGCTCTACGTGGAAGCATCATGCAGCCCATCTATTTCTTCAAGCCCCAATTATATAGTAAAGCAGGGTTAACAGGGGTAAACATTATTATCCTATTTCTGCTCTAAAATATAGATTGTGGGTACTCGTTAGAACCGCCTCGTTGAGGCGGTTCTAACAAGTACCCACAATCTATATTTTGAGCTGAAATAAGAAAGTTATCACAATTTTTTCTTCTTAAAATTTGCATTGTTCTGCGGTAAAATTTACAATGTATTTCTTTTGGCATGTTTTTGTAAGGAGTCTCAGTAGCTCATACGATCATGGTGCACCTGGTCGATGACCAGTTTGTTGCCGGTCGCTCGGCATCATTCTTCCGTAGAGACTTATCATGAAACCATTTTTATGGACAGTCTCTCCCTTCCACTGATCCAAGAAGGGCACCCAACACGAAACACACCTATATAATTTTGACCCCCCTTGAATCCCACTTTTATACAGTAAAACTGGGGTTTACAGGGGTAAACTTTATTTTTCTTATTTCTGCTCTTAAATATAGATTGTGGGTACTCGTTAAAACCGCCTCGATGAGGACCCACAATCTATATTTTGAGTAGAAATAAGAAAAATATCACAATTTTTCATCTTCAAACTTTCGGTTTTCGGCAGTAAAATTTACAATGTATTTGTATAGGCATGTTTTCGTAATGTATCAGCTTCTTGCGAAAGAATATACACTGTAGCCGCTTATGTATAAGTTTGCCGACTTGGTATGACCCAGAAGTGTTGACTAGCCGTTAAAAAGTTTTTTATACCTTCAAATAGTTAACAGTTACCTAACATATGTTTGGCAAAACAGTTTTGCACAGGCATGTTGAGAAAACGGCAAACCTTTCCAGGACACATGAATGGTTATACAATGAGATAACGCTATCAAGACCACCTAAAATTAAGACTAATTCTGCTTTAAAAAGCTTATTTAGTAGGTTGCAGTTGTTTTCTGTACACAGAGTCCTCTGGTCAGAGACCACCTTTGGGACAGTTCAAAAGTGGTCTAAAAGACCACTTTTGAACAGTTCCAAAGGTGGTCACCTTTGGGACAGTTCAAAAGTGGTCTTAAAGACCAAAAGTGGTCTTAAAGGTGGTCTTAATATAAGAATGCCATCAAGTTACAAATCAAATTCTGACAGCACTGGTGTGGCGATTGTCTCTAAGAGCTCACTGGAAAAAATGGTCGTGGATCCGATGGGGACTTAGGCTATTTCGTTTACCTTTAGTTACTGTTCTTTACAACACGCTGAAGACCCACATCATGCGCCGATTTCCGTGGCCTACTAAATAAGCTTTTTAAAAGCAGATTTAGTCTTACTTTTAGGTGGTCTTAATAGCGGAAGTTTACTGTATCTCCTATTCATTAGTAACCCAATCCTAAGCAAGTATTTTAAGCAAGCAGTGTAGACCTAATCATATTTCAGGAATCGTATATGCTAGGGTTATGAAATTTCATATGTGGATTGCTTATGAAAACATAGCAGACCCATATTGTTTTTTTCTTTTCGGTCAGCCGTCTGGTTGCAGCGTTATGGCCCTTTGTAGACTTAAGCATTTTGGCATAGGGAAAGCATGAAGCAAAACATCTCTAGAACCGCTAGGGTTTGCAGGCCCTATGGAAGTAATCTGAAGATGATCCGATTAGATTTTGTTATAATTTTATAAAAAAATCTGACGAAATTATGCCCCTTTGTGGACTTAGGAAACGCTTGTTAGCAAAATATTTCAAGAACCGCTTGGGCTAAGTTTAGCCGGTTTTTTTTTGGAACCAATGTGAAATGACTTGATTACATTTTGGTATAATTTTATGAAAATTGGACCAATTTATGCTCTTTTGTGGACTTAGGCATTTTGGCATAGGAAAAATATCTCAAGAACCGCTTGGGCTAAGCTCTGGAAACTCTGCAGGCTGTTTGGAACAAATGTGAAGATGAACTGATTAAATTTTGGTGTAAATTTATGAAAAAAATAACAAAATTCTGTCCCTTTGTGGACTTAAGTATTTTGGCATAGGTAAAGCTTGTAAGAATTTTTTTTCAAAAACTGCTCTTGAAATTCGCAGGCTCTTTGATGATCTGAGTAGATTTTGGAATAATTATTTTGAAAAAAAAAATGACGAAATTGTGCCCCTTCATTTTGGCATTGGAAAAGCTTGTAAGCAAAATATGTCAGGAATCACTTGGGCTGGGCTCTTCAAACTCTGCAGGCTGTTTGGAACAAATGTGAAGATGAACTTAGTACATTTTGGTGATAATTATGGCAAATTGACCAATTTATGCCTCTTTACAAACTTAGGCATTTTGGTATAGAAAAAGCTTGTAAGCAAAATATCTCAAGATCCGCTGAAATTTGCTAGCCTTTTGGAACCAATGTGAAGAAGATCTAATTAAATTTTGGTATAATTTTATTACAAATTGAATAAAATATTGCCTTTTGTGGACGTAGGCATTTTGGAATCTGAAAAGCTTGGAAGCAAAATATATCAAGAACCACCTGGGCTAGGCTCTTGAAAACATGAAGATGATCTGATTTAATGAAAATTTGACCAACTTATGCCCATTTGTGGACTTGGGCATTTTGGCATAGAAAAAGCTTGTAAGCAAAATATCTCAAGAACAGACAGGGCTAGGCCCTTGAAATGTTGCATGCTATTTTGAACCAATGCGAGGATGACCTGATAAAGTTTGGTATGGTTTTATGAATACGTGACCAACTATTGCTCCTTTTTGTACGTATAACATATAGGCATTTTAACACAGTAAAAAAAGCCATTACGAAAACACGCCTATACAAATACATTACCACCTTTATCGCTGAAAAAATGAAAATTTTATGATGAAAAATTGTGATATTTTTCTTATTTCTGCTCCAAATATAGATTGTGGGCACTCGTTAGAACCGCCTCATCGAGGCGGTTCTAACGAGTACCCATAATCTATATTTTAGAGCAGAAATAAGAAAAATAAGGTATACCCCCGGAAACCCCAGTTTTACAATATAAAAGTGGGGTTCAAGGGGGTCAAAATTATATAGGTGTGTTTTCGTGATGCTTACAAGCAAAATATTTCAAGAACTGCATGGCCTAGACTCTTGAAATTTGCAGGCAGTTTGGAAACAAATGAAAGAATAACTGATTAAATTTTGGTATATATAATTGTATCAAAATTGACCAGATTATGCCCCTTTGTGGTCTCAGACATTTTGGCACAGGAAATAAGCTTGAATCTTGATAGGCTGATATAGAATGATAGGTAGAAGAACTGATCTTGAAAAAAAAATCTGAAATTTTCTTTAATTATGGCCCTTTGAAAATTTTGGCATTTAGGGGCAAGCATATGGTTGGGGCATAGTGTTTTACAAACACCAATTCTAGTACATCGCAATCCTTTATAACACTATTGATGGGGTCCAAAACAGAAACCGTGTTAGTTAAACAACCGTGTTATATCCAAACAAAAATGTATAGATTATACATGTATAGAAAAATGATCATTTATGGTCATTTTTCTATATAATCTATGCATTTTTGGGATCCATCTTGAAACCGTGTTATATCCAAAACCGTGTTATAATGAACCGTGTTATAACGAGGTTGTGGTGTATATGCATTTATGTATTCATTTTCTTCCCCTAGCCAACAGTGTCTCCAGCCGTCTTGCAGAGCCACTATGGAGAAAGTCCGTGGGACCATGTGGACGTTAAACACCATGGTCCAGTTGTTCAAAGCATCGTTAGCTTAACGAGCTCGTTAGTGGTCTAATTGTTAACCATTGTAGCAAGTACTATATCTTTAAGTTTGTTATTTTTGCTGAAAAAATGCGAACAGCTTTTGTATTCGCAAAAGCTGCTCACATTTTTTCAGCAAAAATATTAGTATTTTCACCATATTGAGTGATCAAAGTTTTAACGATACGTCCGAGCTAACGTTGTCATTTGTTTTGAACAACTAGCCCCAGAACTCTACTACTACTACTACTACTACTACTACTACTACTACTACTACTGCTACTACTACTACTACTTCTACTACTACTACTACTTCTACAGTCTCTCCAGCTTCATCATGTGCCTTTCTGTACACATGTATACCAGCACAACAGATTCATTTTTCTGCATTTACAATATTCCATTCATAGTGCTGAAGCGCAAGATTTTGTTGGAAAGTTTTTGTATTTATTTATTTATTTATTTATTTATTTATTCGTGTTAAAACTATTTGCACACTTTAACACTAACTGCCGTCTTATTGCATGTTCTAGAAGCCTCCGTGGTGCAGTGGTTACGCTACTCGCCTTGTAAACCAGGGATCGCAGGATCGATCCCGGGCTTCTCCAGACTTTCGGATGGGTCTTTAAACCGAGGTCCCGTCTCCGTATGACCTTAGCTGTTGGTGGGACGTAAAACTAAAACTCACTCACTCACTGCATGTCCTAAGTCTGGACCCAAACTTAGTATGTTCAATAGTTTCCGTTAACCGCTCGGTGAGGTCCGTCAAGGGGCTTCGGTTGATTTCGTCTGCATTCGATAAATTCTTAAAGAGCAATTATAAAGGAAAATATTTTAAGTATTAGGTAGGTTGAAAGCAGACACAAAGAGGGTCATTTCTATTTAAAACAGCATGAAAAGATTCCGTTAGTTCTAAATTTATGCCCATTTATATCTGACACATTCCTATTACCTACTTTGAATGTCAGGTATTTTACAGAGAGGGTATGAATCTTAAGAAAATCTTGATTTGGGACCCAAAAATTAGGGGTGTAAACTTGATTTCTGGCGAAAAACCTGCATGAATTTGAGAAATTTTCAAAAAAAAGGGGGTGCGTTTGTCTAAAAGACTACTTTTGAACGGTCCCAAAGGTGGTCTTAATATAGGAATTTTACTGTATACCAATGAGTGTTAGATACAGATGAGACTGTTCATTAAGCGCCATTAATCTTGTTCCACACTGTTTACAATCCTGTTGATGATTAAATTTAAATGGACATGTCCGAATTCGAAGATATAAAATTCCACTACAGAAACGCGCCCCCGCCCATCGGGGCTTGGAGAAAAAGATAGATCTGCAGCAGAGCTAAAACTGTCCACGCATGAGTACTGGTAAACTGTTCAGAAGGACTAAGCCTGTCCAGGCAAAGTGGAATGAGTCAGACCGTCCAATGCATATAAACCTTTTGTTTTCATCGGGCGGCAGTGCTTGAGATCAAAATGACCTAAATAGTGTTCACGGGGGCGTTAAACCCCAGTTCAAACAAACAAATCCACTACAGAGATCGATTTCGTTCGCGGAAGGGTTGCAGCGACTCATAAATATTTAATACGTTGCCTGTTTACAGTACGGACACTTGAGCATTCAAAATGTGCAAACATGTCAGAAAAAAATCGTATCCTAAAATATTTAATTAGGGATTAAGTCGTGTCGCTGGCCAATAATATTTGTTTAATTACTTACTCTGACAAAAGACTGACTGGCAATGAGGAAACACTCCACCCACCTGGACCAATGTGTAAACGTTGAAGAGAGTCGTGATTTGAGCTGCCGCACGTAAAAATAGTTCCGCAGTGACCTCTCAAACGCGCATGCACGCAACTACTGACTAGGCTTGTGCCAAACATGTTCGCTTTTTAGTTATCAGCTTCCTTTTTTGCGCTTGCGCGAATATGGAATGCTCTGACGAGACTGCGCAAGCGCAGTCTCGTCTGAGCATTCCATATTCGCGCATGCGCTAAGTCCCATTTATGAGCGCCACGGCTCGATTTGTAAATGTTTGAAAATTCATTGTCTGTTTGTTTAACTGCGTAAATCGGACGTTGTTCTGTATAATGTTGAACACGAGGGTGTTGACTTGGACTTCCAGACTTCACGCATGACGCAGACTGAAAACATGTCTGAGTGGGCTCGAAAATGGCAATCAAATGTTTATTCATTTGCAAGCTGAAATTTTCTAAAATGGTACGCTTTTAAAGGGTAGATCAAAAATGGATGCCCAGCCAAATGAAATGGCGCCTCCTTTTTTTTTTTTTTGTAATTTATTTTCACTATTCTATTTATTTATACATTTTGGCCTTTTAACGAATATTTTATACAAGCCCATATTGAAGACAAAACGAAAACACGCCTATTCAAATCTATTCAAAACTTAACCACTGCCATTCGATGAAAAATTCTAATCTTTCACATATTTCTTCGCAAAACATAGATTGTGGGAACTCATAACATCCTCGGCCTATGTTTTTTTAGCAGAAATAAGAATGCAAACCCCAGTTTAACTATAGAAAAGTGGGGTTTAAGGACGTGTTTTCGTGATGAAGAAAAGCGATGACACTTTAAAAGTGACTCGATTGTGATTTGCAAGTAGCAGTGAAATAAATGCATATTTGAAACAAATACAAATAATATTTCCCCTTATATGATATTTTCACACTGTGAAAAATAACGTTGCCGTGTTATTTTCACAGTAGCAGCCCGGACTTCTTTTAGGTTTGTTTTCCCTAGTACGGCATAAAAAGCAAATTTGCCTTTTTTTCTTTCTTTCTGTTTTTAGCTCACCTGAGCCTTTAGGCTCATAGGTGAGCTTATAGTATAGCCATGGTCCGTCGTCCGTCCGTCCGTCGTCCGTCCGTCCGTCCGTCCACCATTTTCAAAGATCTTCTTCTCCTATACTGCAGGGCCAATCAAAGCCAAATTTCATATGGAGCCTCTGTGGGGTGGGGGAACGAAAGTTTGTTCGCGGGGTCTGGATCACATGACCAAGATGGCCGCCATGCCCATATATGGTAAAAAGCCTTCAAAAATCTTCTTCTCCAGAACCATAAGGCCAGTGGCCTTGAAACTTGGCATGTAGCATATGGTACTCGGGCCCATCATGGTTTGTACAAATGGTGACCCCGGGTTGCCCTTGACCTATTTTACAGCAATGTCAAATTTGCCGAAGTAGGCTTTTGCATGGGGCAAAGTGAAAATAATGGATTTATAGGAAAACCATTGAAGACAGTGTCACCAAAATTTGTAGATCAGGTAAAGTAACTGAATACATGAAGATCTATGGGTCAGAAAGGTCAAGGTCCATTCAGGATCCATATTTCAAACATTTTTTTCTCCAAAACTGCTGAGCCAGTTTAAGTGAAATTTAATATCGAGCCTTTGTGAGTTGAACAAATGAACAAATGCCAATACGGTCTAGATCACATGACCAAGATGGCCGTCACGCCTATATATATGGTAAAAAGCCTTAAAAATTCTTCTTCTCCAGAACCGTAAGGCCAATGGCCTTGAAACTTGGCATGTAGCATATGGTACTCAGGCTCATCATAGTTTGTACAAATGGTGACCCCGAGTTGACCTTGACCTATTTTACAGCAATGTCAAATTTGCCGACTTAGGCTTTTGCATGGGAAAAAGTGAAAATAATGGATTTTTAGGAAACCATTGAAGACAGTGTCACCAAAATTAGTAGATAAGGTAAAGTAGCTGAATACATGAAGATCTATGTGTAAGAAAGGTCAAGGTCATTAATTGACCTGAGACCAAGGTCACGCAGGTTCCATATTTCAAACATTTTTTCTCAGAAACTACTGAGCCAATTGAAATGAAATTTAATATGGAGCCTTTGGGAGTTGAACAAATGAAAAGCTGCCAACATGGTCTAGATCACATGACCAAGATGGCCACCACGCCCATATATGGTAAAGAAACTTCGAAATTCTTCTTCTCAAGAACCGTAAGGCCAATGGCCTTGAAACTTGGCATGTAGCATATGGTACTCGGGCCTATCATAATTTGTTCAAATGGTGACCCTGGGTTGATCTTGACCTATTTTACAGTAATGTCAAATTTGCTGACTTAGGCTTTTGCATAGGAAAAAGTGAAAATAATGGATATTTAGGGAAACCATTGAAGACAGTGTCACCAAAATTTGTAGATTAGGTAAAGTAATTGAATACATGAAGATCTATGGGTAAGAAAGGTCAAGGTCATTCATTGACCTTAGACCAAGGTCACTCCGATTTCATATTTCAAAAAAACATTTTTTCTCAAAAACTACTGAGCCAATTTAAGTGAAATTCAATATGGAGCTTTTGTGAGTTGAACAAATGAAAAGTTGCCAGTACGGTCTAGATCACATGACCAAGATGGCCGCCACGCCCATATATGGTAAAAAGCCTTCAAAAATTTTCTTCTCCAGAACCGTAAGGCCAATGGCTTTGAAACTTGGCATATATCATATGGTACTCGGGCTCGTCATAGTTTTTACAAATGCTGACCCTGGGTTGACCTTGACCTATTTTATGGCAGTGTCAAATTTGTCAACTTAGGCTTTTGCATGGGAAAAAGTGAAAATAATGGATTTTTAGGAAACCATTGAAGACAATGTCACCAAATTGGTAGATCAGGTAAAGTAAATGAATACATGAAGATTCATGGGTAAGAAAAGTCATCATTCAGTGACCTGGGGCCAAGATTAACCAGGTTCCATATTTCAAACAGTTTTTTCTCAGAAACCGCTAGCCCAATTCAAGTGGAATTTGATATGGATCCTTTATATGATGAACAAATGAAAATTTGCTCATATGGTCCAGGTCACATGACCAAGATGGTGGCCATGCCCATATATGGTAAAAACACTTCGAAATTCTTCTTCTCCAGAACCGTAAGGCAAATGACCTTGAAATTTGGCAGGAAGCATCTGGTACACGGGCCTTTCATAATTTGTTCAAATGGTGACCCTGGGTTGACCTTTACCTATTTTACAGTAATGTCAAATTTGCTGACTTAGGCTTTTGCATAGGAAAAAGTGAAAATAATGGATATTTAGGGAAACCATTGAAGACAGTGTCACCAAAATTTGTAGATTAGGTAAAGTAATTGAATACATGAAGATCTATGGGTAAGAAAGGTCAAGGTCATTCATTGACCTTAGACCAAGGTCACTCCGATTTCATATTTCAAAAAAAAACATTTTTTCTCAAAAACTACTGAGCCAATTTAAGTGAAATTCAATATGGAGCTTTTGTGAGTTGAACAAATGAAAAGTTGCCAGTACGGTCTAGATCACATGACCAAGATGGCCGCCACGCCCATATATGGTAAAAAGCCTTCAAAAATTTTCTTCTCCAGAACCGTAAGGCCAATGGCTTTGAAACTTGGCATATATCATATGGTACTCGGGCTCGTCATAGTTTTTACAAATGCTGACCCTGGGTTGACCTTGACCTATTTTATGGCAGTGTCAAATTTGTCAACTTAGGCTTTTGCATGGGAAAAAGTGAAAATAATGGATTTTTAGGAAACCATTGAAGACAATGTCACCAAATTGGTAGATCAGGTAAAGTAAATGAATACATGAAGATTCATGGGTAAGAAAAGTCATCATTCAGTGACCTGGGGCCAAGATTAACCAGGTTCCATATTTCAAACAGTTTTTTCTCAGAAACCGCTAGCCCAATTCAAGTGGAATTTGATATGGATCCTTTATATGATGAACAAATGAAAATTTGCTCATATGGTCCAGGTCACATGACCAAGATGGTGGCCATGCCCATATATGGTAAAAACACTTCGAAATTCTTCTTCTCCAGAACCGTAAGGCAAATGACCTTGAAATTTGGCAGGAAGCATCTGGTACACGGGCCTTTCATAATTTGTTCAAATGGTGACCCTGGGTTGACCTTTACCTATTTTACGGCAATGTCAAATTTGCGTACTTAGGCTTTTGCTTGGGAAAAAGTGAAAATAATTGATTTTTAGCTCACCTGAGCCTTTAGGCTCATAGGTGAGCTTATAGTATAGCCATGGTCTGTCGTCCGTCCATACGTTGTCCGTCCGTCCACCATTTTCAAAGATCTTCTCCTCCAAAACAGGGAGGCCAATCAAAGCCAAATTTCATGTGGAGCTTCAGTAGGATGGAGGAACGAAAGTTTGTTCGCGGGGTCTGGGTCACATTACCAAGGTGGCAGCCATGCCCATATATGGTAAAAAGCCTTCAAAAATCTTCTTCTCCAGAACCATGAAGCCAATGACCTTGAAAGTTGGCTCGTAGCATCTGGTACTTGAGCCCATCATAGTTTGTAAAAATGGTGACCCTGGGATGGCCTTGACCATGTGTCAGGTGAGCGTTTACAGGACCACTGGTCCTCTGTTTTTTTTGTTGTTTTTTTTGATAAATATCAACATTGAAAACATATTTCATCGGGTGTGTTGAAAACACAATAAAATTTCACGAGTGCGAAGCTGTTATATAAAGCTTTTCAGTTACAGTACATTGTCAAAGTCACGTATAAAGTAAAAAAGAAAAAATACTCTTTGTTTTCAAAAGATACCAAACAAATTCCATATCGTCTCACACTCCGTCATCACGAAAACACGCCTATATAATTTGACCCCCTATATTTATATAGTAAAACTGGGGTTTCCGGGGGTATACCTTATTTTTTCTTATTTCTGCTCTAAAATAGAGATTGTGTGTACTCGTTAGAACCGCCTCGATGAGGCGGTTCTAACGAGTGCCCACAATCTATATTTTGAGCAGAAATAAGAAAAATAGCACAATTTTTCATCTTAAATTTTTTTTCGACGATAAAGGTGGCAATGTATTTGTATAGGTGGTTGAAAACACCAGAATTTGCACTCATGCTTCTCGTCCTTCGCTTTCGTGAAAACTGTGATGTTTTCAACACACTCGATGACATATTTTTGTTATTCATCTCAAAACAAAAATAAATATCCTCTATGTATAGTACTAATATGCAATGATATCTCAGTTCTTTCTTAGATTAGTTATAAACTTGTACTATTTCTGAAAGGAAAATGCAATCAGTTATTTCAAACCATTCTTTATAAGTTCCATAATAAACCTGAATTATTAGATTGTGTCCACGTGAACATTGAATTTGCAGTGTCAAATTCAACAAGACCGGTCGTCCTTTTCGACATTTTTTTGTTGAATTTGATAGATGAAATAACTGAAATGGACAGCTTTGTTTTCTGTTCGACTCTATAAAAGTAGGGTGGAATTTAAAACAATAAGATTAGAATGGAAAAGAAAACAAGAAATATGTCGTTTAAACGACATATTTCTTGTTTTCTGTCCCACTCTGAAAAAGTAGGGTGGAATTTAAAACAATAAGATTAGAATGGAAAAGAAAACAAGAAATATGTCGTTTAAACGACATATTTCTTGTTTTCTGTTCCACTCTGAAAAAGTAGGGTGGAATTTAAAACAATAAGATTAGAATGGAAAAGTAAACAAGAAATATGTCGTTTAAACGACATATTTTTGTTTTCTGTTCCACTCTGAAAAAGTAGGGTGGAATTTAAAACAATAAGATTAGAATGGAAAAGAAAACAAGAAATATGTCGTTTAAACGACATATTTTTGTTTTCTGTTCCACTCTGAAAAAGTAGCGTGGATTTGGAACAATAAAATTAGAATGGAACAGAAAACAAAAATATGTCGTTTTATTTCTTGTTTTCCTTTCTACTCTGAAAAAGCAAGGTGGAATTAAAAACAATACAATTAGAATGGAACAGAAAACAAAAATATGTCGTTTAAACGTCATATGTCTTGTTTTCCTTTCAGAGTGGAACAGAAAACAAGAACTAGAGGCCCAAGTGGACCAAAATCGCTCACCTGGATGAGGCTGATCATATATTACATTGCGTCTTGGTGACCAGTTTGTCTATCAGATCACATTGCCTTTAGTAATTCTGAATCTACAAGTTTAAATAATCTTGATGCTTCTAATAAAGTTTCTGAACAGCATTTGTCTGATTTAGGATTCAGGAAGAGATTATCTTGATGCAGAGTGGAAGTGTATAGTTTGGCAGGCTAGAGCTATCGTTTGGAAGAACTGCCTTTGACATATTCTGTTATCAAAAAGTAAACAAAGTCAACCAATCAAGCGAATACGGCTGCAACACAAAGCTGTGATGTATATGGCCGCTTGCAAAAAAAAACAAAAAAAAAAAAAAAAAAAAAAACACAGTAGCGAACCTTCTTATGGACTTGATATATACTGACAACACCTGATCTGCCCCACCCTGTAAATCTTATACGGAATTACTATACAAGTGCTTTGAAGAATGTCAAGATATCGGCCATCTGGGATATGAGAATGCAAAAAAAATAGCAATGTTGATTCTCCATGTCATCTAAATGCCACCCACCAATTTCAACTCAATGCAGCGGACCATTCGGTAGCAGATGTGGTTTGAAGATTTTCAAGATGGCCCACATGGCAGCCATCGGAGATATCAGAACAGAATGGTTCTAAGAAGTCTGAATCTCCATGTCACCCCAAAGCCTCCCATCAAGTTTCGGCTCAGTTCAGCTTGATGTGGCTTGAAGATTTTCAAGATGGCCAACATGGAAGCCATCTTAGATAATAGAATAGAATAATTTCAGCAATTCTGAATCTCCATATTGCCCCGATTCATCCAATCAAGTTCCAGCTCCATTCGACCTTTGGTTCAGGAGGAGACGTAGTTTTGGACACCATGTAGGCCACCTTGTACAACGGAATGGAACGATTCTAGCAAATCCAAATTTCCATGTCACCCCAATGCCTGCCATGCAGTTTCAGCTTGATCTGACCTCTGGTTGGGGAGGAGATGTCTTTTGAAGAATTTCAAGATGGCCTCTGTGCGCAGCCATCTTGGATATCGGAACAGAACAATTTTCGATAAACTTGAATCTCCAGGTTGCATCAGTGCCTCCCATTAAGTTTAAGCTCAATCCAACCCTTGGTTCGGGAAGAAATGTCATTTGAAGAATTTCAGGATGGCCGCCATAATGGCTATCTTGGATATTGTAACGGAACAATTTTAGCAAAGCTGAATCGCCATTTCGCCCCAATGCCTTCGCTGAAGTTTCAACTTGACCCAACCTCTAGTTTGGGAGGAGATATCGTTGGAAGAATTTAAAGATGGCCACAATTGCGGCCATCTAGGATGATGGAATGGAACAATTTTAGCAAATCTGAATCGCCATTTTGCCACATTGCCTTCCATGAAGTTTCCACTTTATCCAATCTCTAGTTTGGGAGGAGATGTCGTTTGAAGAACTTCAAGATAGCCACCATGGCGACCATCTAGGATATCGGAATTAGCAAAACTGAATCTCCATGTCGCTCCAATGCCGCCCATTAAGTTTCAGCTTCAGACCTCTGGATTTGGAGATGTCGTTTGAAGAATTAAAAAGATGGCAGCCATGTCGGCCATCTTGGATATCGGAATGGAACAATTTTAGCAAATCTAAATATTCATGTCACCCCGACGCCTCATCAAGTTTCAGCTCAATTCGATCTTTGGTTCGGGAGGAGATTCGGTTGAAGAATTTCATGATGTCTGCAATGTCGGCCAGGATGGCGGCCATCCTGGATATTGGAACGATGCCACCAAACAAGTTTCAGCTCAATTCGACCTTTGGTTGGGGAGGAGATATCGTTTGAAGAATTTCACCATGGCGGCTATCTTGGAAATCCGAACGGAACCATTTTAGCAAATCTGAATCTCCATGTCGTCACCAGGATGCCATCCGCAAGGTATCAGCTTAATCTTACTTCCGGTTCGGAAGGAGCTGTCGAAAATGTAAAAAGATAAAGACGGACGACTGACGACGGACATCAGGCCACGGCATGAGCTAAACATGCCGTTTAAACGTCATATGTATTTGTTTTCTGTTACATTCTAATTTTATTGTCTTAAATTCCACCCTACTTTTTCAGAGTGGGACAGAAAACAAGAAATATGTCGTTTAAAACGACATATTTTTAATTTCTGTTCCATTCTAAATGTATTGTTTTAAATTTCGCCCTACATTTATAGAAAGGAATAAAAAACAAGAAATATTTCTGTTCCATTCTAATTGTATTGTTTTAAATTCCACACTACTTTTTCAGAGTGGGACAGAAAACAAGAAATATGTCGTTTAAACGACATAGTTTTGTTTTCTGTTCCATTCTAAATTTATTGTTTTAAATTCCGCCCTACTTTTATGGAATGGAACAGAAAACAAGAAATATGTCGTTTAAACGGCATATTTTTGTTTTCTGTTCCATTCAAATTCTATTGTTGTAAATTCAACCCCACTTTTTCAGAGTGGAAAAGAAAACAAGAAATATGTCGTTTATATCGTTTAAACGACATATAGCTTGTTTTCTTTTCCACTCTCATTTTATTGTTTTAATTTCTGTTCTGCTAGATACAGATGGTTCCGTAGTTTTTAGTGAATTTGCAAGTTCTCAAGCTGTGTGCTAGTACCTGGCTGACCCGATGTGAATATTTGTCCTCACAAATTACACCTGCTGAGATATAAAATATCACACATCTGCATTATTAGAGCTTAATGCCATGGCTTCACATATCAAAGTGGCAGTGCCTCCAGTCATGTCAAGTTCAATCACATGTCCGTTTTTTCAGCTACCGAATATCCACGGTTAAGCTACTCTGTTACGACGAGGAGTGAATCTCTGGGCGCTGCTAGTTATAAAATCTGGTCCTCATAACGAACACGCCTATATAATTTTGACTCCCTTGAACCCCACTTTTATATAGTAAAAGTGGGGTTTACAGGGGTAAACGTTATTTTTCTTATTTCTGTTCTAAAAGATAGATTGTGGGTACTCGTTAGAACCGCCTGTATGAAGCGGTTCTAACGAGTACCAACAATCTATATTCTGAGCAGAAATAAGAAAAATATCACAATTTTTCATCATAAAGTTTTCATTTTTTGGGGGGTTGTAAAGTTTACAATGTTTTTGCATAGGCGTGTTTCCGTAATGGTTTTCCAAATTCCCAGTTGTTCAAATATGTTCTACAAAGGGTTATCCTTTGGAAGCAAGGAATACATAACGGAACTGGAAAATTTTCTTGACCAGACTAACTAGTTTCGGCCATTTAGGCCTCATCAGTGACCCGCAAGTATTTTCAAATTTCTACAATGGAATCAATGATCCCAAAGGACAAGAAAATATAAACCACACTATGATATAGGGCAGGGAGACTTTTTAGGCCACCACACATTCCCAGACAAAAGCTGTAGTGCCGTCAAATATGTTCTACAAATGGTTATCCTTTGGAAGCAAGGAATACACCACAGAACTGTAAAAAATATGGAGTGCACATGTTTTCTGGGCCAGACTGGCTAGTTTCGGCCATTTAGGCCTCATCAGTGACCTTCAAGTATTTTCAAATTTCCACATTGGAATCAATGATCCCAAAGGACAAGAAAATTTGCAATTTTCCCAAAGGACAAGAACTTTTCAAAGTTACCAAACATTAACCCATTTTGTACCGGAACCCCCAAAACGGGTACCCTGGCAAACAGTGCAGGCCCAGATCAGACGCCGCAGAACGCGGCATCTGATCGGGACCTACACTGTTTGTAAAACTTCCATCCAGTTTCCAAATAGATTTTGAAGAAAACACAACCTGACACCCATAAATTTTGAAATGAACCCCTGCTATATATATATATATAGGAGGAAAATTTCATTTGGTATAAAAACGGTTAAATGGCCTAGCAAATCCAGTGAAATCGACTATTAAGACCACCTAAAACAAGACTAATTCTGCTATTAAAAGCTTATTTTGAAGGGTACACTTAATGTTTCTTTGTGTTTTCTGCCTACAATGTCCTCTGGTCAGGGACCACCTTTGAGACTGTTCAAAAGTGGTCTTAGAGACCACTTTTGAACAGTCCCAAAGGTGGTCTTAATATAGGAATTTTACTGTACATAGATATTAACACGCATGTCATATGAAAATATTAATATACAGTGTAACTTCGATGGCTCGAACGCCGATGGCTCGTTTACCACGGCTATTTCGAACCAGTTCTTGAGACCCTAGGAGAAATTCCATAACTGCATGCAGATATACATTTTTGTTTGTTTGGTTTGAGGTTAAACGTCCCCGTCAACACCGATAGGTCATTTTGGAGACGTTGCTTCCAATTTTGTGGGACTTTTACCCGACATTGAGATGAAATGACATCTCAAGCCCTGCCGTCCCGTAAAACTAATAGTGTTTATAAGCATTGACAGTCTGACTCGCACCGCTTTGCTTTTGCCCGGGCAGGCTTAAATCCTCTCACCAGTTTACCATGCAGTACTCGTGTGCGGTCGCTGTCAGCTCTGCGCGGAAGCATCTTGCAGCCCATCTATGTCTTCAAGCTCCGATTAGCGGGGGCGGACCCAGTTGCTCAACGTTGCCAAAACATTAAGAACTAATATTAACACACATGCCATAATTATGAATGCTAATGGAGTATAGTGTGCGCAGCGTTAAGAGAATTGGTCCCAAGATCGAGAGGTCGTGGGTTCGATTCTCACTGGTAACAAGTGCTGTGTCCTTGAGCAAGATGCCCAGTACTGATTTCTGCCTCGACGAAGTCTGATCTGCACCTTTATGTTCGCTGCTTGAATAGCCATTACGATAACACACCCGTGCAACATAGTGCATTTTTCCTTTCTCCAAAATGACTACTTTACGTGTGAAAATCCGTAATATTTTTCTTATTTATACTGCAAACATAGGTGGTGGGTGCTCGTTAGAACCGCCTCATTGAGGCGGTTCTAACGAGTACCCACAACCTATGTCTTGGAGCAGAATTAAGATACCCCCATAAACCCTATTTTTTTCTGCCCCCGCCATTCGAAGAATGGTGGAAAGGGCATATAGCGTTGCCCCTGTCCGTCCGTACGTCCGTCCGTTCGTGCCTCCGTGCGTCCGAAACTTAAACGCAGTCAATAACTTCCTTACTTCTTCATGGATTTTAAAATAGCTCGGCAGAAATGTTAACCATCATGAGACAACGTGTCAGTGCAAAACCCATGTCCGTACCTCCAAGGTCAAGGTCATACTTAGATCTAGAGGTCAAAGGTAAAAAAGGTCCGAAACTTAAACGCAGTCAATAACTTACTTATTTCAAAATTGATTTTAAAATTACTTTGAAAAAATGTTTATCACCATGAGACGATGTGTAGCGTGCAAACCCAGATCCGTACCTCCAAGGTCAATGTCATACTTAGAGGTCAAAGGTAAAAAAAATGGTCCGAAACTTAAACGCAGTCGATAACTTTCTTATCTCTGGATGGATTTTGAAATTACTTGGCAGAAATGTTGGCCATCATGAAACAAGGTCCTACATAGTGGTCAAATGTGAAAAAGGGTCCAAAACTTAAACACGGTCAATAACTTTCTACGCATGGATGAATACGAACATAGACATATTTTCAGGCGGGGGCATCCGTGTCCTATGGATGCATTTCTAGTCTCTATGTAAAGTGGGGTTTAAGGGGGTGTTCATTTCACGGACTTGTTCACGTGATGAAAACATCTATTGTATTTTTTTCTAAGCAATCAGGATTCTAGCTAGCTGGCCAGGCGCCTCGGTTATCATCACGTGAACAAGTCCGTGAAATGAAGACCCCCCTATACCCCATTTTATAAAGAGAATACTTGGGTTTACGGGGTATACACTGTTTTTCTTAATTTTTGGTCCAAGACATAGGTTGTGGGTACTCGTTAGAACCGCCTCGGTTCTATATAACGAGCACCCACAACCTATGTTTGCAGTACTTATAAGAAAAATATCAAGGATTTTCATCAGAAAAATGGCCATTTTGGAGGTGTGAAAAATGCACTATGTCGCACGGATGTGTTGTCGTAATGTAAAACATTTTTATGCTCAACTCAGCTGAGCAAGAAATTTGTAATGCCTATTATTACGAAAACACGCCTATACAAATACAGTGTAAATTTTACCACCGAAAAATGAAAATTATCAGGAAAAAAAAATTCAATGTTTTTCTTATTTCTGATCAAAACATAGATTGTGGCTACTCGTTAGAACCGCCTCGACGAGGCGCTTCTAACGAGTACCCACAACCTATGTTTTTGAGCAGAAATAAGAAAAATAATGTATACCCCTGCAAACCCCAGTTTTACTATTTAAAAGTGGGGTTCGAAGTGGTCAAAATCATATAGGCGTGTTTTCGTGATGAACTATTAAATTACGAGTTGTTCAGGCAATTGTCCTGCACAGATCAGCACAGAATGCCATTTATCCTGCTCATAATTTTTAAAATGCCAACGTTTGTTGGTATTTTATAACTTAAGACCAGGGTAATTTTCATGCTCGGGCCCCCGCCTATCGGGGCTTGAAGAAATAGATGGGCTGCATGATGCTTCCACGCAGAGCTGTAACTGACCCGCACACGAGTACTGGTAAACCGCTTGGAGGATCTAGGCCTGCCCAGGCAAAGCGGTGCGAGTGTCGGACCGTCCATGCTTATAAACCCTATTGGTGTCATTGGGCGACAGGGCTTGAGATGTCATTTCATCTCAATGTCGGGTAAAAGTCCCACAAAATTGGAAGCAACGTCTCCAGAATTACCTTCACAGTGCTGACGGGGACGTTAAACCTCAAATTAAACAAACAAATAAATTTCATGCTAAAGTGATTTGAACATGAAAAAAAGGTTTATAACCTCGGGACCAGGCCGCTTTATGCCTTACCTGATCGTAAATCCCGGAGACAGATTTTCTCGAAGCCGGGCTCATTTAATGATACGTCATGAAAAATAATAAATTAAAAGTACAAAGAAATCACTTTGTTTTGTTTGTTTGATTTGAGGTTTAACGTCCCCGTCAACACTGTAAAGGTCATTTTGGGGACATTGCATCCAATTTTGTGGGACTTTTACCCGACACTGAGATGAAATGACATCTCAAGCCCGGCCGCCCAATGAAACCAATAGGTTTTATAAGCATGGAGAGGACAGGCTTAGATCCTCTTAGCGGTTTACCAATACTCGTATGTGGTCAGATTCAGCTCTGCGTGGAAGCATCATGCAGTCCAATCTATTTCTCCAAGCACCGATGGGGGGAAAAGTGAAAGTAGTTGGTCGGTTGCAGTCAACACTGTAAACGGATCAAATAACTGGCGCAACCAAGAGGGGATTCATAGACTAGTTCATATTTTGCCTTCCGACAGTTTTCAGTTTGTGGGGAATTAATGTTCGATTTTTCATATGTTAGACTGACACTTGTGCCGAAATTCTTACGTTTATTTTTTCACACCTTCGGGAATAAAATACGACTTAAAATCTAATATGATAATCAGAATCGTCATTTTATATGAAATTTATGAAACTCGCCAGAGACTCGTTTCACAAATTTCATATGAAATGACCGCTCGTGTAAGATCCTCTATATCATAACGATAACACACCCGTGCGATATAGTGCATTTTTCACATCTCCAAAATGGTTAGTTTTCTGATGAAAATCTGTGATATTTTTCTTTTCTATACCGCAAACATAGGTTGTGGGTGCTCGTTAGAACCGCCTCATTTAGGCGGTTCTAACGAGTACCCACAACCTATGTCTTGGAGCAGAAATAAGAAAAATAATGTATACCCCACTAAACCCCAGTTTTCTCTATATAAAGTGGGGTTTCACGGACTTGTTAACGTGGTATTTGCATCAGTGTTGGAGAATTTTAATCAAAGAAACAAATAATTACATAAAACAAACTCTGGAAATGTACCATTGTGTTTCATATGTACATGTTTACCATACCAACGGAGAAGAGGGTACCTTGGAATTGGCAAATAATTTGGTCCACTTTATGACATTTACAAAATGTTTTTATTTCTAAAACATCAAAAGGGGGTTTTAAATACAAATACGAGAGAAATAACTTTTACTATTTTCAAACAAAACGTACGTCTTCATTCTCGCTTTTCACAAATTAAGAATCAACATTCTCATTCTTTGGTCTGCATACGTTTTCTAAATTGTGGATAGTTTTGAAAAGGTGTCATCCGTTTCTTCATGCGCCAAGTCATGAAAAAAGGCCTTCCGCTGCATATGCGAACAGTGAAGGTTCTCATGAGACAGAGCACAGTCTCGTCAGATCCTGCACTGTCCACAAAAGGAAAGAAAAAAATAGACTTGACTGAGGGACATGGGAGCATGCGCAGTTGAGTTACGTACCAACGATTTAAAAGCCGGCGAGGGTCTCTTACTTGAAATAGGGCTAAAGGTGTATAGATTTGAATTTAATATTTTTAAGTATTTAAAGAAAACACACGTCGATGTTTGCTATTTCTGGATTTAAAATGAAAATTGATTTTTAAAACATTCAAGATGACTGCTAGACTATGAAAAAAAAAAAACAAAACAAACAAAACAAAAAAAAAACAAAAAAAACATTACGATAACACACCCGTATGATAGACTTTCGGACGAGTCTTTAAACCGAGGTCCCGTCTCAGTATGACCTTAGCAATTGGTGAGACGTTAAACTCAAACACTTTCTCAGTCATATAGAAGTCAGTCATTTCTTTTTTGTTTTTATTTGATTTGAGGTATAACGTCCCCGTCACACTGTGAAGGTCATTTTGGAGACGTCGCTTCCAATTTTGTGGGACTTTTATCCGACATTGAGAGAAATTGACATCTCAAGTCCCGCTGCCCAATGAAACCAATAGTGTTTATAAGCATGGACGGTCCGACATTCACACCGCTTTGCCTGGGCAGGCTTAGATCCTCTAAGCGGTTTACCAGTACTCGTGTGTGGGTCGGTTTCAGCTCTGCGTGGAAGCATCATGCAGCATATCTATTTGTTGAAGCCCCAATGGGCCGGATCAGACAATCATCTCTTAAACGGTCATCATCCTGATAAAAATGTATTGCGCAGGAAAATTCCACTATTAAGACCACCTAAATTAAGACTAAATCTGCCTTTAAAAGCTTATTGAGAAGGTTTCAGTTAATCTTTCTTGGTGTTTTCTACACCTGGTGTCTCCCATTGAGAGACCACCTTTGGGGGCTGTTCAAAAGTGGTCTTTAAGACCACTTTTGAACAGCCCCAAAGGTGGTCTTTAAGACCACTTTTGAACAGCCCCAAAGGTGGTCTTAATATAGGAATTTTACTGTATGTTCTCCATTTATCCTCCAAACATAGGTTGTGGGTGCTTGTTAGAATCGATGCGGTTCTAACGAGTACCCACAACCTATATCTTTGATTAGAAAATAGGAAAATAATGTATACCCCTGTGAACCCTAGTTTTATCTATTTAGTGTGGGGCTTAGCGAATAGCTGTTCATTGTGCTGATTCGTTAACATGATGATAAAACTGAACATGTATACATGTAATGTCATCACGAAAACATTTTGTTTGTTTGTTTGATTTGAGGTTTAACGTCCCCGTCAACACTGTAAAGGTCATTTTGGAGACGTTGCTTCCAATTTTGTGGGATTTTCCCGACATTGAGATGAAATGACATCCCAAGCCCTGCCGCCCAATGACACCAATAGGGTTTATAAGCATGGACGGGCCGACTCGCACCGCTCTGCCTGGGCAGGCTTAGATCCTCTAAGCGGTTTACCAGTACTCGTGTGCGGGTCGGTTTCAGCTCTGCGTGGAAGCATCATGCAGCCCATATATTTCTTCAAGCCCCGATGGACGGGAGCCACATCACGAAAACGTGCCTATATAATTTTGATCCCTATTAAGACCAATTTTATGTAGTAAAACTCGGGTTTACAGGGGCATACATTATTTTCCTTTTTCTGCTCAAATACATAGATTTTGGGTGCTCGTTAAAAGCGCCTCGCCGAGGCTTCCCACAATCTATGTATGAAAATTATCAGAAACTGTTATCTGAAAATGTTCAGGTTTTTCTTTGTACTAAAACTTGCATTATATTTGAATAGGCGTTTTTTTTTCGCGAATTAAAAGAGTGCGTATAATTGAACACCTTTAAAAACCACACTTTATATAGATGAAAGTGGGTTTTACAAGGGTATACAGTTTATATGTTTGTCTTTATTGTTGCCAAAACATAGAATCTGGGTACACCGGCCCAGATAGCTCAGTTGGTAGAGTGTCCGCTTCGGGGAACGGGAGGTCACGGGTTCGATCCCGGGCCGCGACATACCAAAGTCGTTAAAAATGGTGCTAGCTGCTCCTCGCTTGGCACTCAGATTTACGGGGTAGAGCTAGGACTGGTCGCCCTAGTGTCAGGATAATGTGACTGGGTGTGGTATCATGTAATGTGTCTGGGACATGATACTTCAGTGAGGAAGCACTATAAAAGTGAACATTGAGCTCCCTGTCGCAACCAGACACCGTCGTGATATGACTGAAAAATTGTTGAAAGCGACGTTAAACCCGAATTCACACACACACACACACACACACACACACACACACACACACACACACACACACACACACACACACACACACACACACAGACAGAATCTAGGTACTCGTTAGAACCGCCTAAATGAGGCGGTTCCAACGAGCACCCACAATCTACGTTCGAGTCGTGAAATAAGAAAACTATCAGAGACAAATTTCAACTCGTTCAGCATTATTCACAAAGAATTTCATTCGATGGTTGCAATGGTACATGGTCAAAATTAGCAAATATCTTTAGAGGTTGTTGATATTTGGTATATACATGTAGCTTCATCTAGTGGCCCTGTACTAAGTTTGAAAATTTTTAGCCCTGGGGGTCTAAAGGGAAACTTGTTTTACATGCATTCTGTAAAAGCTGTAAAAATATTGTCTGAAATCAAAAGACTCAGGTCTTTTTAATTCAGTGTGTAGCCTCATTTAGTGGACCTCTACCAACATTGTTCAAATTATAGCCCTGGCGTCGAGAATTGTTTTGTTTAGGGACACTTATTTTTCATAGACCCATAAATGGAAAAAAACTTTAAAAATCTTCTTGTCGAAAACCAGAGGGCTCGGGCTTTGATACTAATACCCAGCATCATCTTCTAGACCCTTACCAACATTATTTAAAAAGTGGTCCTGTCCCTTGGTTAGGGACACTTATTTTTCATAGACCCATAAATGGAAAAACTTTAAAAATCTTCTTGTCGGAAACCAGAGGGCTCGGGCTTTGATACTAATACCCAGCATCTTCTTATAGACCCTTACCAACATTGTTTAAAAAATATGGGCCTTCCCCGGGGGTCACTTATTTCACATACACCTACATGGGGGAAACTGCAGGAATCATATTGTCTGAAACTAGAGCGCCCAGGCCTTTGATAATTGGAATGTAGCTTCATCTAATGGACCTCAACCATCTAATTGGGCCTCGTCCAATTTCTACGTTATGTTTGTAGAAGCCTCCGTGGTGTAGTGGTTTCCCTACACGCCTTGCAAACAAGGGGTCGCCGCAGGATCGATCCCGGGCTTCTCCAGACTTTCGGATGAGATTTTAAACCGAGGTCCCGTCTCCGTATGACCTTAGCTGCTAGTGGGACGTAAAACTCAAACAATCAATCGCGTTATGTTTGTATACGGTATGTTTAAATTTGGGACTAATTTATGCACCCCCGGCATGGCTTTCCAGATACGCGGGCTCAAATTTCAGGAGACATCCGCATTTAAAAGTCTGAGAGAATACTTAAATGTATTGTTTGCCAAAGTGATTTATTTAGAAGAGTTGATCCATCATAATTTGACATGTTTTACATAAACAAACACAACTGATCTAACATTATACCTGATGGTAAAACAAGCAATTATGATTTCAACTCGAACCCCACCCATCATGACGACACTTAACCCATGGTATGCGGGAAACCCCTAAAGGGGTACATTGGCAAACAGTGCAGACCCAGATCAGACGCCGCAGAACGCGGCGTCTGATCAGGGCCTGCACTATTTGCTAAAATGCTAACAGAAGTTTTCGTCGAAATTAGAATAAAAATGAAAAAAATAGGCCGGACACCCCTTATATGACAAATGGACTTGTCCAACTTATAGCAATGGAAGAGTCCACTAGCATAGAATGGGTTAAAATTGAATGTTGAACAGGAAGCAAGCCAGAGGTGTTGTTCTCCCTATTTTGTCCAAGTTTCCAGTGTTCAGGCCACTCTACACCAACGGTGGTGTCTTGTGAATCTGAAAGAAATCGGAATACATCGGAAGACGCCCTAACAATTATCCGGGGCGCACACAGTAAAATTCCTCTATTGAGACAGTCTAATTCTGCTTTTAAATACATATTTAAAATGTTTCGGAGCGTCCCGGCCATCGGGATTTGACGAATTAGATTGGGCACGCAGAGCTGTAACCGACCGCGCACATGAGTACTGGTAAACCGCTAAGAAGGTCTTAGCCTGTCCAGGCAGAGTTTGCGAGTCGGGCCGTCCATGCACAGAAACACTGTTGGTTTCATTTGTTGGCAGGGCTTGGGAAGTCATTTCATCTCAGTGTCGGGTAAAAGTCCCACAAAATTAGAAGCAACGTCTCCGAAATGACATAAATAGTGTTGACAAACAAACGGTTTCTGCTGATCTTTCTTTGTGTTTTCTATACCCATGGTTCTCTTGTAATAACCACCTTTGGGGCTGTGCAAAAGTGGTCGTAAAGATCACTTTTGAACAGCCCCAAATATGGGAATAAAAAATAATCATTGTCGCATAAATATCTATGCACATGGCTGTTTGAAGCCATTGTCAAATGAACCGAAAGCCGTGCTCAAACAGTAAACAACATGTTCAAATCATGAAATTCGTGTGCTGTTAGAACATGAATTTTGAGCTTTTGATATCACAAGACGGCACGGCACGTTGAGCGACGTTACATTACCGCCCAGAACGTAGCGTTTAGGGGTTCTATGATGACGTCAGATAGTTACTGCGTAACAACGTCATTGTAAACAACATTCTGAACTGGCCGCCATGTTGGTTCGCCGGTCGCATTTGAAGAGTTTTATGGAGTTTATATGGAGCTTTTGGGCGTGTTCGTCAAAATTTGCTGTCGGAATCGCAAGTTTTGCAAGAACAACGAGAATCCATGGTTAGTTCATTGCATTAACATTTGCCGGATCCCTCGGGAGATATTTGAACATTCAGCCTGGCGGCCTCATGTTCAAACAGCTTCCTCGGGACCCGGCAAATGTTAATGCATGAAAAACCATGGTTGATCCCTATAATCGAGTGTATCCTCAAACTATGATCGCAATCTCCATTGTCCGAACGGACATGCTATACCGTGGTGTGATGGACTATAGGGATCAACATTGGTTTTTCATGCATTAACATTTGCCGGATCCCGAGGAAGCTGTTTGAACATGAGGCCGCTAGGCCGAATGTTCAAATATCTTCCGAGGGATCCGGCAAATGTTAATGCAATGAAATAACCATGGATGATCGTTGTTCTTGCATAACTTACGAATCCGACAGCAAATTTTGACGAAAACGCCCAAAAGCTCCATATAAATTCCATATAAACTCTTCAAATGCGACAGGCAAACCAAAATGGCGGCCTGTTCAGAATGATGTTTACAATGACGTTGTCATGCAGTGACGTCATCATAGAACCCTAAAACGCTACGTTCAGGGCGATAACGTTACGTCGCTTAACGTAACGTGGACAAAGCAAGGCCCGTCTTGTGATATCAAAAGTTCAAAACCCATGTTCAAACAGCACGCGAATTTCATGATTTGAACATGATTTTGCTGTTTGAGCACGGCTTTCGGTCCATTTGACAACGGCTTCAAACAGCCATGCGCATAGTTTTTTATGCAAGAATGAAGAATCCACAACGTTATTTGTGACGAAGCCACCATTTCACATTGGGATGAAACCCAACCACGTGGTGAGATTGAGTCTCCGCCGTACCTCGCACAAGAATCAGCGGCCACAGACTACATTGATTTATTGTTTGTTTGTTTGAATTTAGGTTTTACGTCCCCGTCAACACTATTTAGGCTTTTTTGGAGACGTTGCTTCCAATGCTGTGTGACTTTTACCCGACATTGAGATGACATGACATCTCAAAACCTTCCTAGAAGCCTCCGTGGTCGAGTGGTTACGCTACTCGCCTTGTAAACCAGGGGTCGCAGGTTCGATCCCGGGCTTCTCCAGACTTTCGGATGAGTCTTTAAACCGAGGTCCCGTCTCCGTATGACCTTAGCTGTTGGTGGGACGTAAAACTCAAACACTCACTCACTCAAAACCTCCCGCACAGGTAAACTGTATATAGAGAGACTGTCCGACTCGCACCAGTTTGCCCCATCTTAGCGGTTTACCAGTACACACGTGCTTTTGGTTTCAGCTCTGCGTTGAGGAATCGTGCAGCCTAAACTATTTTGGCGGAGGCTATTTCCCGTGCGAGACCGGTTCGATATGACCTAAATAGTGTTAACTGGTTCATTAAGATACAAACAAACACTTTTTCAGATATGAAGTTATAACGGCTTGTGCATTAGACTAACATGACCAGGCGAGTTATAATGCCAAACATGGTATCAAAAATCACATTTGAGCCCCGCCAAGCGAATTTGTGTCTTCGAGCATTCCGTCATGACAAATTTTAACTGCACATGCCCAGCCATTCAGAGGGGCCAGGAATATGACTTTCTGTCTGAAGGTTCCTCTTGATTCACTGCTTGTATGAGCGAGCAGCGAAGGTTCTGGCGAGACTGCGCGGATGCGCAGGCTTGCCTGAACCTTCGCTGCTCGCATAGGTGATAAATACCAAAATCGCTTGACGGGGCCCATTTATCCATTGAAACTTTTTGACATACATGTATGTCTTATTCATCACTTTAACAAGTCCATAAAATGAACACCCCTCCAAACCCCCACTTTGGGGTTTACGGGGTAAACATTATTTTGTTTCTTTCTGCTCCAAGATATAGCTTGTGGGTACTCGTTAGAACCGCCATCACATCAACAAGTCCATAAAATAAACACCCCTCTAAACACCCACTTTGGGGTTTACGGGGGTAAACATTATTTTGTTTCTTTCTGCTCCAAGATATAGCTTGCGGGTACTCGTTAGAACCGCCTCGTTGAGGCGGTTCTAACGAATACCCAAAACCTATCCGTTCTTACGAGCACCTAAATACAAATAAGTAAAATATAACAAAATTTTATCAGACAAATAACCGTTTTCGGGATATAAAAATATTTATTATGTAACACGGGTGTGTTTGTTTGTTTGATTTGAGGATTAACGTCCCCGTCAACACTGTAAAGGTCATTTTGGAGACGTTGCTTCCAGTTTCGTGGGACTTTTACCCGACAATGAGATAAAATGACATCTCAAGCCCTGTCGCCCAGTGAAACCAATAGGGTTTATAAACATGGACGGGCCGACTCGCTACGCTTTACCTATAGGCAGGCTTAGATACTCTAAGCAGTTTACACGTACTCGTGTGCGGTCGGTTTCAGCTCTGCGTGGAAGCATCATGCAGCCCATTTATTTCTTCAAGGCCCAATGGGCGGGGGCCGTCCAAACATAGACTGTTGGGACTCATAAAGAAACAACACCGTAAAATGAGCACCTGAAATGAGAAATGAAACATCTTTTATAAGAGAAAACTGGGGTTTATTGAGTGAGTATTTGAATTTTACGTCCCACCAACAGCTAAGGTCATACGGAGACGGGACCTCGGTTTAAAGGCTCATCCGAAAGTCTGGAGAAGCTCGGCATCGATCCCGCGACCTCTGGTTTACAAGGTGAGTAGCGTAACCACTACACCACGGAGGCTTCTAACTGCATGGGGTTTAGAGGGGTATACATTTTTTTTCTTATTTTTGCTCCAATACACAGGTTGTGGGTACTCGTTAGAACCGTCTCAAAGAGGTGGTTCTAACGAGCACCAACAATCTATGTTGTATGTAGAAATAAGAAAGATGTTATCATTTTTACCTACAATTTGTCATTTTCTGACACCATGTTGGACACGAACATGTTTTCCTAATGAGTATACGTTCAACTAATCACGTTCATTACGATAACACATCTGTGTTATATAGTACATTTTTCAAACCTCAAAAAGGGCAATTTTTCTGATGAAAATGTGTGATTTTTTTCTTATAAATGCTCAAAACATAGGTTGAGGGTGATCGTTAGAACCGCCTCATTGAGGCGGTTCTAACGAGTACCCACAACCTATGTCTTGGAGCAGATATAAGAAAAATAATGTATACCCCCTTAAACCTCAGTTTTCTCCATCTGGAGTGGGGTTTAAAGGGGTCTTCATTTCACGGACGTTTTCACGTGATGCATCTGAACTAAGCATATCTTAGGTGCTCTTTGCGATCACCATCTTTAAAACAAGAGGACCATGGTGGTCCTATATCGCTCACATATAGGTGCAATTTTTGGTCTATAAGTTGAACAATCGAAGCAGAGGTCCACTGAATGAAGCTTAACAGCGAATGTCAAAGGCATAGGCCTTCTAGATTTTCAAAAGTTTTCTCTATATAAGTCTTTGTAAAACCAGTGGGCCCAAGGGCGGGGCCATTTTTGGCCCCCATGCTTTGATTTGAACGACAACGGTAGAGGTCAGTTAGATGAAACTTCATACCAAATATCAAAGACCTGGGCCTTCTGGTTTCAGACAAGAAGATTTTTATATGTTTTCCCCATATAAAACCGTTTTTGGCCCCGGGGCTATAATTTGAACAACCTTGGTAGAGGTCCACTAGATGAAGCTTCAGACCTGGGCCTTCTGGTTTCAGACAAGAAGATTTTTAAAGAGTTTCCCTATATAAGCCTATGTAAAACCAGTGGGCCCCAGCGCAGGAGCATTTTTGGCCCCAGTGCTATAACCTGAACACCACTAAATGAAGCGTCATACCAAATATCAAAGACCTGAGCTTTCTGGTTTCAGACAAGAAGATTTTTAAATGTTTCCCCAATATAAGCCTATGTAATACCAGTGGGCCCATGCGCGGGGGCATTTTTAGCCTCCGGGCTATAATTTGAACAATCTTGGTAGAGGTCCACTAGATGAAACTTCGTACCAAATATCAAAGACCCGGGCCTTCTGGTTTCAGAAAAGAAGATATTTAAAGGTTTCCCTATACTAGCCTATGTAGAACCAGTGGGCCCAACAAGCGCGGGGGTGTTTTTGCCCCAGGGCTATAATTTGAACAATCTTGGTAGAGGTCCACTAGATGAAACTTCATACCAAATATCAAAGACCCGGGCCTTCTGGTTGCAGACAAGACGATGTTTAAATGTTTTCGCTATATAAGCTTATGTAAAACCAGTGGGTCCCTGCACGGGGGCATTATTTGCTCCAGGGGCTATAATTTGTACAATCTTGGTATAGGTCCATTAGATGAAGCTTCATACCAAATATCAAAGACCCGGGCCTTCTGGTTTCGGACAAGAAGATTTTTAAGGTTTCCCTATATAAGCTTATGTAAAACCAGTGGGCCCCGGCATGAGGGCATTATTGGCCCCAGGGCTATAATTTGAACAATCTACGTATCGGTCCATTAGATAAAGCTTCATACCAGATTTCAAAGACCTGGGCCTTCTGGTTTTAGAGAAGAAGATTTTTTAAAGGTTTTTCCTATATAAGCCTATGTAAAACCAGTTGGCCCCGGGGCGTGATCATTCTTGGCCCCAGGGCTATAATCTGAACAATCTAGGTAGAGGTTTACTAGATGAAGCTTCATACCAAATATCAAAGACCTGGGCCTTCTGGTTTCAGAGAAGAAGATTTTTAAAGGTTTTCCTTATAAAGGCCAATGTGAAACCAGTGGATCCCGGCGCGGGGCGTTTTTGGCCGCAGGGCTATACTTTGAACAATCTTGGTAGAGGTTCACTAGGTGAAGCTTCATACCAAATATCAAAGACCTGGGCCTTCTGGTTTCAGACAAGAAGATTTTTTATATGTTTTCCCTATATAAGCCTATGTAAAACCAGTGGACCCCGGCGTGGGGGGCGTTTTTGGCTCCAGGGCTATTATTTGAAAAATCTTGGTAAAGGTTCACTAGATAACTTCATACCAATATCAAAGACCTGGGCCTTCTTGTTTCAGACAAGAGGATTTTTAAAGTTTTTTTTCCTATTTTCCCCTTTTTGTTGCCATGGGAACCAGAGTTCTGCATGTAATGGAATTCTTTTGAACAACTTTGAGACAGTACCACCCAAAGATCATTTCTTCCAAGTTTGGTTCCAATCCATCCAGTGGTTTAGGAGGAGATGTTGTTTAAAGGAAAATGTGAACGGACGTACAGACGACGTCGACGACGACTGACGGCGAGTGATCACAATAGCTCCCCCGGAGCCTTCGGCTCAGGTGAGCTAACAAGACGTAAATCATTTCTATTAAATACAAAATAAAGCGAAAAAGGCGTTTTCATGGATGAGGGTAGATCAGAAAGAATATCAGTTACAATAATATAACGACAAATATAAATATTGACCCATTTAAATACTCAGTATTTTGTAATAAGAAAAATGTTATTTATATTAGCAGAAAAGAAGAAAATAATACAAACAGCTCTTTGACAAAATCGTCTTAATCGTATACATTGTGAAAATATTGAACATGAAGTAAGACTGTAACAAAACCGCGCCGAACGGCAATTGTTGAAATAAGAATACAACACAACCGCATCGAACGTCAATTTTGACAAAATCATCTTAATTGTATTTATTGTGAACTGTTTCAATTGAGGTTTTACGTCCCTGTCAACACTACATATGTCATTTTGGAGACATTGATTCCAATTTCGTATGACTCTTACCCGACATTGAGATGAAATGACATCTCAAGATCTACCGCCCGAACAAACCAATGGGGTTTTACGCAAGGACGGTCCGACTCGCACCACTTTGCTTGCCTGGCAGGCTAAGACCTTCTGAGCGGTTTGCGGTCAGTTTTAGCTCTGCGTGGAAGCGCCGCACAGCCCAATCTATTTCTCCAAGACCCGATGGGCAGGGGTCGGGTGGGGGCGTATTAATTGTGAAAACATTGAACATGAAGTAAGAATACAGCACAACCGCATAGGCGACAATTGTGAATTTTCACAATAGCGTGAAAACACTGAACAAGAAATAAGAATAGACCAGAACCGCACCGAACGGCAATCCTAAATCCAAGCTGACAGACACGCGGAGATCCTTTCGCTTAATAGATTCACCAGAACTATGTAGACTGTTATCAGGAACAGTGAATGCTCGGGCGCCTGTTTGAGGGAGCTTACCACTAAATATTTTCCATAGGCGACAATAGTAACCTTTTACATGCTCCCACAAAAACTACACATACAAAACTTTTCAAACCTTACTCATTTATAGAGCCATCCTAGCTCAACAAGTTGATGAGAAAAAATCCACATGTAGCCCGTCTCCTTTTCAAGTTATGGTCCGCCATATTTGTTTACATGCAGATTCGCTGTGAATACGAACCGGATTTTTAAAGGAGAGGTAACAATATAAAATCAGTAACAATTTCTTTGAAATTGCAGATATAATTATAAAACACACATCATTTTATTTCCTTATAACTATCCTTTTCTCAAATTGAAATGAAATATGGGATATTTATCCAATGGAAGCCTGCCTGTTATTTAGACTGCAACTAAAAGCTCTGTCACAAAGTGATAAAATCCGGTATCTCCCATATTTAGTGCAAAGCTACCTATACCAAACCCTTATTGTCTTTATGATCCATCAAAAGCATTGTCAAATAGAAATTTAGATCATATCTACTAATTTAAGCATGCATAATAAATGTTCAGTGGCAAAGAATCTTTGAAAGTTGCGAAAAAGTTATCGCTTCCAGATTCTACAATGAAAGCCGAACAAACCATATTTTGTGAAAAAGTGCAAATTTTACCTCTTTCTGGAATGGAACCCAGACACCGGCTTGCATCAGTGGTTCTTCTCCTATGTCTTTGGAACACTTCAATCCTAAAATGCACTAAATTATGCCTTATTAGCATACCAGCTGGTATTTATGGCTAATTTCACACCTATACCCCCTATTTTATGTAAAAATGGCATTTTGAGGATATTTTGATGATAAAACTTTGACAAAAATGATTATAATTGCCTTAATACCATGTGAAACAGTGGATACATATCTGTTCAGATCCTTTAACATGATCTAATCAATTAGAACCAATAATTGATGAGAAAACTTATCCTGGTATTGCAGCAGAGACAAGTTTGAAGTTTTGCTTTGGCTAGAGACCAAGGCCATAAACCATGTAACCTTACTGTTAAATTCCAGCTGGAGTAGATTCTTTCTCTTGTGTATCCGGTTATACACTTACTGTAAGCTTTTTCCCAAACAAACCCAATAACAATTGATTAACATGGATTTAAAGTAACCCCCCCCCCCCCCAATGCACAGATCAGAAGCAAAAACTGATCAAATACACCCAGTTAGACTTAAGTACCACTAACCTTACACATTTTTACAGTTTCTATGACAAACCACATGCCATGAATATCCATTTTATGATACAGAATTGGATAGAACCTACCAATGTGTGAAAATATGATGTAATGACTGAAAACTGGAGTGTGGGGCTAATTTTTGTACTTTTGGTATACCAAACCCTTATTGTCTTTATGATCCATCAAAAGCATTGTCAAATAGAAATTTAGATCATATCTACTAATTTAAGCATGCATAATAAATGTTCAGTGGCAAAGAATCTTTGAAAGTTGCGAAAAAGTTATCGCTTCCAGATTCTACAATGAAAGCCGAACAAACCATATTTTGTGAAAAAGTGCAAATTTTACCTCTTTCTGGAATGGAACCCAGACACCGGCTTGCATCAGTGGTTCTTCTCCTATGTCTTTGGGACACTTCAATCCTAAAATGCACTAAATTATGCCTTATTAGCATACCAGCTGGTATTTATGGCTAATTTCACACCTATACCCCCTATTTTATGTAAAAATGGCATTTTGAGGATATTTTGATGATAAAACTTTGACAAAAATGATTATAATTGCCTTAATACCATGTGAAACAGTGGATACATATCTGTTCAGATCCTTTAACATGATCTAATCAATTAGAACCAATAATAGATGAGAAAACTTATCCTGGTATTGCAGCAGAGACAAGCTTGAAGTTTTGCTTTGGCTAGAGACCAAGGCCATAAACCATGTAACCTTACTGTTAAATTCCAGCTGGAGTAGATTCTTTCGCTTGTGTATCCGGTTATACACTTACTGTAAGCTTTTTTCCAAAACAAACCCAATAACAATTGATTAACATGGATTTAAAGTAACCCCCCCCCCCAATGCACAATTCAGAAGCAAAAACTGATCAAATACACCCAGTTAGACTTAAGTACCACTAACCTTACACATTTTTACAGTTTCTATGACAAACCACATGCCATGCATATCCATTTTATGATACAGAATTGGATAGAACCTACCAATGTGTGAAAATATGATGTAATGACTGAAAACTGGAGTGTGGGGCTAATTTTTGTACTTTTGGTATAGGGAGCTTACCACTAAATATTTTCCGTAGGCGACAATAGTAACCTTTTACATGCTCCCACAAAAAACTACACATACAAAACTTTTCAAACCTTACTTATTTATAGAGCCATCCTAGCTCAACAAGTTGATGAGAAAAAATCCACATGTAGCCCGTCTCCTTTTCAAGTTATGGTCCGCCATATTTGTTTACATGCAGATTCGCAGTGAATACAAACCGGATTTTTAAAGGAGAGGTAACAATATAAAATCAGTAACAATTTCTTTGAAATTGCAGATATAATTATAAAACACACATCATTTTATTTCCTTATAACTATCCTTTTCTCAAATTGAAATGAAACATGGGATATTTATCCAATGGAAGCCTGCCTGTTATTTAGACTGCAACTAAAAGCTCTGTCCCAAAGTGATAAAATCCGGTACCTCCCATATTTAGTGCAAAGCTACCTTGAGCTGAGCATTGCTTTCCGTGCTAGATATACTTCAAGGGAGGTAACCATCACAAGGCACTATCGAAAGAGCTGACTTAACCCTTTTGTACCAAATGGAATCTTCCTGCTTAATTATGACAGGAGTCCATTTCAAAATTTAAGGGTGTCAGGTTGTTGTTTCTTCGAAATTCATTTGGAAAATGGCTGAATCTTTTGCAAACACAGTGTAGGCCCTGATCAGACGCCGCCTTCTGTGGCGTCTGATCTGGGCCTGCACTGTTTGCCCTGGTACCCGTTTTGGGGTTTTCGGTATTAAATGGGTTAAATGTTTCTTTGTTTTGTTTGATTTGAGGTTTAACGTCCCCGTCAACACTATATATGTCATTTTGGAGACGTTGCTTCCAATTTTGTGGGACTTTTACCCCACATTGAGATGAAATAACATCTCAAGCCCTGTCGCCTAATGAAACTAATAGGGTTTATAAGCATGGACGGTCCGACTCGCACCGCTTTGCCTGGGCAGTCTTAGGTCCTCTAAGCGGCTTACCAGTACTCGTGTGCAATCAGATTAAGCTCTGCGTAGAAGCATCATGCAGCCCATCTATTTCTTCAAGCCCCGATGGGCGGGGGGCGATGTGAAAGTAGCAGTACCCCATGTAAAATGACGAAAAATTGACCAGGCGCATTCATTCCCCGGAAGTTTACATTGTTATGGTTTACCGCCCATTGGGGCTTGAAGAAATAGATGGGCTGCATGATACTTCCACGCAGAGCTGAATCTGACCGCACACAAGTACTTGCAAACCGCTTAGGGGATCTAAGCCTGCCCAGGCAAAGAGGTGCGAGTCGGCCCGTCCATGCTTATAAACCCCATTTGTTTCATTGGGCGACAGGGCTTGAGATGTCATTTCAACTCAATGTAAAAGTCCCACAAAATTGGAAGCAACGTCTCCAAAATGCCCTTTATAGTGTTGACGGGGACGTTAAATATCAAATCAAACAAACACTGTTATGGTACGGCGGCTTAGATGTTTTCTTTGACACCGGCTTATGAAGCTCACCCTAAAGCCTTTTGTTGTATATTTAGACACCCCGTATAAAATAATCTCTTAATCGGTTTAAAAAATCTTGATCAAAATCTAATGGGACAAACATTACGGTTAATATTTATCTTAAAGTTGCTTACTTGATATACAGTATAATTCCTATAGTGGTCTTTAAGGCCACTTTTGAATAGTCCCAAAGGTGGTCTCTCATTTGGAGACACTGGGTGAAGTAAACACAAGGAAATGATAACTAAAACCTTCTCAATAAGCTTTTCAAAAGCAGATTGAGTCTTAACCCATTTGGTACCAGAAACCCCAAAACGGGTACCCTGGCAAACAGTGCAGGCCCAGATCAGACGCCGCAGAACGCGGCGTCTGATCAGGGCCTCCACTGTTTGCTAAATGTTCAGTCATTTTCAAAATAAATTTTGATGAAAACACAACCTGACACCCCTAAATTTTGAAATGAACTCCTGCTATATGTAAGGAAGAAGATTCCATTTGGTACGAAAAGGGTTAATAGCGGAATTTTACTGTACGTTTATTTGTGTTCTGTCAACACTATTTAGGTTATATCGGACCAGTCATTTTCATCTACACACGCAGTATCCAGTAAAATGTACATTCTCTTAAGGCACACACTGACAACTTGTCAACAAACAGCACAGTGGTTAAGGCGTTAGACTCGTGATCGAGAGGTTGTGCGATCGAATCCGGCACCCGGTATCGATGTGTATCCTTGGGCAAGACGCGTAATGACACTGCCCCACTCCACCCAGGTGTAAATGGGTAGCAGTGGTGTAATAGTCACTGCCTCTCTCTCTCGTGCTTGTGAAAACACCCAGAATGAGTGTTCGAGAGCGATTAAACCATCGCAATCGAACTAAAATTAATTAGTTTAAACTAAAATGACAGCTGCCCTTAGGGACTAGGTAGTATGGATATCCATTTAGTGAAAGCTCCGTTTAGGTTGAAGTGTTACCTCCCCGTCAGTACTATTTCGGTGATTTTGGAGACATTGCCTCCAATTTTGTGGGACTTTTACCCGACATTGAGATGAAATGACTTCTCAAGCAAATCAATAGCATTTACATGTATATGCAGGGACCGCCTGAATCGCACCACATTGCAGGCTTAAACATTCTGTACTCATGTGCGGTCGGTTTCAGATCTGCGTGGAAGCACCATGCAGCCCAATCTATTTCTCCAAGCCCTGATGGGCGGGGCCATATTAAATAGTATTTAAGCCTCATGTAAACCTGTAGAAAACAAAGATCATGAACGCACCGAGTCAAATCATTTTCAGTGACGTCAAATAAATGTAACGTCAGTCCAAACTATGGTCCCCTACGATCTGATTGGGCGGTAGCGACGTCAATGTTGATCCCCTCTTTGCAGAAAAACAGCGTCAAAATGTTTTTCAGCTTTAAAAGTTTGCCTCGTAAGCATTTTTTCGCCCAGTGATGAGGAGCAGAGAATGTAAATATAAGAAATAAACATTATTTTTTTTCTGCTGATCATGAAAGCCGAGTATGAACGCAGTGGATCGCCTGAAAAGTGAATGAACCACTTTCATGAACAACAGAAAATATAAAATTCATAAATAAATAATATGCATGGTCTAAACACCTTTATAAATCCCTATTTATTTTAGGTAAAAGAAGTGCCTACAAGTAAAAAAAAAAACAGTTGCTTTCTTTTACTCAAAACGATAGACAGTGTGTACTCATAGTGCCGCCTCACTGAGGCGAGTACCGCCTCAGTGAGGCGGTCCTAACGAGTGTCTACAATCTATATAGAAGAAGAAAAAGAAGCAGAAGAAGAAGAAGAAGAAGAAGAAGAAGAAGAAGAAGAAGAAGAAGAAAGTACGTAAAAGAATATAATCACAGAATGACCTTTTTGAGAAAAATCATTTCTCACGAATTATATAGGGACGTAGAATACTTCTGTTGTACGTCTTTGTCCTGTAAATCTAAAAATGTTGCAATTTTAGAGAGCTTCCTTGGTTATGACGAAAAACACGCCTATTCGAATATTTAGACAATTTTGGCACCAAAAAATGAAAATTTTCCTATGAAAAATCCGATATTTTTGTATATATCTGCTTTAAACATAGATTGTGGGTACTCGTTAGAAGCGCCTCGGCGAGGCGCTTCTAACGAGTACCCACAATCTATGTTTTGAGCAGAAATAAAAAAAAGAATTTTTTTACCCCTGTAAACCCCAGTTTAACTATATAAAAGTGGGGACATCGTGAAGTTAAAACGTTTCATCACGATCGACTATCAAATGGAAAGCCGCAAAAATCATCACTTCAACAGCATGAGCAAATGTTTGTTTGCTTTAGAGTGTAATGACCAAGTCAACACCATTTAGTTCACATCGAGCCGGTCAGCTAACCCCTCACAGCCGTATGCATAAGCGATCAACCAGTACAGTGCACGTTCTTTCGCCAGAAACTGACAACTAGCGGAAGGAAGAGAATAAGTATGAAAAGATTTCATGATGAATCTCCACCCCCGCCCATCGGGGCTTGAAGAAATAGATGGGCTGCATGATGCTTCCACGCAGAGCTGAAACCGTCCGCACACTAATAATGGTAAACCGCTTAGAGGACCTAAGCCTGTCCAGGAACCGCGGTGTGAGTCGGACCGTCCATGCTTATAAACCCTATGTTTTTTTTGTGCGACAGGGCTTGAGATGTCATTTCATCTCAATGTCAGGTAAAAGTCCCACAAAATTGGAAGCAACATCCCCAAAATGACCTATAAAGTGTTGATGGAGACGTTAAACCTCAAATCAAACAAACATACAATCCACGAGAGAATATCACACAGACGCGTATATTTATACGTCAGCGGAAGAGAGAAAGGACCATGAAAAAGGTGGAAATAGCGTTTGGTTTGAATTTACAGCCCTTTCAAGATCAATTTACTCATATCGACCCAATCGTTAATCAGAAGTTGGCGAAAACCAGAGAACCCGGAGAAAAAAAATACCTGAACTTGGCTTCTCGCAAATGACCCGAGCCAGTCTCGAACCCTCGTAGGGCTAGTGGACCCGGGAATATTTCAGTACGGCATTTGAAAAGCGGGGCCCAAATCTTGCAATTGCTCCCATTTGATGTGCAGGTACATGTAGCGACAGATTTCCACTATAGGACTCGAACCGAAAACTTTCAAAATCAAAGCCTCGGCCCCCGCCCATCGGGGCTTGAAGAAATATATGGGCTGCATGATGCTTCCACGCAGAGCTGAAACCGACCCGCACACGAGTACTGGTAAACCGCTTAGAGGATCTAAGCCTGCCCAGGCAAAGCGGTGCTTATAAACCCTGTTGGTTTCATTGGGCAGCAGGGCTTGAGATGTCATTTCATCTCAATGTCGGGTAAAAGTCCCACAAAATTGGAAGCAACGTCTCCAAAATAACCTTTACAGTGTTGACGGGGACGTTAAACCTCAAACCAAACATTAAACAAAATCAAAATCAAAGCCAAACTCTCTTAACCCCTCAATAACAGTAAAATGAACCGATCATGATGAGCTGTAAAGAACTAAAATCATCTTGTTCGTAAGTTGTAAATAACACGCAGCATGTTCTGACACACTGAATATGAAAGCAGTTAGTAGTAATTATATAAAATTTCTAGCTAAGTAGTTCACACATGCATCCATTTACCCAGAAGCAATTGGAGTTATTGGGAGATGAGAGGCGCAGAGATGCCTGTCTGATTCAATATATCTTTATCAAAACAATTCCGAGCTCTAGACAGAGCAGGTTTTTCAGCATTGTCGGATTTGCGATATATTATGGATACTCATTAGAATCGCCTCACAGAGGCGATTCTAATGAGTACCCACAATTTATGGTATTATGGTACACTAAGAGGGTTAGTTTTAGGAAAAACTTGTGTTCACCTTCTCAATATGTTCTATAAAAGGGTTATCCTTTGGAGGCAAGGAATACACCAAAGAACTGGAAAATATGAAGTGTACATGTTTTCTGGGCAAGACTAGCTAGTTTCGGCCAATTAGGCCTCATCAGTTACCATCAAATAGTTTCAAAATTCCACAATGGAATCAATGATCCCAAAGGACAAGAAAATATAAACTACACTATGATGTAGGGCAGGGAGACTTTTTACGGCCGCCACACATTCCCAGACACCAGCTGTAGTGACGCCAAATATGTTCTATAAAAGGGTTATCCTTTGGAAGCAAGGAATACACCAAATAACTGGAAAATATGAACCCTTTCGGCCCTGTAGACCAATACAAATAGTTATGAAACTACATGCAGTTAATCAGAGGTGTGTGGAGACCGCTGTACCCGGAGAAAAACACCTGACCTTCCGATGCAGAAGTTGGCGTCTCACATGTGACCCTAGCTGGCTCGAACCCAGAGCGGCGAAAGGCGTAATGATTAAGAGTCAGTTAATCAGAGGTATGTGAAAACCGGAGTACCCGGAGTAAATCATCTGACCTTCCAATGCAGAACTTGGTGTTTCACATGTGACCCCAGCCTGGCTGGAACCAACAGCGTTGATAAGCCTAATGCACCAGTCGTTTGTAACCACTGCCCCCATCCGCCTACGGGGAATAGCGGAGACAATGATTTTCTCTTTTTACAGCCCTGCTAGAATCCCTGCACTGCTGGGACCTCATGAATTACATTGCCCCGCTCTGTATAATAGTTAATTCCACTGAGATATGTTTGCATTATTTCAAAACCCCTGCATTAACCCGGCACTGCGGGGGAACACAGAGGGTAACTACCCCGCGCATTAGCCCCGCTATCCCTCACCCATCCCAGTAGGTGGGGCGGGGCGGGGTTACATATGACTAGTGCATAATGATTAAGAGTCAGCGCTCTTAGAGCTCCGTCTAGTGTAGATTTGAGACGTCTCCGGCATGACGAATTTGTTAGTTCGTTTGTTTGATTTGAGGTTTAACGTCCCCGTCAACACTGTATAGGTCATTTTGGAGACGCTGCTTCCAATTTTGTGGGACTTTTACCCGGAACGCGAACAGTCTAATTCAGAAATTCAGGATTGAAAGGAAAAGACTGGCCTGATAGAAGGCCAAAGGGCACAGTGCTCTAAGTTGTAGTCAGACTGAGCTGACACGCAGACTGGTCATAATACGATCTGGTTTCGCTTAGCTCTCGCCACAGTTACATGAGTATCTTACAATGGGGAAAGAATCTCGTCTTTTTTTGATAATCCGTAGTTTTAGCCTGGGATAGAAATTCTGTTCTTATCCTGGTGTTCTTACCCAGGCAAACGTCGTGGCAGATAAAACGTTAAAAAAAGTAAAACAGTTTCTGCGTGTCGGTCCCAGTTGTTCAAGGCTAACAAACTCGTTAGTTAATTTTTTATAATTTTTATTTTTTTTTATTATTTATTTTCATTTATTTATACTGCTACACCCTCTTTGAGTAACATGAGCAGGTCTGCATGGGTAAAAACCAGTACTTTTTTAAGCATCGTGGAGAAGTGTCTTGCTCTAGGACACAATGGGAATCGAACACACACCCTCTCGATCTTGAGTCCAATACTTTAACCACTGCACCCACTATGCTCTACTAGCATTTATCATATGACGTCGTGTCTGAGAGAGTAATAACGCCATGTAATAAATTCGATAATCCACTAGTGGATTAAATATGCAAATTAGCTAGATACGTCCCGTAACTTCACATGTACAACGTCGCGTATACTAATGGCGGAATATTGACATTTTTGTTAAACAATCGTGAATAAAATGCGTTTTAAATGTCATATGGTAAATAGAATCTTGCATTCGTGCTCATGTATTATTGAATTTATTAAACTCGTTGAAGAAAAAGCATAAAATGCTCGGCAAAGCCTCACATTTTATCCCTTTTCCTGAACTCGTTTAATAAATTCAATAATACAAACACTCGTGTAAGATCCTCCATTTATCATTTTAGTGGGCCACACGTTTGTTTCTTTGAATTGAGGTTTAACGCCCCCGTCAACACTATTTAGGTCATTTTGGAGACGTTGCTTCCAATTTAGTGGGACTTTTACCCGACATTGAGATAAAATGGCATCTCAAGCCATGCCGCCCATTGAAACCAAAAGGCTCATATGAATCGGACGGTCTGACTCACGCCACTTTGCCTGGGCAGGCTTAGTCTTTCTAAGCGGTTTACCAGTACTCATGTACGGTCAGTTTCAGCTCTGCGTGGAAGCACCATGCAGGCTATCTATTTCTCCAAGCCCCGATTGGCGAGGGCGAACATGGCCACACGTTGTTACTAGCTGTTCAGACGCCGTCCATGACAACTGGGATTCTATAAGGCGCCATTCTTTAAACTCCCTCTGCATTACATTCCGAATTAAATTCGTTATACATGTATTACAAACAGAATTTATACGCGTTTACATTACCTATAAAATTTACGCTATTCAACGGAGGCTTGTTTCATAAATGATAAACAGAACCATGCACTCGTGGCTATTTCATACGTGTACGAAATCTATGAAACTCGCCTGAGGCTTGTTTCATAATTTCGTATGAAATTAACACTCGTGTAAGAATCTCTATCAAAACGTAGTTGGAGCCACGCGATTAATGTGGTGTACTTGTACTTGAATGTTCGTTACACGATTTTTATGATCGATTTGTCATAACATGTATGGTAGTAGGGACTATTATGCTAGCTCCCGTCAGGCGGTTGCCTTTCAAACTGTGTCTAAACTGTTTCCTCCTGATAGCCTGTGGTCACATTATTTTTACATAGATTGAAGTACATGTACTGTTGGTTTAGTATCAAGGGACCCGTTTCTCACAATCGTCAAGAGCCATGGACATGTATGTAGCTATATATGTCAAGCCAATTGCAAAATAAATCTTTAAACCCCAGTCTGAACTTGAAACGCCAGTTTGAAGTTTTCAAACTAGCGTTTGAAACTTCAAAGAAAAACTGCAAAATAATCTTTAAAACCACGGTTTCAACTTTCAAACTGGGGTTTAAACATTTATTTTGCATCAGGCGTTAAAACGGCGAGAAGTAAAAACCCTAGTTTGAAAGTTGAAACCAAGGTTTAAAGAACTATTCTTTGAAACCGTGGTTTAAAGTTTTCAAACCCTTGTTTAAAAACTTTAAACCTGGGTTTCAAGTTCAAACTGTGGTTTGAAGACAAACTGTGGTTTGAAGATTAACTGTAGACTTGTCTTGCGAAAGTAAACATAATGAAATATTTTATACTGAGCATATGGCGTCCAAACCAGAGTTTCAAACTTCCAACTGTTGTTTGAAGATTTTTTTTTTATATTTGGCGTTGAAACTGAAGTTTGAAGTTTTTAAACAAGGGTTTGAAGTAAAGGTATCAGAAAATAAATTGAGACCCAAGTTTAAAAGTTGAAACCGTGGGTTAAAGAATTATTGTGCAGGTTTTCTTTGAAACCATAGTTTGCAGTTTTCAAACCCTAGTGAAACGGTCAAACTGGGGTTTCAAATTCAAACTGTGTGCACTTGGCAACAGATAAAGCGGGTATTTTGGTGATATCTGAAGGATAATTATTCTTATTTCTTCATATAAACCTATGTTGTGAGTATTATTAGAACCGCCTCGCCGAGGCGGTTCTAACGAATACCCACATCATAGGATTTTAAGGAGAATTGAGGAAACGTATCATTCAATCATCACCAAATAACCACCTTATATGTGTCTTTGCATTGCTATGACACATCCTTGTGACATAGGAAAGTCTTTCATTTCTCCAAATTAGTTTCTTTTCTGATGAAAATTTATGATTTTTTTCTTATTTATTATTCAAACATAGGTTGTGTGTGCTCGTTAGAACCGCCTCATTTAGGCGGTTCTAACGAGTACCCACGATCGATGACTATGACTGAGAGGAAATGTAAACCCCTGTAAACCCCAGTTTTCTCCATATAATGTGGATTTTACGGGGATGTTCATTTCAAGGCCTTGTTAACATGGAGGCATGTTCGACCCAACTTTTAGGGCTAGACACAGAACCTCTCGCCCAAAGCTTCCTTAAGGTCCACGCTACATCTACAAGTCCGCGGGCAGCAAAGGCTCAGGCGAAACTGCGCGCATGCGCAGTCTCGCCTGAGCCTTTGCTGTTCGCCTAGGTGATAAGTACCTTTTTCCTATGGGATGGCTTACCTGCCATTCAGCTTCATAGAATATTTTATTTTCGGCTTTATTTCACCAATTAGGCTAAACGTCACCGTCAACAGTATGTATGTCATTTTGGAGACGTTGCTTCCAATTTTGCGTGACTTTTTTCCGACATTGAGATGAAATGAAATCTCAAGCCCTATCGCCCAATGAAACCAATACGGCTTATATGCACTGGACGGTCTGACTCGCACCGCTTTGCCTGGGTAGGCTTAGTCCTTCTACGCGGTTTACACGTACTCATGTGCGGTCAGTTTTTGCTCTGCGTGGAAGCATCATGCAGCCAAATCTATTTCTCCAAGCCGCAAAGGGCGGAGGCCCAAAGGGCATCGTCATAAAAAGAGCTCAGTGGCTATGTTGTAAAATACAAGGAACACAATCTATTTATATTCACATTTTTTTATTTTGATTATCAGCTCATTCAGCCGGGAACCAAGGATTCGAGAAAGCTTTTCCAGGCGAGGTCGCCACTGTTTACGCCATAACCAGACTGTCCCATGGCAGTCGAAATAAAATGCAAGTATTGACGCTTGACAATGCTACAGATTTTCTTTATTTCTAGTTAGAAACATATTTTGTGTACTTGTTAGAATCGCTTCATCAAAGCGATTCTAGTTATTGTCAACAGAATCGAGGCGATTCTAACAAGTACACACACCATACGGTTAAATGGGTAAATCAGAAAAAAACATCCCTAAAGTAGACCCATTTCTTTTTATCTGATGCTGGGAAAATGTTCGAAATAATGAAGCGTTTGAAACTGAGTAAATTAATAAATGATGTCCACCAGTCTCTCCGGAAATTTATGGACTGACCATATTGTCAATGGTGACCGATCCGAGCACTGCACGGAGCGGCTGTGCAATCATGAAGAGGGTGTCCACTGGTTATGTGCAAACTCGCCGCAACCTCATTCTCTGGAAAGCTTTTCGACCCTTGATCATCGTCATAAACAAAACACGATACTAAATGCATATACTTGTACATAAAATCTTTTTTATGCATTCGTTGTACATATTAAACAACAAAGTATACTAACGGACGAAATTAAAGTTTTATGAACGTACACATGGACAAAATGATTTACCCGCTCGGCAGTTTCCGCAATATATTTACGTAAACTGTCGAAAACTGTAGATTGCCATTCAAGCAAAGAACACATTTCTAGAAATTAATTATTGTCACTGGGTGTTACGTGCAAAACAACTATTAGGGTTTAACCAATCGAATTCTTCAGTTTACCAGTTAAATCTTATTGCTGACAAACTGCTTTCCAGTATGGAATCTGTTGTGGTTGTTTCCCGGCTCAACTCTTTTGGCAGAGGTAAAATAAGAACCAAGCAACAATTTAGTCTAACTGCGACAGTTATATATAGCAACGGACAAGACACGTAAGTACTCGTATTTTATGATAATTGAAGAATAGTTTTCCTTATTTCTCCATATAAACCTATGTTGTGGGTATTCATTAGAACCGCCTCGGCGAGGCGGTTCTAATGAATACCCACAACATAGGTTTTTATGGAGAACTGACAAAAACTATCCTTCAATTATCACAAAATATTTACCTTACCTGTTGCTAGTATATGTATGAGTTACATATATATTGTGTTTTGCAAGTTACAACCAGTGTTTTTTTATGACATACCCATATCTCTAACCTTACTCTAGAATTATAGATGAAAATATGTGATCTCTTCTTCATATCCAAATCCCATTTTATGGCGGTCCTACCGAGCACCCATAATCTATTTTTAGCAGATACAAAAACAATGTTTAGTCTTGAAAATCCACTTTTTCCGAATATAAAATGGGGTTTAATAACACAGGCTTGTAACAGTGACATCTGTCATATTTTTGCACTATTATTACCTTGCGACATCTGGCCGCTTTACCCTAAGAAAATGGGGTCTAAATTCAAAGGAAAGAATTGTCTCTTTAACTCTAAGAATAGACCGCCATTGACAAGGGAAACAAAATATCTGAAGAGTTGACCCCACCCCCTTCCTGAGAATGTATTCTCATCACGACAACATGCCTTATAATTCTGCCTTACCCCCTTAAACCCCACTTTTAAATAGTAAAACTGTGGTTTACAGGGGCAGACGTTATTTTTCTTATTTCTGCTCAAAACCATAGATTGTGGGCACACGTTAGAATCGCCTCCCTGAGGCGGTCTTAACACGTATTCACAATCTCTATAAAAATATGAAAACTGTAAAAAGTTTTTTTTTTTTTATATCTGAAAATTATTATTTTTGGTGGTAAAATTTTCTTATTTTTAAATAGGCCTGTCCTCATAAAGCATTCCCCATTATCAAGAAAAAAGAAAAGAAAAAACTAAAATATGTATTCAAGTTTTTAATAAATTTAGTTCCATCATGTAAACAAAGTCTGTGAAATGAACACTTTTACAATCCCAACTTAATATTCATAAAAGTTGTGTTTTCAAGGGCATACATTATTTTCCTCGATGAGGATTTGTTTGTTTGATTTGAGGTTTAACGCCCCCCTTAACACTGTAAAGGTCCTTTTGGAGACGTTGCTTCCAATTTTGTGGGACTTTTACCCGACTTTGTGATGAAATGACATCTCCAGCCCTGCCCCCCAATTAAATCAACAGGGTTTATAAGCATGGATGGTCTGACGCTCACACCGCTTTGCCTGGGCAGGCTTAGAACCTCTAAGCGGATTACCAGTACTCGTGTGCGGGTCGATTTCAGCTCTGTGTGGAAGCATCATGCAGCCCATCTATTTCTTCAAGCCCCGATGGTCGATGAGGCAGTTCTAACGGGTAGCAACAATCGTAGTTTGCGGAACAAATAAGATACATATCTCAAATCTTTCTCAGAAAGATACCATTTCATAATGATAACATGCCCGTGTGTTAAAATGGCGTCTTTCCGGTCTCAAGAAAAAGTGTTTTCTTTTTTGTTTTCAGATAAAAAAATGAACAGTTTTCTTATTTCTAGCCCAAAAATAGATTATGGGTGCTCATTAGAACCGCCTCGCCGAGGCGGTTCTAACGAGTACCCATAAACTATTTTAGCAGAAATAAGCTAAATAATGAATACCCCTTCCGTCTTTTCTCGATAAAATCTGGGATATATGGGGGGATGCTCACTGCACAGGCTTATTAACTAGATGTTAAAGACATGAAAGACAGCATTTTCTTACATGGGCGTGGTGTTCAAATGTCAATAAGAAATGAATGTCGCACCATAATTGGCTAGCACCTTTTTAATATGTATATTTTATGATTTGTGAAAATGGCCATTGCTTCATTTGTACAAAATATATGTCTGGATTTTCACATCTTTACAAATATACAATAATGAATCAAAGATATTATACAATTAAATAAAAGTACTCATATATACATTCTAAGCGTTGCCTTTCATATAAAATGACCGCTGGTGTAAGACATAATCTGAGGCAATGCAGAGCAATAGCTAAGGTAAGTATTTTGTGATAAATGAAGGATAGTTTTTGTCAATTCTTCATAAAAACCTATGTTATGGGTATTCATTAGAACTGCCTCGCTGAGGCGGTTCTAATGAGTACCCACAACATAGGTTTATATGGAGAAATAAGGAAAACTATCCTTCAATTATCACAAACTACTAACCTTACTCACGATCTTTTGCTATGCAATGTAGTCATACAGAAACATAACTTGCTACATGTTTCTTGTTTTTGATTTTTTACTGACCCAACAAACCACAGCATTGTCAGTTCGATTCAGAACTAAACCGGCTCCATGAACTTTGATGTCAAAAAAACATGACAAAAGAAAAAAAAAAATTTTCCAGTGCAAAAACGACCAGTCGCCTATCGAATTGCAGCATAGTTGGTCTCAAAATATGATATACACCTGGCGGCTTTTAGACGTAACATGATAACGGTATTGGTAACATGATAACAGAATACGATAAAACAGGAAATAGGATTCAAAGTATCAGCTGTTCAACACATTTCGAACAGTGACAAGTTTTAATATATCACATGGCATATTGTATATAACGTTACATCTCGTTTTCAGGTCTCGTTATGTCGTATATTCATATGTAGAGGAAAGTCCTATCTTTCAACGAAAATTCATTACAAAAATGTCCTGAGTCGTGAGTTTGTAGTATAAACTTATATGTCAGTCCGCATTTATACCAAACCACATTCTGCTGTGTTGTATTGAATCTACATTTGGTTCCCTTTTCCTAATGATAATGTGTTTTCAACACCATAAAACCTGGCAGCATCCGGCACTAATATTCTGACGCACTTGCGTATGCAATGCGACCCATAAAATCTGACGTCATCATATAACGTCGCTTTTCAATGGCTGGCATTCGGTTTATGCAGCTGACTTTTTTTTTGGCATTTTTTTTTTTTTTGCCTTCCAAACGTGTATAATGGCATTATAATTGGGTCAATTGCATTGAATGCTGTCATTTGAAGAGTTATGTCGTCGGTTTACTATGGTAAAACGAAAATTTCGATCGAAAACCCGCCGACTTACCTCCCCAAATGACAAATTTGCAATAGTTATTCGCAAAACAGTAAAATTTCGCTATTAAGACCACCTAAAAATAAGTCTAATTCTGCTTTATTTAGTAAGTTGTAGTTATTCTTTCTTTGTATTTTCTGCATACAGTGTCCTCTGGTCGGAGCCCACCATTGGGACTGTTCAAAAGTGGTCTTAAAAAGCACTTTTGAACAGACCAAAAGTTGGTATAGGTATTTTACTGCATCCATATTAATTAGAATCTATTCGTCAGCATTTAGTAGACAAATACACTGTCTAGGCCTCCTCTTTCGGACAGGTCACTTAAGAGGAGCCCCGCAGTCTACCTAACGAAAGACGAAAAGTAACGTATTCAACAGGCACTCATTTGAATCTCAATCTGGTGTGTAT